>CM064578.1:2881378-3249046 GCA_032716605.1 Paralithodes platypus | reverse complement strand
GACATATTCATTGGACTTACAGAGTAGTTAAATAGGCCCAAAGATCGCTTCAAAACACGCGGTACGGCAAGCACAGTCGCAAGCTATAGGCCCCCTGAGCGGCTGGAGGGTTAAAACCCTCCAGCCCCGGTCTATGTATATATAATATATATATGCCTCGAAACCCGGGCAGTTTTGGACCGACAAAACGTCTAGGCTAGGCGACCGTATATTCGTGATATCAGACTGCTTCCCGCCATTCCTGCGCTATCCCCAAGCATAGCTGTGTTATTTACCTGCCTTAGAAGAATGGCATTAAGTAGAAGCATCTCTAAGTAAACTGGTTGAGCTGTGATGATGATTTCCCTATGGAGATAACTTTATGAGGCCGCCACAAACAGCCACTTTACACCTACTTTTCGAATAACTTAACAACATAAAGGCAACACACGAACAAGCGACGCTCTCCTTCTTGTAGGGCCCCGGAGATGCAGGCGGGCAGGCTTCTTTTTTTGCGTCCCAAGCCGGCTGTTGTTTACATGCGTCGCGGACCGACGCCTCTGCACACTGAAGTTCCACAGCCTTTCAACCACTGGGCGTTCAATGAGCCCTTCAGCGGGCTAACCTGCTTATAGGCTTTTTTATAGGGCGTTCAAGAGCCCTTCCGTGGTGAAGAGGGTTATAGTGGGGTGCCTTCCTAACTAGCAGATCTGTGTTACAGAGTCTCAGGAGATGTTAACCCTTTTTCAAGCAGGCCTTACTTTGAAAAGCCACGCTACTCTGCTCTGTTTTTTTTTCTACCCCTTTTTGAAGATTTAGTGGTCTGTTATAAAAAAGTTTCATGCACTCCGAAATATCTCTTTTTTACCAAGCAGTATAGAATACTATGTGGTTGTTTGATTATCTGATTCTCTAGAGTTATGATATGCATAGTACGAATGTACACCCTCCAGGTCTTAGAAATCAGGCTATGTTCGTACAATGTGATGGAGGGGACCACTAATAAAATTATAGGTTTGACTCCGTAAGGGCGATAAAGGAAAACCTAATATTTAGTTAGATGGACCCCCTGTATCAATCAATTGACGGACTGGGGGCCCATCCCGACCCATCCCTTTACCATTCGTTCGATGCTATTCAGCGATTTTGGATTTACTTGCATATAGTCAGTGAACAGGCAAAGAATGACGACCTGCTAGTAGCGTCTCGGTCAAAAGATCCACACAAGATACATCCAACGATATGATGGAAAGCTTATGGCAATAGTTATTCTTATTTTTCTTTTTGTTTTTATTTTTTTTTTTACGAGTTTTTTCGTCTGTTTGTTGAGTGCAGGAACCCAATTCATAATTGACTGAAGCCACTGAGTGAGGTCGCTGTGCGCTCATGAATGAAGGCTCCTCAAATTTTAAATGCCCCTTCTGCCGCAGGTAGATTCAACTACGGCCGGATGAGTGTTTGAGAGGACACGATACTGACGGAAGAGGGTGCCTTATGTAATAGGACATGTTCGTCAATGATTACGGGCCCACTACTAAACTATTAGGTTTTCTTTATCTCCTTACAGGAATCTTCCCGAGTCAAACCTAATAATATAAACCACCCGAAGTGTACTCAATCCGAACCGGCGTTTTATCATGCAATTTGTCAAACTGAATTCTACCTGCACCAGACCTCTTTGTAAAAAGGTCGACCCCCCGGGATGGCGCAACAAGACCAAACAACACAAGATCAGCAGTTGTTTCAATGGCCTTTGAGAAAAAAAAAAAAAGCCCGTAGGAAAGAAACCATGTCCAACAGGTAGTCAGCATGATCACCTAGATAACTGGTGTTGGGAGCCCCCTCGACCGCGGAAATAACACAGGAAGCCTGAATCCCAGGCTCGGACCACAAGCAAACGCCTAGTGTTCTGATGAGCCCTCAAGCGACCAAACTCGATCTGGCGTAACTTACCTATTTTAAGCCGCACGTCCGTTTATGACTAAACTCTGCGGTAAACAAAAACGAGTGTTACTCGGGTGCAAACGATGACAAAACGCCCGGACGAACGGAATAACCCACACCAAACTGAAGACATTTTAACACATTTTATACAAAGGTACGTTGTGCCGCAAAGAAATAGGGATACTCATGAACAGGAGGGCGTAATGCATAAAGCAAAACACCGGGGCAAAGGCCTAGCCATGACAGAGATGTGGGAAGAGGAAACTTACTCCAGGTTCTGCAAGTACGACCCGCCGCACGGATTCCAGCTCTGGAAAAAAATACAATTATCAGGCGAATTAATGCCCCTCATAAGGTTCAACCCAAGTCATAGTTCGCACACAAGTGTTAAATAAACCCGCCGGGGTAACGAGACGTAATACTCAACGACTACAGACTCGCCTACGCGGTGTAGTGGTTTCCTAAGGTAAAAAGATTCAGAATATCTTAATTTGTCCAAAAGGATTTATGAATTACCCTCTGACACTAAATATATAAAGACCAGCATGGCATTTTATAAACTGATTACGTCTATTTATTCCCCCCGGGTGGTGTTGGGTTCAGATTCAATTTTGGAAAAACAATAAAATAAAATAAAAAGACGCGCCGGCCCCCGAATTATGCTCGTAGATCAAAAAGCTGCGGAAGCCTGACAAATATAAAGATCCTAACTTCTCCCGAAGCTATCTTTTTTTAGATCGCCGTATGTTGGAAGGCGGCGATACAAAACGCTATCCCTCAATTGTCTGAGTTAACTAACTGAATTGTAAATTCTGTTATTCCCATCCTTCCAAGGAGCACCTGCCTGCGGGCGTGGTGAATATTAGGTTTTTAAAAAACGTGAACCCCAATTTGTGCCTAAAAGCAGCAGGCTATCTATGCTTGAAGGGAGGCGATACACATGCATTCCTCAATTGTCTGCCGTCATAGCTAAACTGAATATTTTCAAATGCGCGTCATCCCAACCCTTCCAGGTATGCCCACCCGTCCCCTTGGGATGATTTAAAGTTTAAAAGTTAACCCCAATTGTTCCTTATCCCCACTTCTTTGTAAAAGATCGCAGGGGTAGGAAATACAACAAACAGCATAGTTTTATATTGGCACTTGCAAACCCGAAAAAAATACAAACAACACGTGTCCGTATGAACACTGTTAGATGGGTACAGCCAACCACCCCGGGAATCATAAGGAAACCTGAAACAGGCACCCCAGAGACGCCAGTCCTGCGGGAGCCACAGACACCCACTCGCCAGGGGAAACAAGCCTGTTTTAAACCACGCGTGGCCAAAACTCGGCAACCAGCCGGGAGCGTTATCAAGGTTAGAAACCTTGAGCAAAAACCCGCCGGAAAAAAACCCACCCCGTCCAGATACCATCTCTGAACGCAACACCGCGGACCGAGGACGTATAGCCCCAAACACAACTAACCCGCCGGGCCCCCCCCCCAACATAGTCCGTGGAATTAGCACAATACACAACTTAACCCAGGACACATAAATAGTAATGGAATTAGCCAATACACAACCCTAAAACCAGGACACACATGACACAGTAGCTACATATGTTAGGAAAATAAAATCCAATAAACACTTGCTATATGTTGGTTTTTTTAATTCTTTTATTTTTTTTTAATTTTTTTTATTTTTCTTTATTTATTTTTTTAATTACTTTATAAAGCCCTACACGAGACGGCTGGCTACGGCCTAGACCCAGCTACGATGGATAACAGTAACATGTCGGTAATATACAACAAAAAGCAACTGAATTATATCACAAGATGAACCACCGCCAACACACCACTGTAGCAAACACTTCCGAGCCAAAGGGGAAGAACTGAATCGGCGACCCAGAAAAAAATAACCATATACTTAACTAAGTGCAAGAAAAATACGCTAATGGGCGAACGTCAGCAAAAATACCGCTACCTCATCAGAAAGGATAAAAGCGAAGCACAAAATAACGCGTAATGAAAGCCGCTGTCTATGCAATCACAAAGCTAGTTAACTGATGAAAAAGCTTCAACCTGTCCACAACAGGAACCACGAGTGCGGTTACATCCGAAATTAGATGCCCCCAAACACACTGACCCAAAATACACTGCACTGCGGGCCCCAAAATAGCCCAGGACACTCCGTGAACTCACGACATATTCCATAACCTTACTCGATACATCCTCAGAGTAAACAAATGAGAAAAAAAACTCACTAGGGACGCTCAGCAAAATGCATGCCCGGAAACCGCGGAGCGTGATTGGGGGGCGGGAGACACGTCCGGGCAGCCGCCTCGATGCGCAGGAGCAGAGAAGGAAGAATGACGCCTGCAGTAGCGTCTGAGTCAAAAGATAAACACAAGATACAAATTTCCACGATTATGATGCGAAAGCTTATTGATATAGTTTATTCTTATTTTCTTTTTCTTTTTATTTTTTACGAAAGTTTTTTCGTATGTGAGAACCCAATTCATAATGACTGAAGCCTATGAGATGACGTGTAGCGTGTTGGCTGCGCCTCGATGCATGAAGGCTCCTTCAAATTTTTAAATGCTGCTGCGCGAGTAGATTCAAACTACGGCTGGGATGATGTGCTTGACAGAGGGTAGCCTTATGTAATAGGCATGTTCGTCAATGATGGATTTGGAGGCAAACTAATAAATATAGAGATGGGAATGCCAGGGGAGTGATACTTGATTTGATATTTAGCAATGAGCGGAGCGATATAGTGCGAACAGGTCTAAAGGTGGATAGCCCTAGTAGGTCGATAGCTGGACTATGCCCCTGCCTATAAGTTTTAAGTTGCAACCAATATTATAAACAGATGACAGGGAATAATAGAAGCAATAAAAAAAAAATATACTAGCCCTACATGTATGATAGAGCCAGAATGATTGAGCTGCTGAGACGGTGTCTTATTGCGACATTGACTGGGGTTCTAGCTGGTAATACTTGAATGGTTGAGGACGCTGATAGGAATTGTGGAGGAAGTTTTAGAGTCAAACTGGGAGAATGGCCTATATCCAAATGCTGTACCAGTAAGGGAATATAAGGACTTGTAAAACAAAATGGCGGAAAAGAACGAACCCAGTTGATAGTTACCAATGAAAAGAAAGCTTTGCGACATTTGATAAGAAGAAAGAAACGATTTGTCGGGAATAAGACCTAAAAATTGTAATATAAACAGAACAGGGGCGCCGGTGCGTCTAGTATAGAAGCTAAAGAAGTGGATTTGGAAGGACAGACAAATAAACAACTAAAATAAGGTGGGCACGTGAAGGATTGAGGGAGAGAGAGATGCTGCCAAGAAATGCTGAATGGATAAATCCCAAAAAATATTTCTGGAAGCTATATTCAGGAAAAGTTAACAAGATGAGTAGGTTATCCCTAGAACTGATAGGAGACTGGATACGCTGATATGAATAGAAGCAGAAACTGATAATGGGTAGACAGAAAGCAGAGGTGCTGGGAAATTACTTTGGGGCGCTACTAACAGTGAGTCCGGACAAGGTCGGATGACTTGCAGCGCCCTACTATTCCCATCAAAACAGGGGGACAAGCACTAAGCAACTAAATAGAGATTTTCCCATGTCACACTAGCAAGTAAGCGGAGGCCCGATATAGCAAAAAATGCAAACAGAAGTCCAAGTCCCCGGGGAGACTGGATGAGATACATCCCCAGAATCATAAAGCGAGGACACGGTGAGATGCTTAGTAGAGCCAATTAAAAATGTTTATTTGAGGTATCTTTTAAGACCAGGCAACATATTCCCGACGGGAGGGGGAGATGAGGCGAACATAAAACAGCTATATTTAAGAAAAAGGAAAAGCGAAATGACCCAGGAAAATTATAGACCAGTCAGTTTGACAAGTGTGTTTTTGTTTTTTTTGTGTAAACTAATGGAACACGGGTAATTAGAGAAGGAATAATGGAGCATATGAGAATCAAACCAACTGTCAGTGGGAGACAGTTCGGATTCTTGCGGTGCGAGGTCGTTGACGGTACTACAGCTAATTAAGGTGGTAGATGATTTGGATGCAAATTCTGGAGGATGGTGATGGTATAGACGTGGTTATATTGCAATTTTATGAAGGCCTTCGATAAGGTCCCACATAAAAGGTTAATAGAGAAAGTTACAAGCTATAGTAAATGGGGAGAAATGTTGTGAATTGGATAGACCCTTCCTGAAAGATCGGAGGACAGAGGGTACTGTGTGAATGGAATAGGCTTCGGGGTGGAGGGAAATTACAAGTGGTCGGTACCGGTACCTCAGGGGATCTGTGTTGGGACCACTACTGTTCGTTATATTTATCATCAATCATTACTGAAGTTATAACCAATGGAAGTGAGATATACCTGTATGCGGATGACACTAAGCTGTATAGAAGAGAGAGGAGGTTAAGGAAGATGTGGGGTTTGCTTTCAAGGAGAAGAGATGTGGAGGGCATGAAGGGATGGTCTGAACAATTGGTTAATGCCTTTTCATCCAAAAAAAAATGCAAGGACATGTGGATTGAGGACAAGCAAGATAGACAAGGTGTAGGATAACAGTATGTAGGAAGGAATGGAGGAAGTGAATGCAGGAAAGCATATAGGAGTAAGGATAGAAAATAGGATAAATTTCTCAGAACATTTAGCGGAAAAGATAAACAAAGCAAATAGCAATTGATAGGAGCTGATAAGGAGGACATTTGTGTCACTTGACGAAGGAAAAATCTTCTAGGAATCTCAATACAGCGCTGGTTTTGGCCGCACCTGGAATATGCGAACCAGGTGTGGGCTCCCTATATGGTAAAGGATATAGAAGCAGTGGAGAAAGATGCAGAGGAGAGCTAGTAAGCTAGTACCAACGTTGAAGAACGTGGGCTTATGAGCAGAGGTTGAGGACACTGAGTTTCGGACTTCCGACACTGGCATATAGGAGAAACGAGTGGGGATATGATAGAGGACTTTTAAGATAGTGTCAGGGAGAGTTATTGATGAGCAATGTGTGTGAAGGTATCTTCTTGATGCGGGGAGGGGAACACGAACGAGGAGGACCACTCTAAGAAAATTTACCAAAGAAAGAAATAGGCTTGAAAAGGCAAAGAACTCATTTTGTGGATAGAGTGGTAAATGAGTGGAACGCCCACTGCCCCAGTATGTAGTCGATTATGAATCAATAATGAAGTTTGAAAGTAATCTTGATAACGCATGGGGGAAGACAAGATTTGAAGTTTGATTATAAAGCAAAAATACAGAATAGTAAAATTTTGCGTATGCTGCGCCAGCCGCCAAACACCGTGGAATCGACCCAGCAGTAGGTGCAAGTACTGGCACTGAGATGGATACACAGGCCATGAGTTTGCCTATTTCCAGAGGATTACTGTAAGAAACTGTAAGAAACTGTTTAGATAGTGACGTTTTTCTTCTCTACGGCAGTTTGAAGGAGCCTGTGGAAAGTACTGCGGCTCATATCCCTGGAAAGCCCTCAAATTCAGTGTCGGATTCATTGGTCACTAAGCAATTGTGCCACACAATTTGCCAGTGTTGAGACCTTCATGTCTGACCACGAACTGGCGAAATTGTTATAGGGCAGACTTGATGTGGTATGCCTTGATTGTTTTGCCAGTGTCCTCGCACCACGGGTATCTTCTATCTGGTCACTCTCGTCTCTCGATGACAACTAGCACTCGTCGAGGTATCTTTCTGATGTAGCGCCTCTTCACTGCAATGATGATTCCTTGGTCCATCGGTTGCACCAGCGAAGTGGTGTTTGGGGGCAAGTACATTACCCGAATCCGGCCGTCTTCAATAATCAGGCCGCGTCTGCACATGGGTGGGCAGGCTGCATTGTCTAGGCGGAGGAGAGCCTTGACATCTGCAGGCGCAATTTTCAAAAACTTCCTCTTGGGAACTTTCGGTAGGCAGCTGGGCAAAAAATTATGAAAAAACCAGTGTAGGAATATGGCTGAGGTAAACCACGCATTCTTGGAAGGGTAATAATGAACAGGGAGATCTCTGTCCATGTCTACGTACTTCAAAGCTCTGGATTTTTTGGCCCTTGCCCGACGACACGCCACTTTCAACCTGTGTGTACCTGTGGCATTGGCTCCAACCAATGCCGACAATCGTTCCTTGCTCAACTTTTTTCCATTAGCCTTTCTCCTCACAATTTCCTCGCCTGAGTGTTCTTTGGCAATGACCGCCAATAAAACCCTGTTTCATCCGCATTACTAAACTTGGGGAAAGAGACAACCCTTCATCACTTACAAGTTTATTAATTTCAACCTGAAGGGTGTTCAAACATTGTGTAGAGTCATCACTGCCTGCTTCACCATGAACTTTTTAACATTAAAAAGTCGTGGTGATTGCGGAAATAGCCACCAGCCAGCCGTCGCTTGCCCTTAAAGTCTTGTACGCCAAGATGTGTAGGAAGCTTGTTGGCAGCAGACATTATCTCGACACCGCACACGGAAACACCCATTAGCCCGCTCTTGCAAATACCATTTCAACACTGCTGCATCTAACTGGCACGTCTTTACCGAGTTTCATACAGTTTCTTACAGTGTCTTACAGTAGATCCTCTGGAAAAAGGAAAACTAGGGCCTGTGTATCCAGCTCAGATGCCAGTACTTGCACTGGTCTGCGGTCGTTACACGGTGTTGGCGGCGGCGGAGACGGTGGGTAGCAGGGCGCAACATTTTTACTATTATTGTATTTTTGACTTTATAATCAAACTTCAAATCTTGTCTTCCCCATGCTTTATCAAGATTACTTTCAAACTTCCTTATTGGATCGGAAATCTGACTACAGACTGGGGCAGTGCGTGCCACTCATTTACCACTCTATCACAAACTGAGTTCTTTGCCTTTCAAGCCTATTCTTTCTTTGTAAATTTTCTTAGTGTCCTCTCGTTCTTGTTCCCTCCCGCATCAAGAAGATACACTTCACACACACTCCCTTCATCATACTTTCCTGACACTATCTTAAAAGTCTCTATTCATATACCCCTCTCTTTCTCCTATATGCCAGTGTCGGAAGCCCCAGTGTCCTCAACCTCTTCTCATATCCCATTCTTCAACATTGGTACCAGCTTGCTAGCTCTGCTCTGCACTTTCTCCACTGCTTCTATATCCTTTACCATATATGGAGCCCACACCTGGTTAGCATATTCCAGGGGCGGCCTAACCAGCGCTGTATAGAGATTCTGATATATCTTCGTCAAGTGACAAATGTCCTTATCAGCCCTATAATTCTATTGGCTTTGTTTATCTTTCCGCTAAATGTTCTGAGATATTTAACTTATTGTCTATCACTACTCCTACATCCTTTTCTGCATTAACTTCCTCCATCGCTTCATACATACTGTATCCTACCTTGTCTATCTTGCTTGTCCCAATCCGCATGTACTTGCATTTTTTTGGATGAAAAGGCATTAACCAATGCTCAGACCATCCCTTCATGCCCACCACATTTCGGTGAACCAAACCCACATCTTCCTTACTCCTCACTCTTCTATACAGCTTAGTGTCATCCGCATACAGGTATATCTCACTTCCATTAGTTATAACTTCAGGTAAGTCGTTGATATATTAACGAACAGTAGAGGTCCCAACACAGATCCCTGAGGTAGCCCACTTGTAATTTCCCTCCACCCCGAGTTATTCCATTCACCAGTACCCTCTGTCTCTGATCTTTTCAGGAAGGCTTGTATCCATTTAACACATTTCTCCCCTATATTATAGCCTAACTTTCTCTATTCATATGCTTTCTAGGCTTTCCTTTACCAATAGCGCTAGCAGATGCGTCCACACAATAACTAGATGCATTCTTAAGCTTATCCCTAGATTTCCGTATGTCCGACACAGTCTGTTTATTTATTCCGTATTCCTCACATATTTGGTTAACTGTCTTGCCACTGTCTAGTTTATGTAACAGTTCCAGCTTCTGTGACACATTCAAGTTCACACGGGTACGTTTAGTGGGTTTTGGAGGCATGATGGCACGAACGGCAGTGATAATCCAGTAAATAACCCCACTGGTGACTGACCGGGCGAACGATATTCAAACAACTGGCGGGCAAGATGGCGGCAGGGACGATGCGGGTGCCGAGGGTGCCGCCTACCGGACTTTTTTTTAAACTACGGACAAAGTCCGATCAACCACACCCGGAGTCCGTTACCAGCTGGAGTCCGTTAAATCGACGTCTGTTAAATGGAGCGTCGACTGTATATGGAAAATATGACTATTTTTGGCAAGAATTAACCAAAATACCTTCGCCTGGCTGGACGTTTCAAATACCATAGTTTCGTGCTTTGAAGGTTAACTGAATGAATAAATGAAGTAATCATAAATATTATCATAAATATACAAGATCAAGAAAAATAATCCGCATCCGCGAGGCTGTGGTTATCAGACATCCGCATCTGCAAAAAATATAATTGAATATCCGCATCCACATCTGCATCCGTAAAATAGAAATTTGATATCAGCATCCGAATCTGCCACATCCGCGATTTTTAGACATCCGATACATCACTAGTCTGCATTGACCACGTTACATGAGGTCCAACTACTGTACTGTACAGTATATATAGTACAGTACAGTAGACCCTCGCCATCTCGGACTAATTGGGGTAGACCCAGTCCGAAATGTCCGAAAATCCGAGATGTATTTACCTAATTGTATTTACCTAATTGTAGTTTACAGGAGTTGAGCTAAGCTCGTGTTGTCCCGTCTCTCAGTCTACTTTTTATCCAATTTTTTCTTGAAAATAGGGATGTTCCTTGCCCCTACCACCTCCTCCTCCAGCCCATTCCATTTGTCAATACATCTATAGGGGAAGCTAAACTTCCTGATATCGTTCTTGCAGGTAGGTCTTTTTACTTTGTAGCTGTGGCCTCTAGTTATTCCTGTATCCATAATTAATATATCCTCCCTATCCAGCCTCTCCAGCCCCCGGGTACATTTGTACATCATTATCATGTCTCCCCTCTCTCTCCTCTCTTTTAGACTCGGTAGATTTAATTTGTTTAGCCTCCCTTCATATGGCAGTTCTCTGAGACTTGGAACCAATCTAGTGACTGCTCTCTGGATTCTTTCTAACTTGTGAATATGCTTCTTTAGATGCGGGGACCACACCACTGCTGCATACTCCAATCTTGGTCTAATCATACTCTTCATAATTTTCGCTACCATGGTCTCATCCAAATAGTTCAGAGCAACTTTCATATTCCCGGCCATTGCATACATTCCGCTAAAGAGCTTGTTAATATGTTTCTCTGGCGACAAATTATCTTGTATAATCAACCCTAAATCTTTTTCTTTTTCGGCCTTGCTAATTTATTATCTCCCATCCTGTACTCCCAATTTGGTCTATTCACACTTCTTCCCATATTTAACACATGACATTTACTTATATTAAATTTCATTTTCCACTTGGTGCTCCATTCGTATATTTTATCTAACTCCCCTTGCAGCTCCTCACAACTACTTTTATTTGTTATTTGTATCATAATTTTTACGTCATCTGCAAACATTGACATGTAAGAGTTTATGCCTATCGGCAGGTCATTCACGTACATAAGGAACATGAGAGGTGCCAACACAGATCCCTGCGGCACACCACTCTCAACTTTCCGCCACGATGAGTAAGTTCCTCTAATGTTGGTCCTCATTTCCCTATCTGTTAAATAGCTCTCCATCCATTTCAGCAAACTCCCCCTGACACATCCTAGCGTCTCAAGCTTAGATAATCTCTTATGTGGTACCTTATCGAATGCTTTGGAAAGGTCTAAGTAGACGCAGTCCACCCATCCGCCTCTTTCTTGGAGTACATCTATCACCCTACTGTAATAACATAGCAAACTGGTAACACAAGATGTCCCTTCTCTGAATCCAAATTGCTTTGGGGTTATTATCTTCTTTCTCTCCAACATTTTCATCCATCTCTTCCTAATTAGCTTTTCACAAATCTTGCATACAATACTAGTAAGTGAAACTGGTCTATAGTTTAGAGGGTCCTCAGGGTTTCCATTCTTGTATATCGGAATGATATTAGCTCTTTTCCATTCAACAGGAACCTGTCCTTTATCTAAGGAAGCTTGAATTATGTCCCTCACTGGCTCCACTAATTGCTCTGCACACTCCTTTAAAACCCAGGCAGACACTTCATCCGGTCCCATAGCTTTCCTTACTTCAAGTCCTCTCATCGCAGATAACAGCTCATCTCTAGTTATTTCAATCTTACTAAGACCACTCTCCAGTACTCCCGCCTGTGGTTCGTCAAAACCTTCCTCTCTAGTAAAAACTGACCCCAATTTGTTATTCATTACCTCACACATGTCCGATACATTTTCATACGTCCTAGCATCAACTCTTAATTTAGTAATTTGTTTCTTTACCTTCAACTTACTGTTTATATATTTATAAAATAATCTAGGGTCACTTTCACATTTATTTACTATGTTCTTCTCATAGTTCATTTTAACTTGCCTAATTATGTTAACATATCTATTCCTCTCCTGTTTATATTTATTCGATTACTCTCAGTGTCCTTCTTCTTAATCTAGCCCAAGCTGCATCACGCCTACCCAAAGCTCTTTTGCATTTCAAATTAAACCAATCTTTCTGCTTAGTAAAATTTCCAGTTTTATATCTTGGGACAAACATATTGGTTCCTACTCTATAAATTTCGAGGAATCTACTATATTTACCTTGTACGTCCCGTTCCTTCAAAATAAGATCCCATCTACTCCCTCTAAATATCTTTTCAAGGATACATAATCAGCTTTACTATAATTTAATCTGTCATTTATGTAGCTATTGTCTAATCTATTGGCATTACTCGAGGTCAACTTCCATTGTAGTAATAGGTGATCACTTTTACCTACAGGACATAGATAGTTTATATCACTAATTTCGTGAGGATCTTTTGTAAAAATCAGATCGAGTTTAGAAGGTTCGTTATTACCCCTCATTCTTGTATTTTCCTTCACATGTTGTGTAAGTCTTTTCTATTGCACTAGACATATCGAAAGCCTTCGATAGAGTCTGGCATAAATCTTTAATTTCTAAACTACCCTCCTTCGGTTTCTATCCTTCCATCTGTGCCTTTGTCTCTAATTTCCTTTCCGGCCGTTCCATAGCTGCGGTTGTGGACGGCCATTGTTCACTCCTCACCCTATAAACCGGTGTTCCTCAGGGCTCTGTCCTATCTCCTATTCTCTTTCTAATTTTTATAAATGATCTCCTTAACTGTACCTTAATTCCCATCCATTCATATGCAGACGATTCAACCTTACACTACTCCATTAGTTTTTCAGAACGCCCCAGCCAGCAATCCTCAACGACAAACGTAATGAAGCCATAGAACTTAAATTCTGATCTAAATACTATTTCCAATTGGGGCAGAGAAAACCTGTTATCTTTAATGCTTCCAAAACCCAATTTCTCCATCTATCTACCCGTCAGGATCTCCCAGCGGACTATCCCTTATTCTTCAACAATACAAAAATCAACCCTTCACTTCTCCTCAATATTCTTGGTGTCTCTTTTTTCTGCTCTCATTTGGAAGGACCATATTACCAGTCTTGCTAAGGCAGCCTCCCAGAAGCTGGGTGTGCTCAACCGCCTTAGGGGGTTCTTTTCCCCTGCACAGCTTCTTGCTCTGTACAGGGGCATACTGTGCCCTTGTATTGAGTATTGTTCACATGTGTGGGGAGTTACCTCTCCCACCGCTCTCCTAGACAAAGTTGAAAGGAAGGCCTTTCGTATCATTAACTCCCGTCCACTCACCAACTCTCTGCAATCTCTCTCTCTCCGCCGCAATGTTGCATCTCTCTCGCTATTCTATCGCTACTATAATAATCAGTGTTCCTCAGAGCTATCCCAGTGCATACCACCTCCTTTACGTAGGGCACGTGGTACCCGTCTTGCAACTCAATCCCACCCCTACTCTGTGCAACTCTCCAAGCCAGGAGTGAAACGTTACTCTCAACTTTCTTCTACTCATCTGAGCTCTGGAACTCTCTCCCAGAATCGTCTTCCCCTCTTCCTATGACTTAAATTGCTTCAAACTCCGTGTGTCCAGGCATTTTGGCTCGAACGTCCCTTGATTTTGGCCCTGTCACTCTTTCAACTATGGGGAGGCACTCGCTATAGGCAGGTATGCCTTTTGCCTCCCTCAATCACATAGAAAAAAAAAAAAAAAAAAAAAAAAAAAAAAAAAAAAAAAAAATACATTTTCCGTAACCAACTCCACTAGCCGACTTCCCCAAAATCTCTGATTTGGCCCTGCATCTCCCGATTCCCAATCAACCTCACTACAGTTGAAATCTCCTACCAAGATCAATCGATTCTTCCTTAAAAGCAATCTTCTCAACGACTGAATCATATCCTCTACCATCTCCTCAAACTCCAACTCCCTCCATGCTCTGGTCTTTGGTGGCATGTAAGCTACTGCTATGTCTAGCTTTTTTCCTTCTATATCATTGAGTTCAACTGCCATTATTTCTGCCTTGTCATTATTTAACTCCACGTGCTTTGCTGTCATAGGGTTCTTAACTAATACTGCCACTCCACCTCCCCTTTTACCCTTTCTATCATTTCTCCATATATTATATCCTTCACTAAACACTATGTTGCTGTCAAAGTCCTGGTTCAGCTTTGTCTCTGTCAAACAGACTATCTGTGGTTGATCTTTTCTTAATATATTATCTAACTCTACCTTTTTACTGTTTATTCCATCTATATTAGTGTAGTAGCACAGTATATTTGAATCCACCTCCTTGTTTCTCTTCCCTCTCTGCCTCCTACCAGGTTTACCTCCTCCTCCTCCATCCCTTCCCTGACCCCGTTCCACCTCCCCCACTAATTCTATTCTCCTCCCCCCTCTCTCTCCCTCTGTTCCACCCTCTCCACCACATCCTGGGTCTCTCTCTCCGGTCCCCTGCTCCCTGCATTATCTCTCGCTCCGTCTCCTTGCTTTGACTTCGTACTTGTCTCTCTGTCTCTTTCCCTATCACTCCTCTTACTTTCGGTTCTTGGTGGCTCCTGATGTACCACTTCCTTACTTGCCCTTCCCTTATTCTCCAAAAAAAATTCTTCTTTTGCTCTTCAGACAACTTTCCATTCTCTTCATCAGCCTTAGCTTGGAGTTCCCTTAACTGTTCTCGTTCTTCTACACTTAGGTCCTTTTTTACCCTTATATGATTCAGCTCTGTCGAATTTAATTTCCAGCTCACATTGGCTACTGCTTCTGCTGTTGATCTAAACTTTAGTTCCACTCTTAGTGGTCTCATCTCGCCCTTCTTATATATTCCTAACCTTCTCACCTCCTCCAGTTCTTTTACCCATCCATAACCCTCGTCTAAGTAATCCAGTATCCCCTTGACTTTCACAACATCCCTTTCCTTTCTTACCTTCATATCTGCCAGGTGCTCTTCCACATCTCCAAAGATTACTACACACTTACCTCTATCTATTGTCTCTCTCACTACCTTCTCTTTCTTTCTTTAAACTTGCACTACATTTTTTTCAAACTCTCTTTCTTTTTCCTTTTCTCTCTCTTCCTTCTGCTCCTTCACAATTTCTTCAAGGGCTACCATCGTGGCACTCTGTACCCTTGTCCACTCATTTTTACCTCACTAATTCCTTTTACTTCCTCACTCAGGTGGCCCTCATATTCCTTAAGCTGAGCCTTGAGTGCCACATTTTCCGACGCTAACTCGTCTACTCTGGCCATCACTGCCTCTAGGCTGTCACTTACTGGCCTAGGCCTATCCACCCCGCTAGTAACGCCACACATATCGGACAAAACTTCTACTTTAGCCCCTAACTCCTTCCTCCAATTTTCCATCACTCCCCTCCATCTCACAAGACCCATTAATTGTTTTTTCATACTTGCCAACTGATCATCCTTGTCCTCGGTGATAAAGCCTTCAAATTCATAATCCTCCTCATCCCCAGCTAGGCTTTCACGCCTTCCCGCCATCGCGAGGTGGTCGTCTGCCAGCCTAAAAACAACAATCGCCCCACTATCCCATCTCACTCCAGGAACTGTTTTACTTAATCCATATTTTCAATTACTTGGAATATCCAATTAAATCTGAATTGCTCATAAAACACCTAATTACTTATTGAAATGCACATATAAATTTCCGGGACAACACTTAGACACTCCTATCAACTTCACACAAGGTAACTCATTATCGGGGAGCAGCTGCGAGGTGTTGACAGCTCGGAGGTCGGCGGAGTCCGGAGTCCGGCTTGTGTCCGACCTAACAGAGGATAAAATCCGACCTCACCAATGTACAGTAGGGTCCCGCATAAAACGTGTTCGCATAAAACGAGTCGATTAAACGACCGACCTAAATATTAATATATTAATTTTCGATCAGAACGAATGTGATCACATAAACGAGTCCGCCGCCAAAGTGGGGCAAATCCGAGGAGTTTTCATATAGAGCGCCGAAATATCGTACAAAACGTACGAAATATCGTCGCTTTGTACGAAATATCGTCGCTTTGTACGAAATATCGTTCGCTTTGTACGAAATATCGTTCGCTTTGTACGAAAATTTTCGCTTACAGTGAACATTGACGATATTGCGCCACCAAAATGCTGTGTTCACATAAAACGAAATCGCATAAAACGCCCTCGTTTATCGACCATAAACTCGTTTTATGTGAGACCCTACTGTATGTCCGAGGCAACAATAAAATCGGAGCCTACGGAAAAAATCCGACCTCAAGAGACGTCCGCATCAACCTAGAAAACGAAGACAACCCTATTCGAACCCTATAATCTGTAATGCAAAACACATGTGCGACATGTGCGAGGTAATGAATAACAAATTGGGGTTCGGTTTTTACTAGAGAGGAAAGTTTTGACGAACCACAGGCGGGAGTACTGGAGAGTGGTCTTAGCAAGATTGAAATAAACTAGAGATGAGCTGTTATCTGCGATGAGAGGACTTGAAGTAAGGAAAGCTATGGGACCGGATGAAGTGTCTGCCTGGGTTTTAAAGGAGTGTGCAGAGCAATTAGTGGAGCCAGTGGGACATAATTCAAGCTTCCTTAGATAAAGGACAGGTTCCTGTTGAATGGAAAGAGCTAATATCATTCCGATATACAAGAATGGAAACCCTGAGGACCCTTTAAACTATAGACCAGTTTCACTTACTAGTATTGTATGCAAGATTTGTGAAAAGCTAATTAGGAAGAGATGAATGAAAATGTTGGAGAGAAAGAAGATAATAATCTTGTGTTACCAGTCTGCTATGTTACTACAGTAGGGTGATAGATGTACTGCAAGAAAGAGGCGGATGGGTGGACTGCGTCTACTTAGACCTTTCCAAAGCATTCGATAAGGTACCACATTATAGGTTTGACTCCTGTAAGGAGATAAAGAAAACCTAATATTTAGTAGTGGCCCCGTAATCATTGACGAACATGCCTATTACATAAGGCATCCTCTTCAAACACTAATCCGCCGTAGTTTTGAATCTACCGCGCAGAGCATTTAAAAACTGAGGAGCCTTCATCATGAGCGCACGCGACCTCACTCATGGCTTCAGTCATTATGAATTGGGTTCTCACTACGAAAAAACTTCGTAAAAAATAAAAAGAAAAAGAAAATAAGAATAACTATCCAATAATCTTTCCATCATATCGTGGATGTACTTGTGTGGATTTCTGACCAGACGCTGATTCAGGCGTCATTCTTCCTTCACTGACATATCAAGTAAACCAAAATTCTTAATACATCAACGAATGGGAAGGGGACGGTCGGGAGGGCCCCAGTCGTCAATGATTACGGGGCCACTACTAAATATTAGGTTTTCTTTATCTCCTTACAGGAGTCAAACCTATAATTTATTAGTGGCCCCTCCATCATTGACGAACATGCCTGATTTCTAAGACTGGAGGGGGACATTCGTAATCATATCATAACTCTAGAAAAGCAGATAATAAAAACAACCACATAGTATTCTTACTTTGAAAATATATTTAACAACGGCATAGCCGAAAAAATACAAGAAAATGGGGGTTCAGGCAGGTGCGTGCTTCAAAGAATCCTGCCTGACAAAAAATGGGTAACCCTGAAGATTCTGAACACAGATCTGTAGTTACAAAGGCACCCCACTCAACGAGTGGTGACAAAAAATAACAAGTTATCAGTTTATATGTGCACATAATAAACCCCAACATAAACTTGGAGATAAATTGCAAAGGAACTCCATTATTCTAAAATTAAATTGCTTTCGCAGCTAAACTACTCTAACAACACCGTTGTTTTGTACTTAACATTGTACTAGCACAATTTCTCACTGAGAAATTTTCATATCACATTTTAACCTTAAATTGTATCACAGCTCTCATACTCCGGCGGGGTCTAGGGTGTCCTATGTCAACTGACTGCACCCCCCCCCCCCTTTCCCGTGAAAGTAAACAAAAGTGACTGCAGGGCCACCTAGACCCTCTGCCTTAAAGTTATACATGGTAAGGAAGGTTTGTCTAGAGCAACTGACAAGTATCTAGACAGAAACGTATGATTAGACGCCCACAATTGTGTGGACGCTATGTCTTCAACTGAATTTTTTTTCAGGAAACGTAAAGAGGCTGCCCATTTGCGTAAATCGTGGGCCCGACCCACAATGCCGGGATTACTTTCTTTAATGACTTCTACCAGAAGAGAGGCTAATCGCCGTTTAAGTAAGCGTTTACCCGTACTTGCTACCCATAAAGCACCTTGGGGGTTTTGAGGAGCTACTCTCAAATATTTGGTTAGAGCTTGTACTGGACATAAATTATGATGCACCTTTCCCCTTTTTAACGCCGGTACCGTGAACTCAGAAAACACGTGTGCACTATGCTCATTCTTGGCTACAAAACCTGGGGAGGGTGCAATGGAAATACATTCATTAAGTCTACCAAACCTAAGACAATTAGGTGTGTTGCTCATCGCCGCCAGCTCAGACACTCTGTTTCCGGTGGCCAAAGCCAAAAGGAAAACCGCCTTTTTTAAGAGTAATGTAAAGTCTGCAGTATTTTGGTACAGACGAGAGTGAAGCAAAGACAAAGCTTTGTCCAGAGACCAAGTAGGCATGAGCTGACGGGGAGGTGGGCGAAGTTTAAAACAAGCTCTCATAAAACCTGTTTCCTCCGCCACCGGTATGGAGAGACCTGTAAGGTCTAAAAAGGGCACTCTAATCGCAGTTAAGTGATTTTTTTAATGTTACCACAGATAAATGTTTCTGCTCAAACAGATAATTTAAATAATTGAAAACTAAAGCCACTGACGGCACATTCTGTTCCGTTCTGATGATCCAGGAAGTAAAGGCTTGCCAATGTGAG
Organism: Paralithodes platypus; assembly: GCA_032716605.1. Classification (NCBI taxonomy): domain Eukaryota; kingdom Metazoa; phylum Arthropoda; class Malacostraca; order Decapoda; family Lithodidae; genus Paralithodes; species Paralithodes platypus. The sequence continues at coordinate 3,229,753 of CM064578.1, read as the reverse complement.
TGATACTGTCGTTTCGTAGACTGAGTATATTGATTGATTAATTTATTGGTCACATCTCTACCGTATGGTGCTAGCCACTTGGCCTCCTGAATGTCCATAATGCAAAAGTCAGCGAGGTCGCTAGGTTGCCAATCGTGTCTAAGTGGAAATACCCGACCGGGAGCGATACCGGGTCCGGGCACCACATTTTCAATTGCTGGTACCACAACTGCGCCGGCCACAGTGGCGCGATTAGCGAGACTAAGCCTCGATAATCTCGTAGTTTGTTCACTACGTGGCACATTAGTGACGCATCTGGCGGCGGAAACAGATAGATGGAGCTCCATCTGTTCCAGTTTGTCACTAGGGCGTCTGGCCCCCCTGCCGGCGTTTTCGCCCGGCGGGTGAGGTATAGAGGGAGTTTGTGAGTCTCCTCGGACGCAAAAAGATCCACTTGTGGATGGGAGAGCTCTGCAATCATTAGGTTGAAAATGGGTTGCTTGAGCTCCCATTCTACTGTCGTGCTCTGTCTCCGGGACAGAGCGTCTGCCCAGACGTTTGCTACGCCTGGGAGATAAGATGCGTGAAGATAAATATCTAGACTGTTGGCTAGAGCAAAAATCTCTTCCGACATGTTTAGCAACTTCCTTGACCTCGTTGACCCCTGTTTCTGAATACAGTGGACTGCATTCAGATTGTCCATTCTGAAGGCCACCGACTTGCCCCGTAACGCCGGGCCGTGAGCCTGAAGGAAATACAAGGGGACTAGTAATTCTTTGACATTGATGTGCGAGATTTCTAAGTGGGACCAAAGCCCCTGACCCTGGTGCCCCTGATTTGACTGAAATCCCCAACCTATTGTGCCTGACGCATCCGTGTCTACCCATACCATTGGTGGAGGAGAGGTCCATGACTTTATTGAGTGCAATGTTTCCCTCTTCGCCCAGACCGCTAGTAAGGTGTGGATTAATTTCGGGATGGGCCATAATTTTCCCGCCGGTAAGAGCGGGAAATATTTGTTGCCTTCCAATATTAATCGTTTTACTTTCAACCGGCCCAACTTGACAGTTAGTTGAATCCAGTTGAGAGAGCCGACCAGAGACTCCCAGACCCTTCGCGTCGTAGTCAGACTGTGAAGAAACCTGAACAGTTTCCTGCGAAACCTGTTGCGATTGTCCACACTCTGACTCAGAGTGAGAGCGGCGGTGTCCCAGACCAGCCCTATCCACTGAATTACTCGTGAGGGAACAAGGTTTGACTTTACCAGATTTACCTTGAAGCCTAGAGTTTTGACATGATTTAAAATGATATTGACATGTTTTATGCATAATTGTTGTGTCTCTGCCACCACCAGCCAGTCGTCCAGATACCACAACACTCTGATCCCTTGTTTTAACAATGGCATCAGTGCTTGCCGGACTAGTTTTGTGAATAATCGAGGTGCCAGGTTCAAGCCGAACGGCATCCTCTGAAAAACAAAATTTTGGTGCCTGATCCGTAAGGCCAAAAACCTTTGAAATCTTTTGTTGACCGATACGTGCCAATAGGCGTCTGTCAGGTCTAGTGAACACATCCAACCTCCCGGCGGAAGTGTTAGCCTGATTTGGTGTACTGTTAACATTCTGAAAGATTCGTTGTGAATGTGAAGATTCAGATAAGACAGGTCTACGACCGGCCTCATCTGAACACTGTCCCTTTTGGGAACCAAAAATAGTTTGGACGTGAATATAGGGTAATTTGGGGGGACCGGGATGATGACATTCTTGGCAATCATTTCCTGGGCTAGTGACTCCACCTCTAAAGAAACAAAATTCGCCGTTGTCGGCTGACGTAATCGAGGTCGCCGGAGCCACTGCCAAGTGATGCCTTTGCGTGCCACCATCCGTGCCCAAGTGTTTAACGGCCATGCTTGGTGACACGTTCGGAACGACCCAGTTAGCAGACAAGGGTTCGCCGGCTGTACTACCCTCGGTTCCTCCGGCCTTAAGGTAGGCGCCGGGAGTGAGAGAGACTTTAGTTTTTTTTATGGTGGGGTTGGTGCTGGCCGCTTCGCCGGCTGGCTGGTGTTGGCCCTGACCTGGTTTATTTTGGCCGCGTCCTCTCTGACCTGAAAACCTACTCTGTCTATGCCTGTACTGACCCTGGGGGGAGTGGGAGGACTTAGGCGGAAGAAAAGGTTTAGATCCCCCTGGCTGAGCTTTAGTAGGAGGCCTGGGTTTGGGGAAGTTAAATGCAGGTTTCTTAGAAGGGGTGGGACTGTGCTTAACGGCCTGTGCCATATTGAACACCGTTCGCCATACTTCAGGGGACATTAAAGATGGAGTAAGTACTGGTGACATCACCACCTGGTTAGCAATGCGATCAGGTAGCTTGCAAACTAACGACATCCTAAGATCTTGTCGTGCTCGCACCGCCTCAAGCAAGGCGGTGCGTATGTCACCTAAGGATTGGATTGACGACTGAAGAATCAGTCGCCGGGATAACTCAACCGATCTTCGAGCATCCGCATCTGCGATTGCCTGAGTGGACCGTAGTAAAGACTTAGCCACCTGCTGAGATACTATGTACTGTGAAAACAGGCGAAAAGCTTTTCCCCGTAGCCTAAATTCTCTGTCTAGGTGAGTAGGGGTAGGTGTAGTGAATGGGTCCTTCAGTTCACAAAGATTAATCTTAGGGGCAGCTAGGAATGCAAACAAAGCTGCCGGGACTCCGCCGGCAGAACCCACCGGCATGGAAAACCATGAATGTGTATCTTGAGGGATCTGGTGGGAAGATTTAGAAGTGAAAGTGGTTGCAAAGTTTTGAGCCTCTACCTCCCAATCCACCCAAGGTCCTGGACCCAACTGTCCCACCTTCAAAACTGGATTAGCTGCGTCGTCTGTGACGGTCTGTAAATCTAGTTCAGGAGTAAGAGCTGACAGAGTCTTAATATCATTAAACCCATCCAGCTTAGACCAGCCTGAAAATAGTTTTAAAGCTGAGGCAGGGGGTAAAGCAGGCTTAGAAGCATACACAAAATAATCCTGGTGATAATAACTAGGTATAGCCTTGATGTTAACGTCCAGAACATTACCCAAGGCATCCATGGCCCTTAATTTCATTGACTTGTTGCCCTGGATAAACCACTCACGCGGTACCGGGAGTTCCCCTGACAAGGTAGGTTGGGCAAGCTCTGGCTTAGAGGGGTTCAAAAGAACCCATGACTCGTCTGGCCCATAAAGCAGGGGCATAGCTACCTTTCTAAGAGGCGCTTTGTCTAGAGGGGGTGGATTGACATCCGTTATGACCCTGACATTTGAAGTTGTCAATGCCGCCGTAGCAGGCTTAGTGCTCCTTGCAGGTGACAGAGTAGGAGGGTTAGGAATCTTAGATAAATCAATTGACGTCATCAGAGGCCGTACCGTAGAACTTGTCGGGGGAGCCCCCAAGTCCATTGTGGGGTTTTCCTGTTGTTGACCAAAAAATTTAGATAACGCATGAGTAAGCAACCCATCAATTTCTTGTGCTGTAACAAACTGGTTAGATGAAGAACTTACAGGTGAATCATTATTATCCCGTGCGGCGTCCAAGCCTGAGCCTGACCCTTGTCCTTCCATATCCGAAATTATTGAAACTTCGTCTTTTTCCTCCCGATCCTCCTGAGAAGACCCCGCCGAGGCAGGGGTACCTTGTTTCCAAGATAAGTCTGGGATAGAGGATGGGATCGCCGCGTCCCTGTGGACGTCGGCTACTGTGTGACTCGTATGAGTCGGACGTGGTTGGTCAGACCCTGGTTGAGCAAACTGCCAAACACCGAGGCCCTGGCCTACGCTCTCTTGAGAGTCTGAAACATTCTCAATTATTGACCCTCCTGAACTTTCCATTTCCAGGGTTAAAATATTAATTGGCAAATCCTCCTTAGGGACAGGTGCTGCACTGGACTCTGAGGCCGTAACACAAACTCTGTCAGGTGTAGAGGTACGATGAGATGCACTAGACTTTGGGGAATGTCGAGAGGACTTCCGATGTGAATCCTTTTGGAGGATTTATGGCTGCGGTGTGACCGCGAACTAGTCTTAGATCTGGAGGAGGAATCTCCGCCGTGACCACTGGTGGAACCTTCCGTCTTACTCTTCTTACTCGCCGGTGAAGAGGCACGACTAGATGACTGGTGTCTGAGAGGTGACCTTGACCTAGATCTCGCCCGCGACGAGGAGGCGGATGCCGGGGGTGTAGGCTCTCTCGGGCGTTTACGTGTAGTCGCAGACGATACAGAACCCTGACTAGTCTCCGTCGGCTTAATACTCGTGACTCTAGAGGAACGTTTAGGGGGAGGGTGTTCTGACAGCAATCTATCCCAAAGTGGGACGTTGTCACATTGAAGTGACTTATGCGCGACAATGGTAGTGTAGGCCGACATCTGTTGTCGAACCTCTCTCAACGCTACCGCCGCGGTCTTATCATTTTCACAAAGGACTTTAACAGCTAATTGAGAGCAAAAGGAACAATTATGCATAACCCAGAGACCCCTTGAACGGTTTAGACATTTAACACACCTTATGCAAAGGGTGTGTGCAAAAATAGGGATACCAGCACAAGTAGGGGTAATGCACAGGGCAAAAACTGGGGCCACGGTAGCCATGACAGAGACTGGTGGGTGAAAACTACCGCCGGGTCTGTATTGGTCCGCCGGAGCTCAGCTCTGGAAAAAAAAAATTTCCAGGAATTAATGCTCATAAGGTTAATCCAACATGTTCGCACACAAGTGTTAATAACCCGCCGGGTAACGAGATGCAAAGACACAACTAACACATCTCGCTACGCGGCGGGGTGTAAAAAGTCTAAACAAATCTTTTGCTAAAGAAAGTGAAGAATACCCTCTGATATAATGGTCCAGCATGGCACTTATAGTCTCTTGAGGAGGTGACTGTCTCAAGATTCAATTTTGTAACAAAGCAACCCCCCATAAAGACGCCGGCCCTTGAATTATTTTAGTAGAATAGCCCAGGGCAGGATGATACGAGATCTGATGTTTAACGAATTGTCACAAAAGATCGCCGTAAGTTAGAAGGCGGCGATACCTAATTGTATCACTAATTTAAGAGGTTAAATTGAATTTTGTAAATTCCTTAGTTCCTCCACCTAGGAGCACCCGCCGGGTGTGAGAATCGATATTTAACCTAATTGAACCTTCAATCGCCGTAAGAATAAAGGCAGCGATACACAGAGTATCACTAAAATGGATTGGTTAACTAACTGAAAGACATAAGTCGTTCATCCCACCCTACCCAGGTGCACCCGCCGGGTGAGAAGTTTAAAAGTTAACCCCATAAGTTCGTGTCCCCACTTCTTTGTAAAAGATCGCCGGGGAGGAAAGCCTAAACAACAGCTAGGTTTTTCATGTGGTTGTCGTAAAACCAGGTAGAAAAACCCCCAAAACGTATGTCCACAAGAACGCCGTTTTGTATGGATGGGTACAGCCATCCCGCCGGGAATCAAAGGAGGCCTGAAACCAGGCACCCACATAGACGCAGTCCTGGAGAGCCACAGACACCCCCCCCCCGCCGGGGATACAAGCCAGAGTTAACAACCACGTGTGGCCCAACACTGCTCTCGGCCAGGATTTTTTCATGGTGAAACCGAGAAAAAACCCGCCGGAAGGAAACCCACCCTGAACAGACACCATCTGAACAACACAAGACACGAGGAGAGCCACGCACGACTAACCCAAGGTCACACCATAATCTGTGGAATTAGCCAATACACAACTAAACCAGGAAACAATTATAGTCCGAGGAATTAGCCAATACACAACTAAAACCCGGATACACATGACACAGTAGGGCATATTTATAAATAATAATAATAACACTAGTACATGTGGCAAAGCTACGAGCGGCTGGCTAGGCCTAGGCAGACGGCATAATAACAGTTGAAATATACACACACACTGGAAATATCACAACAGGAACCACCGCCAACACACCACCGTAGCAACAACTTCCAACCCAGGGAAGACTGACTCGGGACCCAGAAAAAACTTCACTAAGTGAAGAAAAATACGCTGGGAACGTCAGAAAACAAAGCTTACCTCATCAGAAAGATAAAAGGCAGCAATAATTAACGCGTAGTGAAAGAAAATGAGAAAAAACTCACTAGGGACGCAACGAATGCGGAACCAGCGGAGCGTGGGGAGGCACGTCCGGGCGGGCTGAGCGCAGAGCAGAGAAGGAAGAATGACGCCTGAATCAGCGTCTGGTCAGAAATCCACACAAGTACATCCACGATATGATGGAAAGCTATTCTTATTTTCTTTTTTTCTTTTTTTTTTTACGAAGTTTTTTCGTAGTGAGAACCCAATTCATAATGACTGAAGCCATAAGTGAGGTCGCGTGCGCTCATGATGAAGGCTCCTCATTTTTTAAATGCTCTGCGCGGTAGATTCAAAACTACGGCGGATTAGTGTTTGAAGAGGATGCCTTATGTAATAGGCATGTTCGTCAATGATGGAGGGGCCACTAATAAATAAGAGATTGTTATCTAAGCTTGAGACGATAGGATGTGTCAGGGGGAGTTTGCTGAAATGGATGGAGAGCTATTTAACAGATAGAGAAATGAGGACCAACATTAGAGGAACTTACTCATCGTGGCGGAAAGTTGAGAGTGGTGTGCCACAGGGATCTGTGTTGGCACCTCTTATGTTCCTTATGTACGTGAATGACCTGCCGATAGACATAAACTCCTACATGTCAATGTTTGCAGATGACGTAAAGATTATGAGACAAATAACAAATATAAGTAGTTGTGAGGAGCTGCAAGGGGATTTAGATAAAATATACGAATGGAGCACCAAGTGGAAAATGAAATTTAATATAAGTAAATGTCATGTGTTAAATATAGGAAGAAGTGTGAATAGACCAAATTGGGAGTACAGGATGGGAGATAATATAATTAGCAAGGCCGAAAAAGAAAGGGATTTAGGGTTGATTATACAAGATAACTTGTCGCCAGAGAAACATATTAACAAGCTCTTTAGCGGAATGTATGCAATGGCCAGGAATATGAAAGTTGCTCTGAACTACTTGGATGAGAACATGTTAGCGAAGATTATAAAAAGTATGATTAGACCAAGATTGGAGTATGCAGCAGTGGTGTGGTCCCCGCATCTTAAGAAGCATATTCACAAGTTAGAAAGAATCCAGAGAGCAGTTACTAGATTGGTTCCAAGTCTTAGAGAACTGCCATATGAAAGGAGGCTAGACAAATTAAATTTACCGAGTCTAAAAGAGAGGAGAGAGAGGGGAGACATGATAATGATGTACAAATGCACCCGAGGGCTGGAAAGGCTGGATAGGGAGGATATATTAATCATGGATACAGGAATAACTAGAGGCCACAGCTACAAAGTAAAAAGACCTACCTGCAAGAACGATATCAGGAAGTTTAGCTTCCCCTATAGATGTATTGACAAATGGAATGGGCTGGAGGAGGAGGTGGTGGGGCAGGGAACATCCATATTTTCAAGAAAAAATTGGATGAAAGTAGACTGAGAGACGGGACAACACGAGCTTAGCTCAACTCCTGTAAACTACAATTAGGTAAATACAATTAGGTAAAATACAGTACATTACAGTAGGCTACATTACACTTACCCCTTCATTGCTCTTGTCTGTAGTCTTGATGTCCCCCCTCCCAGTGGCGGATCCAGGGGGGGGGCAACTGCCCCCCCCCCCCCCCTTAGTGACCAAAATTGCGCCCTTACATCTGATATATACTGCATTTTATCTGAAATACAATACATATTAAGTTATGGCACCCCTCATGTATATATATCAGCCCCCCTCTTAAGCCTGAGCTGGATCTGCTCCTGCCTCCTCCCCTCTCCCTCCTCCCCAACACTGCATTAATTACTGCAGCATCCCCTTTTCACCCCCACCTCCACCTCAATGTCCTTCTCCACCTCACTGTCCTTCTCGGTATATTCCTGCGAAACGGCATGCATTATATCTCAAGAACTGGGCAGTGTTATAGCATATTTGTTGTTTGTACATATATATGTATTATGTATGTTGCTTCGTAGTATACTATAAATGGAAAATATACTTGGTAAATGAATAATTAGAGGGCATCTGTGGACTCACTTTTACAATTTCCCAGCTCAGCTGGTGGGCGACGAGTGGAAGTGAGTCGAGTTGTATACTGCTATTCTATTTGTCAATAAACTGGGTGTGACGTCACGAGCGATGATGGTATATGAATGGTTGTTGTGGGAGTACGTCACTGTCTAGACGGTGACGTCACAAATTCTCGCAACATTTTGACGGGTGTAGAAATACACGTCATTCCATATAATGAGCCTCTTTTGTTTCTCAATCCCTCTACGACGTCACATTGATTCATTTATTATCCTTGGTGTTTATAATCTTTCGGATTCGGGCCAGTCGGCCATATTTGAAATGGTGGAACTGTTGTTCAATGAATAGTGAAGTGTTTTTGCTTTATGAAAACACCTACAACATCTTCTATTTAACGGGATTACCAACGGAGCTTCCAGCGGAATTGTGTTAATTTGGCTGCAGACCATTATTGTCCAGTACACCAAGGGTAAGGGTTTTATACCGTCGTTATTTGGGTCCAAGCCTAGGCTATGATTACCACAGAATCTTTAATGAATATCCTCAATACAGACTTATTTCCTTCACTTACTTCGTCAATAATAACCCATATAGGTGGAGAGGCCCTGAATTATATCAAAGAAAAAGTGATGTTGAAACATTATCTGCAATTTAGCCATGTTGATTAACTCTTAGCCCACTTAGCCCCTTCAGACTCATATGACGCAGAGCTTGGCAGATTAGCAATAAGAAATAGAGTTCTCTCACTCTTATAATTACCTCTTTTGGCGACCGTCAATCTTTTATGAATTAAATACCAAACCAGCGGGGGTGTGGGGGCGGCAGCCTCCACCTAATATACTAGGTTAGGTTAGGTAAGGTTGTTAGGTTACGCTAATATTACCCCTTATTTTCGTCTTTTACCCCTCAATTTCCCTGTACTTCATAGCCCTCCCCACTATCGGGGGGCCGTATCTTAAGATCGTAATTGTTTAATCGAAGTCCTCTTTTTTTAGTTAATAAAAACGTATTCTATGGTGTATTATATGATATATAGAAGCAATAGAACTGTTCAAATTACCTGGGAAGTGTATATTAAACAAAATACAAAACTTTGAATAATGAGGTAAGAGATAGGCTATGTGTTTTATATCACTTTTCAACCCAAGACCAGCGGGGGTCTGGGGGCAGCAGCCCCCAGGATGCCCAGGTTACCTTAGGTTAGGTTAGGTTAGGTTAGGTTAGGTTAGGTTAGGTTAGGTTAGGTTAATGACCAGCTATGTAAATACAGTAGTGAACATTTGGTTCAGTCTGTGCTCAAAAATCCATTTTCTTTAGGAGGAGGCCATACACTAAACAATTACCGTGATGTTGAAACATTATCTGCAATTTACCCATGTTGATTAACTCTTAGCCCATTTAACCCCTTCAGACTCATATGACGCAGAGGTTGGCAGATTAGCAATAAGAAATACAGTTCTCTCACTCTTATAATTAACTCTTTTGCCGACCGTCAATCTTTGATGAATTAGGCTAAATACCAAACCAGCGGGGGTGTGGGGGCGGCAGCCCCCACCTAATATACTAGGTTAGGTTAGGTAAGGTTGTTACGTTACGCTAATATTACCCCTTATTTTCGTCTTTTACCCCTCAATTTCCCTGTACTTCATAGCCATCCCCACTATCGGGGGCCGTATCTTAAGATTGTTGGATAATGGGGACAACTTTTTTTCCGGAGATTCTAATTAATGACAACCACTGTATAATGATGAAAACTAGCTAAAACCCCCCCCCAAAAAATCACGAAATAAAAGTTGGCCAGGTTCCTGGATATGTTGCTTAATTTGCATGAACAAATTGTAATAGGCCTATAGAAACCTAATAAATCATATAAATAACAAATCCATGGCGGGTGCCCAACTCCGAAAGGAGTTGAAGTAGGGGAGCTATCCCCCCGCCAAAGGCGGCTTTCTAGGGCCTTTCCTAGCTGATGCTGAGAGGATTGGGTTCTAGTCATGTGGTAATGGGCTGGTCTATCAGAGTGAGAGCTGAGCGATCTCTGCCATACCCATAGCTTACTCTGACTGTTCCTTTTACTTATATATCTTCTAGATCTCAAGTGACGGCGTCTTTTCCGTGGATCGACCTCCCTACTGCCAACCTAAAAGTTGGCAGATTGGGAGCCAAAGCGTCACATTTTTCCCTTGCCCCTCAACTTTCCCTTCATAATTGCTGAGGGGCACAGGGCCTTGGGTGGGGCTTTGGTTTCTCGGGCGTTTCCGCGCCCTCCTCAGCTCCCTGCCTTAGAGTGGCTTCGGTCACCTGGGTTTTGTTAGTGGTAAGCAGGGAGGGTTTTGTGGGGGCGCTTTATGGCCTTGGCCTTGCTCGGGACCTTGGGGCTGTTCGGCCAGGCAGCCTGGGGAACAACAACAACAACAACAACAATAACAAAAAATCCACAAAAATACAATCATTGAAAATAGCTGTGGTCCGTCTCCTTAATATTGACCGAAAAAACGCCCATTCTAATAAATCTCAGAGCTCTTTCGGACAGTCACAGTTTACAAACGCCTTCTTTATGCAGTGTAATCAATATTTACCCCCTACTGGCAACATAGATGACGATTTCAATAATTCATGGGGGGGTGAGGGGGGGCAAAGCCCCCCCTCAACCCATCGTGTATCCAACATTGGCATTATAACTAAGACCATGAATAGGGCCTACACTCATTTCTCAAAATCCGGAGGAAAAAACATAACAAATAAGGGTGCGAGCCTATTCCCTATAATTACTAATATATCCGTTCATCTTGGGACGATATCGCTACTAATATACAGTACTAATCTACTAATTAGTATTGATAAATAGAAACGGTTTGAATATCAAGACGCAAATTACACAGTGCACTAATGACATTATAATACACGTTGTGTGAAACATATACACCGCTGATGTTAAATTAACCGGGTGTAAGATTAAGCGGGTGTAAAAATAAGCGGGTGTAATGACGACATGTTGGCCGAGGGCTGGAATGACGTCATCGCTGAGGCCCGCCTTGGCTGATGACGTCACGATAATCAACAACCAATCACAAGCAAGGATACACAACGTCTTGGCTTGGTTAATCAAGATGGCTATATTCTAGTTAATCTCTGTGTTTCAACCCCTCTCTTTCCCTGATATATTTCATACCCTCCCCAGCTATCGGGGTTTAGTATTGTTGAGGTAAGTGAAGAAAATAACTAAGAGATATGAGGATATAAATAAGTATCCTTAGTTAATGGGCAAACAAAATACGGTGACTACCGCTACATAGGATCTTACCTCCTTCTCCACCTCACTGTCCTTCACCTCACTGTCCTTCTCCACCTCAGTGTTCTTCTCCACCTCACTGTTCTTCTCTACCTCAATGTCCTTCTCCACCTCCCTGTCCTCACTGTCCATGTCCTTCAACATCTGAAGCTTAGTTTCGAGTGATATAGAGGTCACCTTACGCTTAGGCTTATCCTTGGGAGGCATGGCGAACTTGATAAATGCACGCATCTATGTGTAACACAACAGAGCTTGGTGCGGACTGACGCTCCTAGTTCCCACGCTTGGGCCCCGGTTGTAGATGGCGTCGGACGTCCCGTCTGTTTGTCGGATATTCACCCTTATTGTCCGGTGACGTGAGGGCGTCATCCGACAACGTCGGAGACTGTCGGAACGATGACGGAAATGTCCGGCATACGGAGGTACGTGTCCGAGAGGCCGTCACCAGTCTGGCTAGTACGGGTTTCCGAGAATTAGAGGTCCGAGATAGCGAGGGTTTACTGTACTCTATAACAAATATTTGAAGTCTCCGACGTTATGGAGATATTGATTTAGTATCCCTTGTCCCCTGTGACACTGTAATGGACTCTTCCATGTATGTGTGCAAAACATAGAACAGCCTTTCAAAGTGATACCAATATATATTTTATTTTTTTCCAGGTGGCATCAGTCGACCCTTGAGAATGAGTATGCCCACAGTAAAGCGGTGTGGCCAGTGGCTCAGACTGAGGCACTCTTCCTACCAGAGTTTCCCGTCGGCATCGAGGAGAAACTCAAGTTGGTGGTAAGTTTATACAGTAAACTCTCGCTAATGTGGATTTTTTTTTACTCGGAAACCCGCACTTCTCAGATTGGCATCGGCATGTCGGACAGGTCCCCATATATCTCGGCAAATTTCTGAGTTTGACGGGAATTGTCTGGGGGGAGGGAGGGCAGCAGGAACATGGTTTACAATGTTATAGTCTTCACCATTCACAAGATAACAGCGAATGCTGCCATCTCATATATAAATAACCTAGGTTAGGCCATTTATTTGCACCATTAAACAACATTCATTGTACTGTACCACAAGGAGGCTGTGACTGTACTGTTCATACACACCCGTATCTCGCTTCCCACATCTATCACTCATCAGTCCGTTTCACCATGTTTGATCCATCTCGTATATGTTCGTTCGGTCAGATAACTTTTTAAAATAGCCTTCAACTCTATGTTTTACAAAATTTTGCACGTATGTACAGTACTTAGAATATGACTGTAGTATGAATATTCAGGTATTCTATTTTTATTAATTTCACTCCAACACCAGACACTTCCAATGAAATTAATGAAAGCATGTGATCCACCGGGATTCGAACCTGGGTTACCACACACAGATTTTTAAACATTCTACCCATTACACTGTATTCACCTACAGTAAAACCCCGCACTTTCGTTCTTCTCGCTTCCGTAATCCCGGCGCTTCCGTAATCGATTTTGGTTAGTACTCGATTTCCACTCTTTCGCTTTTTAGTACGAAAAAGTTAATAAAATCCAGTTTTTCGGGTCATATTCTGTCATCTGAATAATTATTTGTGTATTTCATGACTCCCTAACCTTTAATATACACACACATCTATGATATACAGTAGGCTCACACATCTCGATCAATCTCATCTCGATATTTCGCATCTCGATGCCACCTTCAAGCTCTCCCCAATCACAAATCTCGATGAAAAACGTTAATCTCGATAGCTAAATATCGATGCTAGTCTGCTAGATGCTTATATACTAATATAAGCAGAGTAATCTTGACCAAATCGATTTGTGAACCTCACAGTCATTGCGTTTTGTTTACCTGTATACTAATGTACCGCTAGTATCGATCATTTTCGAGCGGTAGTCTAAACTGACTCTCATCTCTGCCGCTTCCATTTGCGTAGTAATATAAATTACTTTACCATGTTTTAATATACATTAATATTTGTATGAAGAAAATCTAATATATAATAATAGTAAAGACAAAAGAAAACTTGATAAAACTTTATACCATGGAAAATTTATTGAAGTCGGTAGATTTGCGGCCATTTTAGCAACTTGTAGCCTCACGATACAACACATGTTGATCACCAGTCAACGTTTGTTTTTGTTCAAGTGAAGATGCTTTGTTTTATTGATCAATTACATGGAATATTGTAGATGTAGTTGTAGCTGAAGGGTTAGGGAGTCATAAGATACACATATTGATCCAGATTGAGCAAAAAGGGGGTTAATACAGCTGGTTGGCGATCGTAAGTACAAGTTGATGTGGGTTACTTGCCGACTCGCTGGTCCCTATTGTATTTTTCCCCATAAGAAGTTAACTTCGCATCTCGATATTTCGAATCTCGATTGCTTTTTTTGGCCCCAATACCCATCGAGATAGGTGATCCCACTGTACAGTAATATACAGCTGGCCAATAAAACCATAATGTATCGTTAAATAGACAAAGAAATCCCGACTGGTGATTCAGACACTCACTGTTATTGTTTGTCCTTCTTTCTTTCTTTGGGGGTATGTTAGCAGACGACTACAGCTAGCTTGAATATTATAGGTTTGAGTCCCGAAGGGAAGAAGGAAAACCTAATATTTAGTAGTGGCCCCTCCATCATTGACGAACATGCCTATTACATAAGGCATCCTCTTCAAACACTAATCCGCCGTAGTTTGAATCTACCGCGCAGAGCATTTAAAATCTGAGGAGCCTTCATCATGAGCGCACGCGACCTCACTCATGGCTTCAGTCATTATGAATTGGGTTCTCACTACGAAAAAAACTTTGTAAAAAACAAAAAACAAAAAGAAAATAAGAATAACTATCCAATAAGCTTTCCATCATATCGTAGATGTACTTGTGTGGATCTTTGACCAGATGCTGATTCAGGCGTCATTCTTCCTTCTCTGCTCTGCGGTCAGCCGGCCCGGACGTGTCTCTCCACGCTCCGCTGGTTCCGCATTTGCTGCGTCCCTAGTGAGTTTTTTCTCATTTGTTTACTCCGGGATGTATCGAGTAAGGTTAGGAAGGAGTGTCCTGGGCTGGTTGCCCGCAGTGCAGTGTATTTTGGGTCGTGTGTTTGGGGCATCTATTTCGGATGTACCCTCGTGGTCCGGTTGTGGACAGGTGAACTTTTTCACAGTTAGCTAGCTTTGTGATGCAGGCGGCTTTCATTACGCGTTATTGCTTCCTTTTATCTTTCTCCACATATTGCCATGTTAAAACTGTGATAGAAGATGGTACCTCGGCATCCCGGTGGACGTCAGCACTAGTTGAGTCACAAAGGGATGTGTTCTGTCCTGCCAGGACTGTGAGTATCGCCATACACCTTGGCTGTGGCTGTCCCTCGCTTGCGAGCTCGGTATACTCTCTGAATGGGAGCCCTCGTCCGAGTCCCGTAAAGGTTTATGATAATTAAAAGCTCCCATAGCTCATTAACACATTGAAAGCAGAGCTGGTGAGCAAAATCATAAAGTATACTAATTAATTTAATTTATATTTAATTGTATTAAAATAAATTACTATAAATAAACACAATATTATCATAATATAATCATAGAAAATATATATGTTTATTATGATTCAGCTATTAAATTATTTCATTAACAAATAAAAATAAGATAGGGCTACCTGAGCTTAACGGCGTTGAACATACAGCAATGAGAACTCATTTTGTGATAGAGTGGTAAATGAGTGGAACGCACTGCCCCAGTATGTAGTCGATTCCGAATCAATAAGGGAGTTTGAAAGTAATCTTGATAAAGCATGGGGAAGACAAGATTTGAAGTTTGATTATAAAACAAAAATACAGAATAGTAAAAATGTTGCGTCTGCTACCGCCGCCGCCAACACCGTGAACGACCGCAGCAGTGCAAGCACTGGTACTGAGCTGGATACACAGGCATAGTTTGCCTTTTTCCAGAGGATCTACTGTAAGAAACTGTAAGAGAGGTGCAAGTGCCGACACGACAGAGACTGGGGGAAAACTACCCCGCCCCCGGGAACTACCTGGTCACCTGGTGCAACACCGGTACTCCGCCCTGGAAAGAGAAATTTCCGGGGATTAATGCTCATAGGGTTACACCCAAAAAATGGTACAAAATATGTGCCTCAAAACCGCCGGTCAACGAACCGTAGCACTCCACCACTACTTTTCGTTTTCCTTTAGTTTCATATTAAAGATTTCAGCATATCTTTACCTGTCCAGAAGATTTAAGCATATCTTCTGAATCCTCATAAAGATGAAGCATATCTTTATTAAAGATGAAGTCTTTCAAGTATCCCTTTACACTTGAAACACTAGTAAGATTCCGGCATCTTTTTATTCCATAAAAAGTCTAAGCCTATCATAATCTCTAATCTGGCTTCTCCCAGAAGCCCTCATAGATCGCCATCTTGAAGGCCGTGATACCCTATTGTATCAATCAATTGTTTGGCAAATTATCGCGAATTGCAAATTAGTTAATATAACCACCCAAAGGTACAACCGCCGGGTTTTATATGCAATGTCAAACCAATTGTACCTGCCCCAGACCTCTTTGTAAAAAGGTCGCCGGGAGGGAAAGACTAAACAAACAAACGGCATTGTTTCAATGGCTTATTAAAGATTTCAGCATATCTTTTACCTGTCCAAAAGAATTAAGCATAACTTCTTAATCTTCATAAAGATGAAGCATATCTTTATTAAAGATGAAGTCTTTCAAGTATCCCTTTACACTTGAAACACTAGTAAGATTCAGGCATCTTTTTATCCCATAAAAAGTCTAAGCCTATCTTAATCTCTAATCCGGCTTCTCCCAGAAGCCCTCATAGATCGCCGTCTTGAAGGCCGTGATACCCTATTGTATCAATCAATTGTTTGGCAAATTATCTCGAATCGCAAATCCGTTAATATAACCACCCGAAGGTACAACCGCCGGGTTTTATATGCAATGTCAAACCAATTATACCTGCCCCAGACCTCTTTGTAAAAAGGTCGCCGGGAGGTAAAGACCAAACAAACAGACAGCATTGTTTCAATGGCTTTGAAAAGCAGAGAAAACCAAGTCCAACAGGTGTCAGCCTGATCACCTAGAAAACTGTGTGGAGCCCCCCTCGACGGGAATAACCCAGGAAGCCTGATCCCAGGCTCGACCATAGAAAACGCAGTTTCTGATGAGCCCTCAAGCGACCAAACTCGTCGGGGTAACTTACCTATTTTAGCCATCCTGACTAAAACTCGGTAAACAAAAACGGTGTTCTCGGAGCAACGAGAAAAACGCCGGAAAGGTAACCCACACTAAACTATACAGTACAGGAGGGCGTAAAGCATAAAGCAATGAATAACACAGGAAGCCTGATCCCAGGCTCGACCACAGAAAAACGCAGTTTCTTATGAGCCCTCAAGCGACCAAACTCGTCGGGGTAACTTACCTATTTTTAGCCATCCTGACTAAAACTCGGTAAACAAAAACGGTGTTCTCGGAGCAACGAGAAAAAACGCCGGAAAGGTAACCCACACCAAACGAGACATTTTAACACATTTTATACAAAGGGTGTGCGCAAAAATAGGGATACCTGAACAGGAGGGTGTAATGCATAAAGCAAAAACCGGGGCAAAGGTAGCCATGACAGAGACTGGTGGGATACTTACTCCAGGTTCTGCATAGACCCGCCGGGACCCAGCTCTGGAAAAAAAGAAAATTTCCAGGAATTAATGCTCATAAGGTTAACCCAATCATGTTCGCACACAAGAGTTAAATAACCCGCCGGGTAACGAGACGTAATACTCAACGACTACAGCTCGCTACGCGGTGGGGTTTCCTAAGTAAAAGATTTCAGAATATCTTAATTTGTCCAAAAGATTTATGAATACCCTCTGACATAATATATAAAGACCAGCATGGCGTTTATAACTGATTAAGTCTTTCCGGTGGTGTTTGTTTCAAGATTCAATTTTGGAAAAAAAAAAAACTAAAAAAGACGTCGGCCCCCGAATTATCTCGTAGATCAAAAACTGGGAAGCCTGACAAATATACGAGATCTAACTTCTCCCGAAGTATCTTTTTAGATCGCCGTATGTTGAAGGCGGCGATACAAAACGTATCCCTCAATTGTCTGGTTAACTAACTGAATTGTAAATTCGTTATTCCCATCCCTCCAAGGAGCACCCGCCGGGTGTGAATATTAGTTTAAAAAACGTTAACCCCAATTGTGCCCTAAAGCGCCGTATCTTGAAGGAGGCGATACACAATGCATCCCTCAATTATCAGGTCAACTAAACTGA
Organism: Paralithodes platypus; assembly: GCA_032716605.1. Lineage (NCBI taxonomy): Eukaryota > Metazoa > Arthropoda > Malacostraca > Decapoda > Lithodidae > Paralithodes > Paralithodes platypus. The sequence goes on along the minus strand of CM064578.1, from coordinate 3,212,089 downwards.
ATTTTGCAAATTCGGTCATCCCACCCTTCCAGGTTGCACCCGCCGGGTGATTTAAAGTTTAAAAGTTAACCTCAATTGTTCCTATCCCCACTTCTTTGTAAAAGATCGCCGGGGAGGAAATACAACAACAGCATAGTTTTATATTGGCTTTGCAAAACCGAAAAAACTACAAACAACACATGTCCGTATGAACACTGTTAGATGGGTACAGCCAACCCGCCGGGAATCATAAGGAGCCTGAAACAGGCACCCCAGAGACGCAGAACTGGGGAGCCACAGACACCCACTCGCCGGGGAAACAAGCCTGTTTTTAAACCACGCGTGGCCAAAACTCGGCAACCAGCCGGGGTTATCAAGGTGAAACAGAGAAAAACCCGCCGGAAAAAACCCACCCCGTCCAGATACCATCTGAACGCACCACCGGACCGAGGCGTAGCCAAAACACAACTAACGCCGGGCCCAACATAGTCCGTGGAATTAGCCAATACACAACTAACCCAGGACACATAAATAGTCCGTGGAATTAGCCAATACACAACTAAACCAGGACACACATGACACAGTAGTACATATTTAGAAAATAAATCAATAACACTTGTATATGTGGTAAAGCTACGAGAGGCTGGCTAGGCCTAGGCAGACGGATAACATTAACATGTCGGAATATAAACAAAAAGCACTGAATTATATCACAACAGGAACCACCGCCAACACACCACTGTAGCAAAAACTTCCGGCAAAGGGAAGAACTGACTCGGGACCCAGAAAAAACTTCACTAAGTGAAGAAAAATACGCTGGGAACATCAGCAAAAATACGCTACCTCATCAGAAAGATAAAAGGAAGCAATAACGCGTAATGAAAGCTGCCTGCATCATAACTGTGAAAAAGTTCACCTGTCCACAACAGGACCACGAGGGTACATCCGAAATAGATGCCCCAAACCCACGACCCAAAATACACTGCACTGCGGGCAACCAGCCCAGGACACTCCTGCTACGCATATCCTAATCTTACTCGATACATCCCGGAGTAAACAAATGAGAAAAAACTCACTAGGGACGCAGCAAATGCGGAAACAGCGGAGCGTGGAGAGACACGGCCGGCTGATCGCAGAGCAGAGAAGAAGGAAGAATGACGCCTGAATCAGCGTCTGGTCAAAGATCCACACAAGTACATCCACGATATGATAGAAAGCTTATTGGATAGTTATTCTTATTTTCTTTTTGTTTTTTATTTTTTACAAAGTTTTTTCGTAGTGAGAACCCAATTCATAATGACTGAAGCCATGAGTGAGGTCGCGTGCGCTCATGATGAAGGCTCCTCAGATTTTAAATGCTCTGCGCGGTAGATTCAAACTACGGCGGATTAGTGTTTGAAGAGGATGCCTTATGTAATAGGCATGTTCGTCAATGATGGAGGGGCCACTTATAAATATACAAATGAGCAAAAGACTCACTACAGGTGAACAAATGTCGAATGAAGCGAGGACATGTTAGGCACACCTTGTTGGGACGGCCACAGGGGAAGGAAGGAGGAATGGCAACACGTGGCACACAATTTTTACTAATTCGCAGCCTAGGGCTACCGAAATAATCACAGATACGTTGAAAACTATAATACTGTAATAGTAACAAATACAGTGATGACACAATTTTGTTTTGTTTTCTATGTGATTGAGGGAGACAAAAGGTAGAAATGCCTGTAGCGAGTGCCTCCCCCAGAGTTGAAAGAGTGACAGGGCCAAAATCAAGGGACGTTCTAGCCAAAATGCCTGGACACACTGAGTTTGAAGCAATTTAAGTCATAGGAAGAGGGAAAGACTGATTCTGGGAGAGCGTTCCAGAGCTCAACAGTTGAATACTGTAGAAGAAAGTCTGAGAATAATGTTTCACTCTTGGGTTGGAGAGTTGCACAGAGTAGGTGTGGGATTGTGTTGCAAGACGGGTACTACGTACCCTACGTAGAGGAGGTGGTATACAATTGGAAAGCTCTGAGGAACATTGATTATTATAATAGCGATAGAATAGTGAGAGAGATGCAACATTGCGGTGAAGAGAGAGAGATTGCAGAGAGTTGGTGAGTGGGCGGGAATTAATTATACGAAAGGCTTTCCTTTCTACTTTTTCTAGGAGTGCGGTGTGAGAGGATCCTCCCCACACATGTGAACGATACTCAATACAAGGAAGCACTGTGCCCCTGTACAGAGCAAGAAGCTGTACAGGGGTAAAGAACCCCTTGAGGCGGTTGAGCACACCCAGCTTCTGGTAGGCTGCCTTAGCAAGACTGGTAATATGGTCCATCCAAGTGAGAGCAGAAGAAAAAGAGACACCGAGAATATTGAGAGAAGATAAAGGATTGATTTTTGTATTGTTGAAGTGTAAGGGATAGTCCTCTGGGAGTTCTGAACGGGTAGTAAGATGAATAAATTGGGTTTTGGAAGCATTAAAGGTAACGTTGGTTGAGAGACTCAGACCAAGAGTGAGAGCAGTGGAAATTAATTACAGTATATACTTAAGGAGTGCGTGCGGAGTTACATGGAGGGAAAGACAGACTAATGAGGAAGTAAGAAGGAGGTGTGGTGTGGAGGTAGATGTGCTGGAAAGTGTGAAAAGGAACAGCTTGAGATGGTTCGGCCATATGGAACGTATGGAAAGCGAGAGAATGACTAAGAGGGTGTACGAGAGTGAGGTGGAGGGACAGAGAGGGAGAGGTAGACCGAATGAGAGGTGGAAGGATGGAGTGAGGAAGTATATGAACGAAGGCGGTGCTGGTTGGGGGGAGGGGCGTCGACTGACTGGGGACAGAGGTGCATGTGGGCAGTTCGTTCGTGGCCACCCCTTCGGGGATCACAGCGTCAGGCAATAGATAGATAGATAGAAAGGTAACAAGGTTTTCTCTGCCCCAATTGGAAATAGTAGTTAGATCAGAAGATAAGTGTTGCATGGCTTCATTACATTTTTCTTTGAGGGATTGCTGGCTAGGGCGTTCAGGAAAACTAATTGAGTAGTGTAAGGTAGAGTCATCTGCATATCAATGAATGGGACTGGAGGTACAGTTGAGAAGATCATTTATGAAAATTAGAAAGAGAATGGGAGATAGGACAGAGCCCTGAGGAACACCGGAGTTGATAGGATGAGGAAGTGAGCGATGGCCCTCCACAACCGCAGCTATGGAACGGACGGAAAGGAAATTAGAGACAAAGGCACAGATGGAGGGATAGAAACCGAAGAAGGGTAGTTTAGAAATTAAAAATTTGTGCCAGACTCTATCGAAGGCCTTCGATATGTCTAGTGCAATAGAAAGGGTCTCACCGAAGTCCTGAAAGGAGGTTGTTGTTGTTTTTTATATGTTTATTTTATACTAGCCCACTGGGCCGGGGCCCCCATAAGGCTAGTGTTCGGTGAGGAGGTTCAAAGTCAAGTCATGCAACTGTCAGTAGTCAGTTATCATCATAAAGTTTGGTGGCTTTCAGGAATTGTCAGATAGTAGCGAAATTGAAGGAGGGTGACTCAGAAAGAATAGAGTGTAATGAGGCGTGCTGCAGGAATCGCCGTCGTTCTGGCCTCCGAAAGGAGGATGACCAAGAGTTAGTAAGATATGAAAGAAGATCACCAGTAGAGCAACCTTTAAGGAAACCATACTGGTGATCTGAGAGTAAATTATTAGAAGAGCAATGCTTAAGAAATTTGGAAGCAAGAATACAGTAGTTTTAAAAACATTAGAGATACAAGAGATGAGAACAATTGGACAATAGTTGGAGGGTTGAGAACGGTCACCCTTCTTTGGGTAACAAACATCCTAATATAAGAAATATTGAGTACAACAAAGATGGCGTGGCATCCTGGAAAACATTGTCAGCACCCAGCCTAAGTCCCCATTTCCCTCGATCGCTACGGTAATAAAAAAAAGAGCCTAAAACACATTCCTAGCTACATCAGCTTATAACTAGCCCACTTATTTTCACAATTAAAACTGAACCACTTGGTTTTTGCCCTTCACAACAACGAGTACTGCCTCTGGATACATATGATTCTTAGGTTAGGCCATTTTTTTGCGTCTTTATAAGCACACCAAAATGACAAAAATACGATTCTTCAGCTGGTTCAACAGTGGCGGGTGGGTTCAAACATGTTGAAGTCCGAGGGTTAATTTTGCTTACTAATGAGACCACCATATACAAATTGGCTAGTGCATCAGAGATCTTATAGTAACAGGAATTGGCCAACCTCCATCATATTGGTGCAACTGGTGGTATTTCCCTCTTTATACTCAAATATCTTCAAATACTAGTACTGAATATATTGTTTGGTCTTTAGATGATAAAAAAAAAAAAAAAATAATAATAATAATAATCTAATACATCTAAGGTACAGCATGGTGGACAGAAGAGGTAAGAATAGCTGTGGAAGAAAAGAAGAAAGCATTTAGAGAGTGGTTGGGTAGTAGAGGGAATGAAGATTTCGAGAGACAGAAACAAGCGAGGTACGTGGAGAGTAAGAGGGTGGTGAAGAGAGTAGTGAAGGAAAGTAAGAGAAGAGTAGAAGAGGAATTTGGAAGGAATCTGAGTGTAAAATGGAGGGAGAGTAAGAAACTGTTCTGGAAAGAAGTCGAAAAAGTTAGGGAAGGTAGCAAGGGAAACAGTAAGGGTGTGAAAGATAAGAATGGGAGAATGCTAGCCGAGAAGCAAGAGAGAGTCGAAAGATGGAGGGAGTACTTCAGTGAGTTGCTAAATGTAAGGAATGAAGAGCCAGCAAACATAGGTGGATATGGTATGGGAGGGAGAAGAAGAGAAGTAGTGGAGGAGGAGGTGGGGATCAGGAGGTCAGAAGTGTGGGAAGCCATGAAAAAAGTGAAGTTGGGGAAAGCACCAGGAACAGATGGAGTGTGTGGGGAAATGTTGAGGTATGGTGGTGAGATAGTGATAGAATGGGTATGGAAAATGTGCAAACTAGCATGGGAGAAGGGGAGTGCACCTGATGACTGGAAGACTGGCATAATAGTCCCCTATATAAGGGCAAAGGGGAAAGAGGATGTGTGGTAACCACCGAGGAATATGTCTTCTAAGCGTAGTAGGGAAGGTATACAGTAGGGTAGTGATTGAGAGAGTGAGAGTGAGAACGGAGAAATGGATAGGCGACGAGCAGGGAGGGTTTAGGAAGGGAAGAGGATGTGTAGATCAGATTTTTACCCTGAATTGTGTTGTGGAGAAGTATCTGGAGAAGAAACAATAGGTGTATGTTGCCTTTATGGACTTGGAAAAGGCCTATGACAGAGTGGATAGAGAAGATTTGTGGAAAGTACTTAGAATATACGGAGTAAAGGGCAAGTTGCTGAAAGCAGTGAAGAGCATGTATGAGGGTGCAAAGGTGGGAGTACGTGTGGAGAGTGAGCAGAGCGAGTTCTTTGACCTGAATGTTGGTTTGAAACAGGGGTGTGTGATGTCCCCGTGGTTGTTTACTGTATATATGGATGGAGTCATGAACGAAATACTATCAAGAGCAGTGGATGTTGGTGTATCGCTGAAAAGGGAGGGAATTGAGTGGAAGCTACCTATACAGTAAACCCTCGCCATCTCGGACCTCTAGAAGTCGGAAACCCGTACTAGTCGGACTGGCTACGGCCTCTCGGACATGCACTTCCGTATTTCGGAAATTTCCGTCATCGTTCCGACAGTCTCTGACGTTGTCGGACTTTATATAAGTATTCGGAAAATGTCCGCTATTATATTTTTCAATTCCATTGCATTAGAAATGATTCAAAGATTACAAGAAGTCCAAATAAGACATAGTTATGTTAATGTATAAGGGAGTTACGTAGATGCATTAGAGAGATAGATAGATAGAAAGAGAGAGTTACAGAGGGGGAGTGAGCGATAAACACCAACTATTATGAGACAGACTTAATTGGTTCTGAAAAGACAAGATAGATAGAAAGAGAGTTGCAGAAGGGGAAGTGAACGATAAACACGAACTATTATGAGACGGACTTAATTGGTTCTGAAAAGACAAAGGAGACTTTTATATTGACTCTTTTTCATGTTATTATTTGTGTGCTAGAAAGATAATATTGTTTTCAATTCCATTGCATTAGAAATGATTCAAAGATTACAAAAAGTCCAAATAAGACATACAGTAGTTATGTTAATGTACAGTAGGGTCTCACATAAAACGAGTTTATGGTCGATAAACGAGGGCGTTTTATGCGATTTCGTTTTATGTGAACACAGCATTTTGGTGGCGCAATATCATCAATTTTCACTGTAAGCGAAAATTTTCGTACAAAGCGAACTATATTTCGTACAAAGCGAACGACATTTCATACAAAGCGACGATATTTCGTACAAAGCGAATTTTAGGTCGGTCGTTTTAATCGAGACTCGTTTTATGCGAACACGTTTTATGCGGGACCCTACTGTATAAGGGAGTTACGTAGATGCATTAGAGAGATAAATAGATAGAAAGGGAGAGTTACAGAGGGGGAGTGAGCGATAAATACGAACTATTATGAGACGGACTTAATTGGTTCTGAAAAGACAAGATAGATAGAAAGAGAGTTGCAGAAGGGGAAGTGAGCGATAAACACGAACTATTATGAGACGGACTTAATTAGTTCTGAAAAGACAAAGGAGACATTTTTATTGACTCTTTTTCATGTTATTATTTGTGTGCTAGAAGGATAATATTGTTTTCAATTCCATCGCATTAGAAATGATTTATAGATTACAAAAAGTCCAAATAAAACAAGGTATGTTAATGTATAAGGGAGTTAGTTAGATGCATTAGAGAGATAAATAGATAGAGAGAGAGTGGCTAGGGGCGAGCGAGCGATAAAATACTAACATATACGAGACGGACTTATGTTTCTGAAAGACAAAGGAGACATTTTTATTTACTCTTTTTCATTTTATTATTTGTGCGTTAGAAGGGTAATATTGTTTTCAATTCCATCGTATTAGAATTGATTCATAGATTAAAAAAAGACCAAATAAGACATAGTTTTATATATGTATAAGGGAGATAGATAGATAAAAAAAAAAAAAAAAAAAAAAAATCAATTTCTCTGGTGACCAGACTTTCCTCTTCTAATTCTTACAGTTTCTTACAGTTTCTTACAGTAGATCCTCTGGAAAAAGGCAAACTATGCCTGTGTATCCAGCTCAGTACCAGTACTTGCACTGCTGCGGTCGTTCACGGTGTTGGCGGCGGCGGTAGCAGACGCAACATTTTTACTATTCTGTATTTTTGTTTTATAATCAAACTTCAAATCTTGTCTTCCCCATGCTTTATCAAGATTACTTTCAAACTCCCTTATTGATTCGGAATCGACTACATACTGGGGCAGTGCGTTCCACTCATTTACCACTCTATCACAAAATGAGTTCTTTGCCTTCTCAAGCCTATTTCTTTCTTTGTAAATTTTCTTAGAGTGTCCTCTCGTTCTTGTTCCCTCCCGCATCAAGAAGATACCTTCACACACATCCTCATCGTACTTTCCTGACACTATCTTAAAAGTCTATCATATCCCCTCTCTTTCTCCTATATGCCAGTGTCGGAAGCCCCAGTGTCCTCAACCTCTGCTCATAGCCCGCGTTCTTCAACGTTGGTACCAGCTTGCTAGCTCTCCTCTGCACTTTCTCCACTGCTTCTATATCCTTTACCATATATGGAGCCCACACCTGGTTCGCATATTCCAGGTCGCATATTAAGTCGGACATAAGTCGGACTTCGGACATCTCGGATTTTCGGTCATCTCGGACTGGGTCTCCCCCCAATTAGTCCGAGATAGCGAGGGTTTACTGTACTGCTGTTTGCGGATGATACAGTTCTGATGAGTGATAATGAATGGGAGTTGCAGGGTCTGGTAAATGAGTTTGGAACAGTGTGCAAAAAACGGTATTTGAAGGTAAATGCGGGGAAGAGCAAGGTTATGGTCTTCGAAAGGGGTGAAGTCACAGAGTGTGAGGTGAAGCTGAACGGTCAGGCTATGGAGATCGTCAACTCTTTTAAGTATCTGGGCAGTGTGTTGAGTAAAGATGGGACTATGGATGAAGAAGTGCGGGAGAGGGTACAACAGGGGAAGAGGGTTGTAGGAACGCTAAAAGCAGTAACAAGAAATAGGGTGGTCAGTATGGAAGTGAAGAAGTCCTTGCATGACAGTGTGGTAATCCCGACACTGACTTACTTAAGCGAAGCATGGACGTTGGTTGAGAGACTCAGACCAAGAGTGAGAGCAGTGGAAATGAATTACTTAAGGAGTGCGTGCGGAGTTACATGGAGGGATAGACAGACTAATGAGGAAGTAAGAAGGAGGTGTGGTGTGGAGGTAGATGTGCTGGAAAGTGTGAAAAGGAACAACTTGAGATGGTTCGGCCATATGGAACGTATGGAAAGCGAGAGAGAATGACTAAGAGGGTGTACGAGAGCGAGGTGGAGGGACAGAGAGGGAGAGGTAGACCGAATGAGAGGTGGAAGGATGGAGTGAGGAAGTACATGAACGAAGGCGGTGCTGGTTGGGGGGAGGGGCGTCGACTGACTGGGGACAGAGGTGCATGTGGGCGGTTCGTTCGTGGCCACCCCTTCGGGGATCACGGCGTCAGGCAATATATAGATAATAATTGAGGCACTAACATTGTGTCTTCATGAAAAGGTGGCCAGGATCTGTACAGGATCTACAGGAGCTCTAGTAGTGTACCCTACCTTTAATTGGGACTTACAATATTTTTACAGTTCCTGGGTGAGGTGAGCCGAGGAGCATTTGGCCAAGTGTTCCATGTAAAATGTGCCACCACCAACAAGGAATATGCCATGAAGGTCCTCTCTAAGTCACAGGTATGTTACTCTCTCTCTCGCTCTGAGAACTCCAGCTAAATTGTTTTGTTTTTGGCCATTTTATCAATTTCAAGAGACATAGTAAGAACTGTAAGCATAACTATTGAAGTTATGTATTCAGTAATATTAATTAAAATATAGGGACTGTGTTTCTTAAATAGTCTCTCATCTGACACCTTGGATTCAACACATCTGTAGCCACCATACTTTTATTACTACTACTGCACTGGTACACTTCTGATAGATTCATCGCTAACTACAAGTTTAGCAACCCAAAGGGAATGAAGGAAAACCTAATATCTTGTAGTAGCTACATTGTCAATGACACATAGCCTAACATACCTATTGTGGCTCCCGAATACTATGTCCCGGGTTTTAACACCTTAACCCAGCAACTGCTGGAAGACTCTTAAGAGTTTCCCCGGGCGACTGCGGGAAGACTCTTAAGAGTCTGGGAAAAAAAAAATCCATTTTAACCCTTAAAGAGCGGCTCACCACATAAGTCGAGTTGAAAAAACTGGCAAAAAACGGGTGAAAAAAGGGTGGAAATCGAGTGAAAATGGGTGGGATAGTAATGATCCATACGTCCGACATCTGTGGCCTCCTGGCCCACACTAACTCCAGTTCCCCCACCGCGCGGGAGGATGACAGTGTAACCAATAGTTCGCTAAAAGTGAGCAAGGTAGCAAAATCAGCTAAACTTCCATCTTCGAGGTAACACTGTCAGTGCTCCACGAGTGCTACGTAGCTGTATGTGGCGTCATTGTGTAGCGATTTCCACCTAGTTTTCGGCGCAATACAGTTCCTTTCATACTGATGGTTGATATAGCAGTCAGAACGGCCTGAAAAGTCCCAAAACGGCCACAGAGGGCCCGCTAAGCAAGGGTTAAACACCCAAAACTTTTTTTTTTTTTTTTTAATTTATTTTTTTTTTTTTTTTGCCCCTGGGCCATGCCAAATATCACTCCTCCACCTCCCCTCCTTCCCCACTTTCCTCCCCTCCTTCAGTTATCACCTATTTTCCCTGTTATTCCATTATTTTGTGGTCTATTTTCGTGCTAACATTAGCGAGTTGGTAGCAGGGCGTTGTCATCACTGTTACCAAGCGTGGGAAAGAGCGAGAGAGAGACTATTGCGTAACAGTGTCTCTTCAGACAAGGGCAGGGGAGGAGGGCAGGGAGGTTGCCTCAGCCATACATTATGTAACTCCCGGCCTGTATCGCCGATTTTGACCATCCAAACACTGTTTCCACTTGTTTTATTGTTGTAACAGGTTAATACCTTTATAATCAACCTATAATAGGCGCATATGGATAAGTATTAATGCTATTTATGGTAAAATAACGATGTTAGTGATGGGAACAGCTCAAATACGTGCGCACAGGAGTGTGGTGTCTCATACCCCCCATGCGCACGTCTTAGGTTAAGAGCGGGTGGTGGAGTATATTTGATCGTACCGCCCAGCGGGGGATTTATACCATAAATGGCCTTGTTTCCGTGCTCTTTTTCATGCATAAACAAGAGCCAGAGCGTAATACAATTATCTATCCGTGAAAGGGCGATAATTGAGCTTTCCAATGGCACCCGAACCATCCTTCTACGATGGCTGGTTGTCTTGCAACGATCGTGCAAGCGAAGGGCAAAATCGCTAAAATACGGTCATTTCGCTACATAATTACGTGTGTAGCGAGGGAGAGAGGGTGGAGTAGTGTGGAGTACATTTCAGTAGGCCCGCCGCAACGGTGGCGAGCGGTCATGAGGTAACCTATGCTCCTCCCACCGCTCGGCTCTCTCTCAGAGCCATTATTGCGCCAAAATTGCACACAGACTAAAGTCCGCCCCCGCCACATAGTCCAGATTTTTAGAGGCGGACTTAAGTCTGCCTCCGCTAAAGAAGGGTTAACTGGTCACACCATTCAGATGAAACCATAACATTCTAAATGATACCTAAATTATTCAGGTTGGTCGGCGGCAATGGCGGGAGGCGGACGCAAGTTTTTGAGGCTCCGGCATATTTTCATGGAAAAGGCTAAACAACACGGAATTTCGAGTGCATACGGAGCTAGCAAGGAGAGGAAGGACTCGTGAAGTGTTTGGAAGATCAATTGGTGTGGTGAAGGGGTGATATATAGTGTAATAAGAGTAGAGAAACGGGACAGCGGTAGTGTTGTGAGTTGTTGAGATTGTAAACAAACATGGCGGAAGGAATTTCGGGAATGACTGAGGCGGAAGAAAGGCTACAACGTTTTCGTGGGTTTAAGAGTACAGATAAGAAGTTAGAAGAGGTTTTTAATGTTGTGAAGGATTTGGAAAAGTGGAAAAGGGATACGGAGAAATGGAAGGGGGATATTGGTGAGAAAGTTAAGGTACTGTGTGTACTGTGTGGTGTGTCAGGTGGGGAAGGGAATAGGCCTAGCGAAGGAAGCGAATGTAGGCCTATTTCGGAAGTTAATAATAGCCTAGAGATGGTATTGAAAAGGGTAGATGAACTGGGAGCAGAGAATATGGCATTGAAGGAGCAGCTGAAGGAATACGAAGGACGATTCAAGGAAGTAAAGGAGTCAACTGCATGGACGGTGGTAGGTGAACAGAAAGTTAAGGATTTGGAGGATATTGTGAAAGAACAAAAGGAAGAAATGAATATGACCAAAAAAAGTTTTGAGAGTGCAGTCGTAGGTGTCATGAAGAACAAGGAGAGTGTCGTGAGGGAGGCCATGGACAGGGATAGAGGTGTAATCATGCATGGAGATATAGAGGCTCATATGAATGATAATGGAGTGAGAAAAGTGAGGGATATGGAGAAAGTAAAGGAGGTCATGAAAGGTGTGGATGTGGACGGATGTGGATGGGAAGGGCAGGTGGAGGAAGTCAGTAGGATAGGTAGATATAAAAGGGGAGAGATGAGACCTATAAGAATACAGTTTAAAACCAGGGCAGTGGCAGAGACAGTGACAGTGATTGAGACTTTTAAGATAGTGTCAGGAAAGTATGATGAGGATGTGTGTGAAGGTATCTTCTTGATGCGGGAGGGAACAAGAACGAGAGGACACTCTAAGAAAATTTACAAAGAAAGAAATAGGCTTGAGAAGGCAAAGAACTCATTTTGTGATAGAGTGGTAAATGAGTGGAACGCACTGCCCCAGTATGTAGTCGATTCCGAATCAATAAGGGAGTTTGAAAGTAATCTTGATAAAGCATGGGGAAGACAAGATTTGAAGTTTGATTATAAAGCAAAAGTACAGAATAGTAAAAATGTTGCGTCTGCTGCCGCCGCCGCCAACACCGTGAATGACCGCAGTAGTGCAAGTACTGGCACTGAGCCGGATACACAGGCCTAGTTTGCCTTTTTCCAGAGGATCTACTGTAAGATACTGTAAGAAACTTATCCATTTCTTAGAGGTCGTCATGGATATGTATGCCATTACCGAAAATAGAATCTATCTTTTTTTTTTTTTTTTTTTTTTTTAAGAGACAATGAACGGAGGAAGGAAAAACACAGATAAAACAAAAAGGTCCATGTGCCTAAAGGCATCCTCCATTCATAAAATGTTTGTAACAACTGGATTTAAACATTTGTTGATTGTAAGTTTGTGGAAAGCAATTCGAGGGAAGTGAATTCCAAAGAGTAGTAGCTCTGGGGATAAATGAATTCTGATAAGCAGAAGTTCTGCATTGTGGAGGAGAAAGTGTAAATTCATGGGCGCTCTCAGCTGCCCTAGTTCTACGGGGAAAGATGTGGAGAGCGGCACAATTGAAGCAAGTTCCTCGGAACAATTGCTGTGAAAATATCTGTAGAATAATGCAAGGGATGCAACGTTTCTTCGTATGGCTAATGTAGGAAGGTCCTGTGTGATTGCAGGGTTATTGATTAATCTAATAGCTTTATTTTGAATTTTGTCCAACTGCCTCAATGCAACCACTCCACTTCCACCCCACAGAGGTGAACAGTAATCCATCTGAGAGCGCACATGACTTTTATATATTACGGCCAACTGCTCGTCAGTGAAGAATTCTCGAACTCTGTACAGGAGTCCCAGTTTTTTAGAGGCATTCTTAGCAATGCTTCTAACATAATGTGTCCAGCTCAAGTTAGTAGTTAATGTTACACCGAGAATGTCAATACTAGGGGAAGTGGGAATATTTACATCATCTATTGCCGGACGCCTTGATCCCCGAAGGGGTGGCCACGGACGAAACGCTGCCATGCACCTCTGTCCCCAATCAGTCGACGTCCCTTCTCCCATCCAACACCGCACTCACGCATATACTTTTTAACTCTATCCTTCCACCTCTCACTCGGTCTTCCTCTCCCTCTCTGTCCTTCCACCTCACTCTCATACACTCTCTTTTTCATTCTCTCGCTTCCCATACGTTCCACATGGACGAACTATCTCAAGGTGTTCCTTTTCACACTTTCCAACACATCTACATCTACACCACACCTTCCCATCTCGGTTGGGCTACCCCCAAAGGGTAGCCAAGTCGATCCCCACCTGCCCGCGGTGACCTTGCAGACACCACTTTCCATTTTTTTCTTTTCCATTTTAAATTTTTTCCATTGTGGTGGCACTGACGGGGACGGCGCTACCTGGGGTCTGTCCCAGGTAGTTATTTTCACGTTTTTTTAAAACTAGGGTTTTCTTTTATTTTTAATCAGATACAAAATACAGGTGTTTTTGTTTTTAATTATTGGTTTCTTCCACTGAAATGGCAGCGGGCAAGCAGAGTTGTAGTTGTGGGAAGGTTGTGGGCAAGGCCAAATCGCTGGGCTGCTACTCGTGTGGTACCTATTTTCATGTTAACTGTATAAATGTTGATGATGAGGACCTCAGAAAGTAATCTTGATAAAGCATGGGGAAGACAAGATTTGAAGTTTGATTATAAAGCAAAAGTACAGAATAGTAAAAATGTTGCGTCTGCTGCCGCCGCCGCCAACACCGTGAATGACCGCAGTAGTGCAAGTACTGGCACTGAGCCGGATACACAGGCCTAGTTTGCCTTTTTAACACTAATAAGGCGTACGGTTAACACTAATAAGGCGTACGGTCCGGACGGTGTTCCTCCTGTTGTTCTCAAAAACTGTGCTTCCGTGCTGACTCCCTGCCTAGGCAAACTCTTTCGTCTCTGTCTATCCTCTAACGTCTTCCCTTCATGCTGGAAGTTTGCTCACATTCAACCTGTCCCAAAGAAGGGTGACCGCTCTCAACCCTCCAACTATCGTCCAATTGCTCTTATCTCTTGTCTTTCTAAAGTTTTTGAAACTATTCTTGCTTCCAAATTTCTTAAGCATTTCTCTTCTCATAATCTGCTCTCAGATCGCCAGTATGGCTTCCTTAAGGGTCGCTCTACTGGTGATCTTCTTTCATATCTTACTAACTCTTGGTCATCCTCCTTTCGGGACTTCGGTGAGACTTTTTCTATTGCACTAGACATATCGAAAGCCTTCGATAGAGTCTGGCATAAATCTTTAATTTCTAAACTACCCTCCTTCGGTTTCTATCCCTCCATCTGTGCCTTTGTCTCTAATTTCCTTTCCGGCCGTTCCATAGCTGCGGTTGTGGACGGCCATTGTTCACTTCCTCACCCTATAAACTCCGGTGTTCCTCAGGGCTCTGTCCTATCTCCTATTCTCTTTCTAATTTTTATAAATTATCTCCTTAACTGTACCTTAATTCCCATCCATTCATACGCAGACGACTCAACCTTACACTACTCCATTAGTTTTTCAGAACGCCCCAGCCAGCAATCCCTCAACGACAAACGTAATGAAGCCATAGAACTCTTAAATTCTGATCTAAATACTTTCCAATTGGGGCAGAGAAAACCTTGTTAACTTTAATGCTTCCAAAACCCAATTTCTCCATCTATCTACCCGTCAGGATCTCCCAGCGGACTATCCCTTATTCTTCAACAATACAAAAATCAACCCTTCATCTTCTCTCAATATTCTTGGTGTCTCTTTTTCTTCTGCTCTCATTGGAAGGACCATATTACCAGTCTTGCTAAGGCAGCCTCCCAGAAGCTGGGTGTGCTCAACCGCCTTAGGGGGTTCTTTTCCCTGCACAGCTTCTTGCTCTGTACAGGGGCATAGTGCGCCCTTGTATTGAGTATTGTCACATGTGTGGGGAGGTTCCTCTCACACCGCTCTCCTAGACAAAGTTGAAAGGAAGGCCTTTCGTATCATTAACTCCCGTCCACTCACCAACTCTCTGCAATCTCTCTCTCTCCGCCGCAATGTTGCATCTCTCGCTATTCTATCGCTACTATAATAATCAGTGTTCCTCAGAGCTATCCCAGTGCATACCACCTCCTTTACGTAGGACACGTGGTACCCGTCTTGCAACTCAATCCCACCCCTACTCTGTGCAACTCTCCAACCCAAGAGTGAAATGTTACTCTCAAACTTTCTTCTACTCAACATCTGAGCTCTGGAACTCTCTCCCAGAATCAGTCTTTCCCTCTTCCTATGACTTAAATTGCTTCAAACTCGTGTGTCCAGGCATTTTGACTCGAACGTCCCTTGATTTTGGCCCTGTCACTCTTTCAACTATGGGGGAGGCACTCGCTATAGGCAGTTATGCCTTTTGCCTCCCTCAATCACATAGAAAAAAAGAGTACTTGCAAAGAAGAAACCTGGATTTAAATGGCATTGCACTGTTTGCGATACCACCCCCCTGGCTGCAAAGGATGCAGCAATTTGTCAGCAGACCTTGGATGACCTGACGGCTGCCCTAGTTGGTGAAGTGAAGACTGCCATTGTAAATGAAGTGAAGGGTGCCCTTGCTGCGGTGGCCGTGGAGATAGAGAGTATTGGTAACAGAATGGATATCCTTGAGACTAAAGTTGCTGCCCCCGACATTCCCTTGTTTACCAAGATAGTTCAGCAAACATTTGAAGAGACCAAAAAGGAGCCGACCAAACGCACCACTGAGGTGGTTGATGGTGGAAAGAAAAAAACTGTCTGGGACCATCAGGTCCTGGTAGTGAAGCCAAAAGACCGATCCTCCGAGCCAGTAAGCCCACCAGATACAAAGGCAATCGAGACTGCTTTGGCTTCGGTTCCGGTTAACAAGTTAACTAGAACTGATTCAGGTGTACTGGTGGTACGACTTCCATCCAAGAAAGCCAAAGAAGATGCAGGAAGGGCCATCAATCAGTGTTTGGGGGTGGACAGTGCCTTCAGTGTCTCCGAACCAAAGAAGATGATGCCAAAAATGACTCTGGTAGGCATTGCTAATGACGCTGAGGATAATGAGATCATTCCCAGCATCCTCAACAAGAACCCAAGAATAAAGTCCCTGGTCGATGATGGCTTAGCTATGAATTTGCTATTCACTAAGCAAAAGATTGATGCACACACAAAGACTGCGGTAGTAAAAATGTCACCTGAAATACGCTCTTCCATTGTGGATGATGGCAATTCTGTGTATGTTGGACTTGTGAGATGTCGTGCATACGATCGCTTCTGGGTAACACAATGTTACCATTGCCAGGGCTTTGGTCATACCAGTGACAGGTGTTATCGGAAAAATGAGGATCCAAAATGCAACTTCTGTGCCGGTACTCATAACTCAAAAGACTGCACCAACAAGACTTCCCCCAAATGTATAAATTGTATGAGCTCCACATCAGTTACGGAGCCGCCAAATCATTTCGCCTCAAGTAGAAATTGTCCTTTAATGACAGCTCAGAGAAATAAAGTTATTGAGAACACCAATTTTGTAGGTTAAAAAAACTGAAAAATGCACATGGGAGCCGGTTGAAACTGGGTCTGTTGAATGTTCGTTCCTTGCGTAACAAAATGGATCATATTTGCGAGATCTTGGATGAACGTAACCTTGATGTATTATGTCTCACTGAGACCTGGTTGTTCGAGTCAGATCTGAATATTATCCAGGCGGCATTGCCTAAAACCCATTCCATAATAAATGTTCCTAGGCCTAGGGGAGATCATCCGGGTGGTGGAGTGGCAGTTGTCTACTCCACATCTCTGGTGAATATCTTGTAAATAAGCCATAACCCAGCCCCTCTTTATTATGAACTGTTGGAAGTGGAAATAAAACTCCATCAACAAATTCTAAGAATGGCAGTTGTCTATAGGCCTGGCCATCGTGGCACAGATAGGGGTTTTATGGAAGAGTTTGGGCAGTTTCTCGAGGAATTTTCTGCTAAAACCGGAAGACTTGATATGTGGAGATTTTAATTACTGGGTTGACAGCCCTCATCTGAAGCCATTCTCTCCTGAGTTCCTTGAGTTGACTGATCAGAACAATTTTGTAAACCATGTGTCCCACCCAACTCATATCTTAGGACACACCCTTGACTTGGTTTTCTCTCCTGTGGGTTGTGGTGGTGTTCTGGATGTTGATGTTGAGAATGCTGACCCTAATACCTCTGATCATGCTTTGATTACTTTCAGCTTTGATTTCCCTAAGCCACTCACACATGAAAAAGTAATCAGATTTAGAAATTATAAAAATGCAGACCAAAATTTGGCTAGCAGTGAAGTAAAACAGTACTTGGGAAGTATTGATACTTCCAACCTTACTTCAGATGAGCTGGTGGAGGTACATGGAAATGCACTTAAATTAGTGTTCGATCATCACTGTCCAGAAGTAGAGAAGAAAATCATAGTACGAGATGATTCACCCACTCGAGTTAAATTTCTTAGAAGAGCGCGTAGAAGAGCTGAACGTGAATGGCGGAAAAATAAAACAGACTCTACATGGTTGCAATATCTGTCAGCCAGAAGAGCTGTGGTCCACAAAATCAAAGATGAAAAGAAAGTGTATTATCAGGGAAAAGTTGACTCGTGTGGTAACGACCAGAGGAGGTTGGCTTCAATTGTAAACAGTTTACTTGGAAAAACAAGAGTCAGCTTAAGACCTTCTGTGCCCGATGCCGAGTTGGCTGCCAACTTTGTGGCATTTTTTGCTGGCAAGATAACTCGCATAAGACAGGAACTGGATGATGCTTCTGTTGGTGAAGAACTTTCAGTTGTACTCCAACCCCGACACATTCCTAATAATGTCCTCTCATCCTTTCACTCAGTAGAGGTGGACATGATCTCGTCCTACATAAGAAACCTCAATAAAACATTTTGCCCGTTGGATCCCATAAATGTTTCCAATCTACCAAGAGTCTATGATCACACAGTTGAGTTTATTTCCAAAATAATTAATAAGTGCTTCTCTGAAGGTAGCTTCCCACATTCTGAAAAGCATGCACTACTCCGACCTACTCTAAAGAAACCTGGACTTGATGTTGAGAACATGTTGAACTATCGTCCTGTCTCCAACCTGTCCTTCATATCAAAGATATTAGAGCGTGCAATACTTGACCAATTACAACCACTACTTCAGCAGAATGAAACTATCCCAATTTTTCAGTCTGCTTACCGACAGCATCATTCAACTGAAACAGCATTGATTAGAGTACATAATGATCTAGTTGAGAACATTTGCAATGGTGTGGCCTCACTATTGGTCTTGCTTGATCTCTCTGCGGCCTTTGACACAGTGGATCACGAGTTGTTATTGAGTGATCTTTATGATTGTGGTGTGCGTGACTCCGCTCTCTTGCTTCTTGGGTCGTACTTGTCAGGTAGATCCCAGAGTGTGATGGTAAATAAAGTGGTCTCGGACTCGACACCCCTGCAG
This sequence comes from Paralithodes platypus, assembly GCA_032716605.1. Lineage (NCBI taxonomy): Eukaryota > Metazoa > Arthropoda > Malacostraca > Decapoda > Lithodidae > Paralithodes > Paralithodes platypus. The sequence goes on along the minus strand of CM064578.1, from coordinate 3,193,600 downwards.
TATGGTATTCCGCAGGGATCAGTTTTAGGTCCTATCCTATTTATAATTTATATTAGCAGTTTGTCTCTTCTGCTTTGTGCACATAATGTCACCTTTCACTTTTATGCAGATGACACCCAGATTTATGTGAGAATCACAAATATAGTTGATATACGGAGTAAGATGGAATTGTTGATGTCTGATATCAAGAAGTGGATGAGAGCGAGAAAACTTAAACTAAATGATGGTAAACTGATATTCTCATCATCCGAGGAAATAGAAGAGCTGATGATATAGTAGGTGCCCTCTCCATCAATGTGGGTGGATCTCAGCTGCGACCGGCCAACTCTGTTCGAAATCTTGGTGTATATGTGAACTCCCGATTAGATTTCAAAGAGCATGTAAACCAGATAGTTAAAAGTTGTTACTTGCACATCAGAAATCTCTATTTGGTGAAGCCGTTTATAACCAGACGTTGCCTCCTGACGTTGGTTCACTCATTGGTCTTCTCTCGTGTTGATTATTGCAATGCCCTGTTGGTGGGTCTTCCAAATTATATTTTGAAGAAAGTTCAGTCTGTTCTTAACAGGGCCGCAAGACTAATTTTTGGTGTTCCACCTAGAACTCCTACTACATCTCTTCACATAGAACTGCACTGGCTGTCAGTAAGAGCAAGAATAGAATTTAAGTTGTGTTTGGTGACTTTTAAGGTTCTCAAATTTGGTGAGCCTAGGTACCTTGCGGAGCTGCTCAGGCGCCCACCGGCACACCATGGTGTAGTTGTGCGTCATGACAATGACCCTTTTCGTCTTGATGAACCAAGGGCTTTCCAGCAGTCTTCTTTCTTTGAGAGGTCATTCTCCTACATGGCTCCGAGGTTGTATAACAGGTTGCCGCTGTCCATGAGACAACTGAGTTCTGTTGAATGCTTCAAGAGACAACTTAAGACTTTTCTCTTTGAGAGAAGCTATGATCTTGAGAGAGGTGTCATGACAGATGGCTATAGAGTTTAGGCTATTTTGCCACTGCTAGTGATTGTTAAATGTGTGTTGTATATAAGCCTTCTTTTGATGCATTGATTTTTGTTCTTTTTTCTTTCTCTTTTCGAGCGCTAGTGAATTCTTCGGAAAAATTGGCGCTTATGAGAAATAAGTAACATGCTTATTATTATTATTATTATTATTATTATGCACACTTTCCAGCACATCTACACCACACCTCTCTCGTACTTCCTCATTCGGCTGTCTATCCCTCCATGTAACTCTGCAGCCACTTCTCAAGTAACTCCTTTCCACCCCTTTCACTCTTTGTTTGAGTCCAACGTCCATGCTTCCCTCCCGTAAGTCAATGTCGGGATTACCACACTGTTATGCAAAGACTTCTTTACTTCCATGCTGACCACCCATTTCTTGTTACTGCTTCAGCGTTCCTACAACCCTCTTCCCCTGTTGCGCCCTCCCCCGCACTTCTTCATCCATACTCCCATCTTTACTTAGCACACTACCCAAATGTACGTGTGGAGAGTGAGCAGAGCGAGTTCTTTGACCTGAATGTTGGTTTGAAACAGGGGTGTGTGATGTCCCCGTGGTTGTTTACTGTATATATGGATGGAGTTATGAAAGAAATACTATCAAGAGCAGTGGATGTTGGTGTATCGCTGAAAAGGGAGGGAATTGAGTGGAAGCTACCTATACTGCTGTTTGCGGATGATACAGTTCTGATGAGTGATAATGAATGGGAGTTGCAGGGTCTGGTAAATGAGTTTGGAACAGTGTGCGAAAAACGGAATTTGAAGGTAAATACGGGGAAGAGCAAGGTTATGGTCTTCGAAAGGGGTGAAGTCACAGAGTGTGAGGTGAAGCTGAACGGTCAGGCTATGGAGATCGTCAACTCTTTTAAGTATCTGGGCAGTGTGTTGAGTAAAGATGGGACTATGGATGAAGAGGTGCGGGAGAGGGTACAACAGGGGAAGAGGGTTGTAGGAACGCTAAAAGCAGTAACAAGAAATAGGGTGGTCAGTATGGAAGTGAAGAAGTCCTTGCATGACAGTGTGGTAATCCCGACACTGACTTACGGAAGCGAAGCATGGACGTTGGTTGAGAGACTCAGACCAAGAGTGAGAGCAGTGGAAATGAATTACTTAAGGAGTGCGTGCGGAGTTACATGGAGGGATAGACAGACTAATGAGGAAGTAAGAAGGAGGTGTGGTGTGGAGGTAGATGTGCTGGAAAGTGTGAAAAGGAACAACTTGAGATGGTTCGGCCATATGGAACGTATGGAAAGCGAGAGAATGACTAAGAGGGTGTACGAGAGCGAGGTGGAGGGACAGAGGGGGAGAGGTAGACCTAATATGAGGTGGAAGGATGGAGTGAGGAACTACATGAACGAAGGCGGTGCTGGTTGGGGGGAGGGGCGTCGACTGACTGGGGACAGAGGTGCATGGGGGCGGTTCGTTCGTGGCCACCCCTTCGGGGATCACGGCGTCAGGCAATAGATAGATAGATAGATAGACTACCCAAATACTTAAATGAGCTGACATTCTCCATAGCCTGACTGTTACACCTCACACTCTGTGGCTGCACCCCTTTCAAAGACCATAGCCTTGCTCTTCCCTACATTTACCTTCAGATTCCGTTATTCACACACCATTCCAAACTATAGGTTTGAGTACCAGAGGGAAGAATGAAAACCTAATATTTAGTAGTGGCCCCGAAATCATTGACGATATGCCTATTAGTATAAAAGTCCCCTTTCAAGCACCCGCGGTCCAGCTGTTTGAAACACCCGCCGCAGGGGAAAGAGCCCTAACATCATAAGTGTAACGCTAATTCTCTTATGGAATCGTCTTTATGATTGGGTACTCACTACGAAAAAACTTCGTAAAAAATAAAAAAATAAAATTAAATTAAAATTTGTTATATTAACCCTCCTGGCCCAGGCAGGTCCTCCAAAGGACAGTGTTGGCTACCCGGGCGATCTGGCCGAAAAACGTCTAGGCCTAGGCTACCGTATTTTTGTTAATTTAACTGCTAGAAATTTCCCACATATCTATAAACATAGTGCGGTTTCCAATCTGTAGACTGGCGTTGAGTAGAGCTCTCTAAGTCAACTGGTTCAGTTGTGATGACGATTTCAGTGGAGCTAATTTTGCTGCGATGTTGACAATATGGGAGCTTTTCACACACTAATTTTGTCTGACGTCACAACAATAACATTGATCCGACCTCTCCTTATTGTTTTCGGAGGTGCGGTGACGCAACGATCGGCTTTGTTTACATGCGTCGGACGCACGGCGTTCAGACCAAGCTGAATAGGCTTTCAAGCTTACTATCTCCTGAAAGGACACCCGGGCACCTGCCCTTATTTCGTGGTGTCCTTTGGAGTGCCTGCCCGGGTCAGGAGGGTTAAGGCTCTACCCGAGACGCTGAACCAAGCGTCTCCATTCTCCCTTCAATGACATATCAAGATTAAACTCAAGACATCAACGAATGGGAAGGGGATGGAAGGGAGGGCCCTGCATCGTCAATGATTTTGGGGCCACTACTAAATTATAGGTTTGAGTCCCGAAGGGAAGAAGGAAAACCTAATATTTAGTAGTGGCCCCGGAATCATTGACGATGCGCCTTAACATTGTTTATGGCCAATCTTTGAACTCAAGCTTGTCTTTCAAACTTCCCGCCCGGGAGAGATCAAAATACGATTGCCACACATCGTGAGCGAAACGCTCTTAAAAACCACTCTCGGACTCGTCCTATATGATGTGGGTACCACTACTAGAAAAAACTAGCAAAAAATAATAAAATTAATACATTAAACTTGATCATAGCATTGCGCTTCTCATGCGTCTGCTGTTTCTGCACGCTTCGCCTCACTCATCGAAGCGATCACTCGCCCTTAATCTGATATATCAAGACTCTCAAAACATAGCAGATGAATGGGAAGGGGATGGAAGGGAGGGCCCAAAATCGTCAATGATTCCGGGGCCACTACTAAATATTAGGTTTTTCTTCTTCCCTTCGGGACTCAAACCTATAATTTATTATTGGCCCCTTCATCATTGAAGATGCGCCTGATATCTCAAAACTGGAAGGGGACATTTATCATGAACCTCATAACCACTAATAAATTACTAAGGTTAACCCTCCTGGCCCAGGCTGTATCTCCAAAGGACAGGGTGGGCTACCCGGGCGATCTGGCCGAAAAACGTCTAGGCCTAGGCTACCGTATTTTAGTTAATTTTAACTGCTAGAAATTTCCCACGCATCTATAAATGTAGTGCAGTTTCCAATCTGTAGACTGGCTCTCTAAGTCAACTGGTTCAGTTGTAATGACGATTTCAGTGGAGAGCATTTTCAGGCGATGTTAGCAATACGACGATCTTTTCACTACTGAAACAACGACATACAGACATACAATAACAAACGAGTCTTCTCCTTCTTGTTTTCGGAGGTGCGGTGACGCAACGATCGGCTTTGTTTACATGCGTCAGATGCACGGCGTTCAGACCAAGCTGAATAGGCTTTCAAGCTTAAAAGTCCTGAAAGGACACCCGGGCACCTGCCCTTATTTCGTGGTGTCCTTTGGAGGGCCTGCCCGGGCCAGGAGGGTTTTAAAAGATAAACACGTACGAAAAAGATCATAGTTTAATAAAAATAATAAAAGTTTGTACAAGCGGCGTTCCTTATCCCTCCAGCCCCGGCTATTGTATTCTATAATTTCCCCGAAACCCGGGGGTTTTGGCCGAAAAACGTCTACGCCTAGGCTACCGTATCTTTGTTATTTTGACTGCTTCCGCATTCCCGCGCATCCCCAAGCGTAGATGTGTTTCGTACCTGTAGAATGGCGTTGAGTAGAGCTCTCCAAGTCAACTCGTTCAGTTGTGATGACGATTTCCGTGGAGAGAACTTTGTGGCGATATCAGCCACTTATCACTACTTCTCACTACTGTACTTAACAATAACACACAGCCACACACGAACAAGGACGCCTCTCCTTCTTGTGGTCGGAGATGCACGGCGTCGGTCCAACCGGCTGTTGTTTACATACGTCGGACGGACGCCTCGCACACCAAGCTTACAGGCTTTCAAGCTGCCGGAGCCTCAGAGCCTTACCGGGTTCCGCGGGGGGTATTTCTTATGGATGCCTCAGAGCCCAACCGGGTCTGGTGGGTTAAAGGTTGCCTGTTGTGTATCACTGTTACGTTTGACAGAACAGTTGGTGAAACACACATAACTATACATTTAGCTTATGAATACATATATAAATAAATATCTCATCTCTTATAAAATACTGATAATATGGTGGCCTATACATATATGGCCCACAGGTACTGTATTACAAAAATATTTGTACTCTTGCTTTAATTCTAATCCTTAAGATTAATGAGCATAATGGAAACTCTATTGCCATACATAAAGTAAACATAACATTTTCCTGACTAGACTTATTTTAGTCTAAGGAATGGGTTATCACATGACCTTTATTCTCGTCATATATTGTATCACATAAGAGGCAGGTTAGAGGCCCTAGCTAGGATACCTCCCCCCCCCCCTTTTTCTTTACAAACAATAGCTTAAAACTAGACTCTCTGCCTTAATGCTACACATGTACGAGAAGGTTTCATGAGATTCACGGACAGGTAACGTGTTAAGAAAGTATGATTAGATGACCATAGCATGGTCTGTTGTATATCAATATCATCTAGTGCGTAATTGTGCAGGAATCTGAGTGATGCAGCCTACTTTCGGATATCGTGTGACCTAGCCAACACGCCCTAATTACTTCTACTAATTATAATGTCAAACTTGCAAAATAAACAAACTAAAACTGGGACGATACAAGATAAATGCAAAAGAACTAATCAAAATCGCTATGTGGAAACAACGCTTAATAAAATAATATTTTGAAATAAAAGAACACAATCCACCACATAGGGTGTACACAACTACATGAGCAAGTCAATCTGCTTCCCAAGCAAACTGATCGCACACATAACAATGCACCTCGTCATGTTCAAGGAATTAGTCAATTTGGGAAGTCCGGGACGTTCTGGCTAGCTGTCGTTTTTGGAGATGTTTACCTGTACGTGAAACCCAGAGGGATCCCGCCTGTGCTGGCCGAGAGTCCCGCATAAATAAAATGAGTGATTGCACCGGGCATAACAAATGGTGCTTATCGCCCTGTTTCAGAGCAGGAACTTCAAACTCTGAGAAAACATGATTACTATGTTCATTCTTTGCAATGAAATTGGGAGCAGGTGCAATATGTACACTCATGTTGCGCCTCGAAAATCTTAATCAAGATGGCTCCAAACTCATCGCCGCCAACTCAGACACCCTGTCACCCGTGGCTAATGCCATTAGAAAAATGGCTTTCTTAAGTCTTAACTCGAAAGGAGGATTATGACAATATTTACGGGAGTGAAGCATTTCAAGGGCAAGATCAAGAGACCAGGTGGGTGTGAGTTGACGAGGAGGAGGGCGAAGCCGGAAGCAAGACCGCATGAACCCCTTTTCCTCCGCCTCTGGCACGGACAGACCAGTTAAATCGAAAAAAGGTGTCCGAATTGCTGTGAGGCGATTCCTTAATGTGACAACTGACAACTTTTGCATTTCAAATAGGTACAGTAAAAGTCCGTTAATCCGACGACCGATGATTCGAATCCCCCAATAGTCCGAATTTTTCAATTTGAGGCCAAATCCGAATTCACCCGATGGTCCGAATTTCAAGAAGTCCCAAAGTCCCCTTTTTGAGGCATTAGGCCACTCAAATGACACATAATGGAGCACACACATATCATATGTTCATGAATTCACTTTAAAAGTTTACCATCGTCATTGTAGCCTATTACCTACTTCAAAACATTCAGATTAATGGTCAAAGGAAGCTATTGATATAAACGTAAACACCTTCTTCTTCTTCTTCTTCCACATCGTCTGCTAGAGAGTTTGTTTTGCTCTTGAACGCATCCTTGGGACGCTCCGATGCGCTACTGACTTGCACCGCATTTTCTGCAAGCGCATTCAGTCTTGAGCTTGAAAACGCACCTTTGGACGTATTAGTCTTGAGCTTGAAAATGCACCTTTGGACGTTCCGATACGCTACTATTTATAGTTCAGTGATCGGAGCGTCCCAAGGGTGCTTTCAAGACAACAAGACAAGGGTGCTTTCAATACAATATAATATAACAGAGCACATCACAAAAGGAAAATCACAAAATGAAAATTACAAGAACCTCTCAGGGAAGTGCCGTTGTTAAGGCATTACTTCCCGAACCACATCTGATCTGATCTTCAAGAGCAAGACAAACTCGCTAGTAGACGGAAGCAGAAGAAGACGTTTATAGCAGCAGATTCCTTTGACCATTAATCTGAATGTTTTGAAGTAGGTAATAGGCTACAATGACAATGGTAAACTTTTGAAGTGATTTCATGAACATATGATATGTGTGTGTGCACCATTGTGTCATTTGGGTGGCCTAATGCCTCAATGTTTTCGTCATACACAGGTTCATAGGGGTAAAGTCCGATAATCCGAAAAATCCACTAATCCGAACGAGGGCCGGTCCGCTGCCCTTCGGATTAACGGAAGTTTACTGTAATTAAAATAATTAAACACCAGAGCCACCGAGGACTGTTGTTGGTCAGTTTCTACGATCCAGGTAGTGGATGACTTCCAGTGAGATTGGTACAGTAGTCCCTCGTTATCGACGGGGGTTGCGTTCTTAAGACTGCCGTCGATAGCAAAAACCGTCGATACCGCATTACCGTACATTACGGTACCGTACATACACGTACAGTATCCGTGGTCTCTATCCTATGTACTTTTAAGTGTTTCCTTTACACATAACCTTACATATTAGAGTATATTGCAAATAAAATTATCCTATGTACTTTTAAGTTTTTCCTTTACACATAACCTCGTCAGACATGGCACTTGACTTGACTGTTTTGATGGTCCTGGGGATTCAATTCCTTCATTATTACCACCAGGCACACCGTCTATCACTGAATACTTTAGAGGCCATAATAAATGCAAGAGATACAAGGTTCAGGCACAAATAAGCAAGTAAAAGGCGGGTGGACTTAGAGCTTCTGCCTGGTTTTGACAACTTTAAAAATGGAGGTCGAAAGTGACGCTCCGATCGTCGGTGAATCCGGATTCACTCAAAACCTAAAGTCTTTAGGCTAATTATTTTTGCTCTCGTTTTCGGTGTATTTTCTTATTATTGTATGTCTTATTGTTCATCATTTAATCCACTTTTGGTTGGTATATTAGAGTAATATAAATAAACAATTAATCCGTCGATATATCAGTCGATACTCGAATCAGTCTAAAGTCAGTCGATAGTCGAATCCGTCTATGATAAAGCAATCCGTCTATAATCAAATCCGTCTATAAAAAAGCCGTCGATAACGAGGGACTACTGTACTGTCTTTGTGTTGATTTAGCATACTGATTAATCAACTTGTGAGTCACGGCTTCCCCAAACTGGCCTAGCCACTTGGCCTTCTGAATATCCATATGGCAAAAGTCAGCGAAGTCTTGAGGTTTCCAATTGTGTCTAAGTGGAAGTACGAGATCGGGAGCGACACCGGGTTCTCACACCACGTCTTTAACTGATTGTACCAAACTTGAGCCGGCCACAACGGCGCGATCATCGAGACCATGCCTCGATAACCCCGTAGTTTGTGAACTACTTTGCACATTAAGAATGCGTCAGGAGGCGGAAACAGATAAATGGAGCTCCATTTGTTCCACTCTACCAGAAAAGCGTCTGGACCCCCCGCCGGAGTCTGACTCCGACGTGTGAGGTACTGAGGCAGCCTGTGGTTTGCCTCTGACGCGAACAAGTCCACTTGTGGATGGTAGGGTTCGGCAATCATCTCTTGAAAGATGTTTTGCTTGAGAGCCCATTCTACTTGAGTGCTCTATCTCCGAGACAGAGCGTCTGCCCACACGTTCCCCACGCCGGGCAGATATGTTGCATGAAGATAAATCTCTAGCTTTGCTGCTAGTCGAAAGATCTTTTCTGACAACCCTTGTAACACTTGAGATCTCGCTGACCCTTGTTTTTTTAATGCATGTCACTGCAGTCATATTGTCCATTCTGAAGGCTTTCCCGCCTGGCTCATGCCGTGCTTCTGTAAAAAGAATAGTGGGACTAACAACTCCTTGGCATTGATATGAAGGTGATTTGATATGGACCATAGACCCTGACCCTGATGTCCTAGGTTTGACTGGTAACCCCATCCCATGGTACCTTATGCGTCTGTATCTATCCAGACCGTCGGAGGAGCAGCTGTCCAAGTTAAGGAGGAGTGCATTACTTCTGGCTTCGCCCAAGCCGCCAGGAGGTTGTGGATTAAAGTTGGAATTTTCCGCGGTGTTTCTGATGGCGACAGCAAAAAGCACCTGTTTCCTTCCAAAATAATTTGTTTGACCTAATGGGACCGTCAGCTGTATCCAATTGAGTGAGCCCACCAGAGATTCCCAGATCCTCCTCGTTGTTGTCAGAGAATGAAGAAACCGAAAGAGTTTCCTCCGAAATCTCTGACGGTTGTCTTCGCTCTGACTCAGAGTGAGAAACCCGGTATCCCAGATAAGGCCCACCCATTGGATTTTCCTGGTGGGGATCAAGGAGGACTTTGCTATGTTCACCTTGAACCCCAAAGCAGCTACATGGTTTAACACAAGTTGTACATGTTGGAGGCAGATTATTTTGGATTGTGCTACTACTAACCAATCGTCTAGGTACCTACCTATGTTCACCTATGTGGAGTTCGCCACTCTTGCTAGTGGCACCGACGAGCGCACCGCCCTTCGTTGTTGTTTGAGAATTGGTGCAGCAGACTATTCAAAGAGGTGGAGCGCACCCTTGTGAAGATGGGCATGGCACTTTTTGTAGTTCGACATCGAGAGCTCTCTTGAAGCTGTCTAACGAGACACCTCTTATGTCTCTCACTCGCCGCGGGATTTTGTTGAAGAGACGTGCTCCTCTATGTGATAACCAGCCCTCTCGCAGAGAGCCCATAGCCCCCCGATTTATCATCTTGGGGATATCGCATTCCCAGCCTCTCCTATCATTGAATTTCATTGCTATTGGTGTATGTAGATTTGGTACAAAACCCTCTGCGATTTTCCACGAATATATTATTAAGTATCGTTCCCTTCTACGTTCCAACGAATACAGTTTTAGTGATTTTAAGCGATCCCAATAGTGTAACTGTTTTACTGAGTTTATATGTGAGGTGAAGTTCCTTTGTACACTTTCTAAGTCATTAATTTCACCTAATTTCTATGGGGATGTTAATACGTTACAGTAGCACCAGGGATTTGAAGAGTGTTATCATAGGCAATTCACCGCGAGTTTTAAATGTTCATAGAATCCAACCTGTTAGCCATTTCGCAGCTGCAACTTTGACCTGGTTATGTTCTTTGAATCCCCTATTTTCAGACATTATCACCCCAAGGTCTTTCACATTGTCTTTACGTTCTATTATGTGATTGGATTCTGTTATGTAACTTGTGCTCTCTTTAACGAAATCCTTATCTCCGTATCGTATTAATTGAAATTTGTTTTCATTAACCCGGCAAGTGCGGATCTACTTATATAAGGTGTACCGGTGCACTGCGGAACTCCTTATATAATCCAAGGCCTAAAAAAAAAACATTTAAACCAGCCCAGTATCATATATATTTTTTTATTTTATTTGTTTTGCCCCTTTGCCATGCCAAATATCACTCCTCCACATCCCCTCCTTCCCCCCCTCCCCCCCTCCCCCCCCTTCAATTATCACCTATTCTCCCTCTTATTCCCTTGTTTCGTCGATATATTTTCGTGCTATCAATAGCGATTCATAAGCAAGCTGTGCTTGTATGTGCTACAGAGCGAAAGAAAGAGAAAAAGAAAGGGAACTACACAACAGTTTCTCTCCAGCCGTCGTGACGGCTGGCAGGCTGGCAGGCTGCCTCGGCCTTAAGTTATGTAACTCCCGATCTAATTTGCCGATTTTGACCATCCAAACGCTGTTTCCACTTGTTTTATTGCTGTAACAGGTTAATACCTTTATAATCAACGTAAAATAGGCGCATATGGATAAGTATTAATGATATTTATGGTACGATGACGATTTGAGTGTAGGAAACAGTCTAAATACCTCCGCACAGGGGTGGCTGTATACTATAGGGGGTACGCAGCGGAGAGGTTAAACTGCATGTTATTTTCCCTGGTCCACTGGAACACCTTATTTATGTCCTCTTGCAGCCGGCCCGTGTCTTCCTGTGTCTTTCCTATCATACTCAGTTTCGTGTCATCCGCAAAGGAGGATACTGTACTGTGTCTTGTGTTAGCATCTATGTCACTTATTAGAATGAGGAAAAGAAGGGGCGCTAGTACTGTTCCTTGGGGATCTGAGCTTTTGACGTCTGAAGGCTCAGATGTTACTTAGCTTGATTGTTTTCGGTTCACAAGGAAGTTGTATATCCACCTTCCGATTTTACCTGTTATCCCTTTTGCTTAAGTTTGTGTGCAATAATACCGTGATCACATTTATCAAATGCCTTAGCAAAATCGGTGTAGATGACATCCACGTTTTTCTTTTCTTCTAGGGATTTAAGAATTCTGTCGTAGTGTTCCAATAGTTGCGAGAGACATGATCTTCCTGCTCTGAACCCATGTTGACCAGTGTTGTGTAGTTCATTTTTTTCCATAAATATTGAGATTTTGCCTCGCAGGACTCGCTCGAAAACTTTAATGATGTGGGAAGTCAGAGCTACTGGGCGATAGTTTTTTGGTAGTGCTTTACTCCCTCCTTTATGCAAAGGGGCAATTATTGTGTTTTTCAAACTATCCGGTATTTCTCCAGTGTCTAGACTCTTTTTCCACATTATAGCCAGGGATGAACAGGAAATAAATAAGGAGGGGGTAACAGCAAAGTCCAGGAACATTAGAAAAGTAAAGCAAAGACTACGAAAACCCCCCCCTTACAGTGGTATTTTCGAGAGGCTATTTCCGCATTTAACGAAGTTTCGGTGTGTTGTTCAGATGGTTGAGAGTAAGATCGGAGCTCCATAAATCCTCTTTCGGGTATGGTGTAAAAACACCATGATCCTTTGTTTGAGTAATGGTAGCAAAGCCTGTCGGACTAATTTTTTTTAAATTCTGGGTGCTAGATTTAATCCAAAGGGCATTCTTTGAAAGACAAACGTTTGATCCCCGTTGCGTAAAGCTAAATACTTTTGAAAAAGTTTGTTGATTGGGACATGCCAATAGGCTTCTGTGAGATCGATGGAACACATCCAACCCTGCGGCGGGAGTGTCAATCTGATCTGATTCACCGTCAGCATCCTGAATGACTGATTGTGAATATGGGTGTTGAGATAGGAGAGGTTGATCACCGGCCTCATCTGAACACTGTCCCTCTTTGGCACCAGGAACAACCGGGATGTGAACACGGGCTGTGACAAAGGACTGGGGATAATTATCTGCTTTTGGGCCATCTCTTTGACAACGGATCCCACCTCCAATGAAACAAGATTGAATTCTGTGGGGATACGTAAACGGAGTCGCCGGGACCACCGCCAGGAGGCCTTTGCGGACCACTGTCCTTGCCCATGTTCGCCAGGGCCATGCCCGATGACAATCTCGGAAGTTGCCAGTTGCATACATACAGTAAACCCTCGCTATCTCGGACTAATTGGGGGGAGACCCAGTCCGAGATGACCGAAAATCCGAGATGTCCGAAGTCCGACTTAAGAGAGGGAAAATTCCGAATTAGAAGAAGAAAGTCCGTGTCACCAGAGAAATTGAGATTTTTTTTTTTTTTTTTTTTTTTATATATCTATTTAATGCATCTATCTCCCTTATACATATATATAACTATGTCTTATTTGGTCTTTTTTTAATCTATGAATCAATTCTAATACGATGGAATTGAAAACAATATTACCCTTCTAACACACAAATAATAAAATGAAAAAGAGGATAAATAAAAATTTCTCCTTTGTCTCAAGAAACATAAGTCCGTCTCGTATATGTTAGTATTTTATCGCTCGCTCGCCCCTAGCCACTCTCTCTCTATCTATTTATCTCTCTAATGCATCTAACTAACTCCCTTATACATTAACATAACTATGTCTTATTTGGACTTTTTGTAATCTATAAATAATTTCTAATGCGATGGAATTGAAAACAATATTATCCTTCTAGCACACAAATAATAACATGAAAAAGAGTCAATAAAAATGTCTCCTTTGTCTTTTCAGAACCAATTAAACCGTCTCATAATAGTTCGTGTTTATCGCTCACTTCCCCTTCTGCAACTCTCTGTCTATCTATCTATCTTGTCTTTTCAGAACCAATTAAGTCCGTCTCATAATAGTTAGTGTTTATCGCTCAGCAACGGACTATGTCCGTTGCTGGGTCCATTGTCCGGCCTACATTTTTTGACCGTTATTGCCGATATCCGTTAAATCGGAATCCGTTAAATGGAGGTTAGAGTGTATTTAGTAGGGCCCCGTAATCAATGACGATATTGCCTATTAATATAATAGTCTCCCTTCAACACCCGCAGCAGCAGTAGTTTTGAATCTCCCGCGCGGAAGGGCCAGGGAGTACTCTCATAAGTGCACGCTTAATTCTCTTATGGAATCATCCTTATGATTGGGTACCTTACAGATTTTTTTTTTTTTTTTTTTTTTGTAGAACATAAATAAGAAAATTTAACTTAACCCATTGGCTGAGGCTATGTTTGGGCTATTTAGGGCATATTCAGGCACTCCTGAATGATAAATCAAGCATCTGCATTAAATGAACTGTATTCTGCCGAAAACTAGGCGAAGATAGCTTCAAAATGAGACCAGAACGGGCCTGGTTCACCCGCAGCGGTGCCAGTGAAACGCGGGAAACCCGCTATTTGGTAGCACTCGCTCGCTTGGCAACACTGCTGTGAGAGGCAGAGAGAGACCCACGCGAGAGACAGTCAACCTCAGTGAGCCGCTCGCTGCTCTGAGGGTCGGAGGTGGGCCCCTCACGCTCCCGCCCACTGACACTCGATTTTTACGGTTTTTACAGGCTTTTAAAGCCTGGAAATTGCTATAACTTGCCAAAACATTCCAGAACGTCACCCACAGCCAAAGGGTTAATATCTGTTATATTATGGCTTTCCATGCATGGCTATCTTGTGTGCAGCGCCCCGGCGCAGGCCCCCTAGTGGCCATATTTCCTTCTTCACTGATATATCAAGACTCACTAGAAAATCAACGAATGGGAAGGGGATGGATGGGAGGGCCATGCATCGTCAATGATTACGGGGCCCTACTAAATTATAGGTTTGACTCCTGTAAGGAGATAAAGAAAACCTAATATTTAGTAGTGGCCCTCCATCATTGACGAACATGCCTATTACATAAGGCACCCTCTTCAAACACTCATCCGCCGTAGTTTGAATCTACCGCGCAGAGCATTTAAAAAACTGAGGAGCCTTCATCATGAGCGCACGCGACCTCACTCATGGCTTCAGTCATAATGAATTGGGTTCTCACTACGAAAAAACTTCGTAAAAAATAAAAACAAAAAGAAAATAAGAATAACTATTCAATAAGCTTTCCATCATATCGTGGATGTACTTGTGTGGATCTTTTGACCAGACGCTACTGCAGGCGTCATTCTTCCTTCACTGACATATCAAGTAAACCAAAATCCTGAATACATCAACGAATGGGAAGGGGATGGTCGGGAGGGCCCCAGTCGTCAATGATTACGGGGCCACTACTAAATATTAGGTTTTCTTTATCTCCTTACAGGAGTCAAACCTATAATTTATTAGTGGCCCCTCCATCATTGACGAACATGCCTGATTTCTAAGACTGGAGGGGGACATTCGTAATCATATCATAACTCTAGAAAAGCAGATAATCAAACAACCACATAGTATTCTTACTCTTGTAAAAAAGAGATATTCGGGTGCATAAACTTTATACAGCCTAAATCTTCAAAAAGGGGTACAAGCAGGAGCGTGCTTCAAAGAAGCCTGCTTGAAAAAGGGTTAACTCTGAGACTCTGTACACAGATCTGCTAGTTAAGAAGGCACCCCACTTAAAGTAAGTGGTGAAAACTAAAAACTTATAAGTTTACATGTGCACATATAAACCCCATTAACTAGTGGATATATTCCTAAAAATATAACCAAACATAAATGAATTCTTGTACATTCGTAGAAGTACTGAACTCGTGTACTTATGGAGAAGTAATTACTTCAAAAGTAAAAGTCGTAGTTGCAACTACCGAGATTTCTCAAAAATCTATTGCTTCACAGCCAAAGCTACTTACAACAAGAATTGTTGTAACACTACTATTGGCCTTTAGCACAATTTCCTGCAATGAATACTACAGAGAAATTTTATAATACAATGCCTACAAACAGTATCACAGCTCGTATGTTCCGAACACATACTCCGGAGGGGTCTAGGGTGTCCTATGTCACACTGACTGCACCCTCCCCCCCCTTTTTCTTGAAATTAAACAAAACGTGACTAAAAGGGCCACCTAGACCCTCTGCCGTAAAGCTATACATGGCAAGGAAGGTTTGTCCAGAGCTACTGAAAGGTATCGAGTCAAAAACTCCTGATTAGAGGCCCACAACTGTGTGGACTTAATAACTTCCACCGAAAGATTATTAAGGAAACGTAAAGAGGCTGTCCCCTTGCGTAAATCGTGGGTCTTACCCACAACGCCGGGATTCTTCTCTTTAAAGTCCTCGACCAAGAGAGAAGCCAGTGTACGCTCCATCAAGCGTTCACCCGGACTTGCGACCCATAAAGCACCCTGGTGATTTAGAGGTGCCACTCTTAAATATTTGGTTAGAGCTTGCACTGGGCAAAAAAAGAAGGTGCACCTTTCCCCTTTTTAACGCCGGCACCGTGAACTCTGAAAACACGTGTTCACTGTGCTCATTCTTGGCTATGAATCCTGGGGAAGGTGCAATGTGAATACACTCATGAAGCCTATCAAACCTGAGGCAATTAGGTGTGTTGCTCATCGCCGCCAGCTCAGATACTCTGTTCCCGGTAGCCAAAGCCATAAGGAATACTGCCCTTTTGTAAAATCTGCAGTCTTTGGTACATACGGGAACGAGAATAACTACGATGCTTTGTCCAGAGACCATGTAGGCCTGAGCTGACGGGGAGGTGGGCGGCGTTTAAAACCTGCCCTCATAAAACAATTTCAGATAAATGTTTCTGCATGAACAGATACATTAAATAATTAACAGCCAACGCCACCGAGGGCACAGTTTGTTTTGTTCTAAGAATCCAAGACATAAAAGCTTGCCAATGCGATTGAAACTGTCGCTTTGTAGACTGGGTATATTGATTCGTGAATATCTTGGTCACGTCGCTACCATATGGTGCTAGCCACTTGGCCTCCTGAATGTCCATAATGAACAAGTCCGCGAGGTTTCTAGGTTGCCAATTGTGTTCTAAGTGGAACAACCCGACCGGAAGTGACACTGGGTGCGGGCACCACGTGTACAAATGCTGGTACCACACTGCACCGGCCACAGGGGCGCGATTAGCGAGACTACGCCTCGCTAATCCTGTAGTTTGTTGACTACGTGGCACATTAGAGACGCGTCTGGCGGCGGAAAATAGATAAATGGAACTCAACCTGTTCTCGTCCGTCATCAGAGCGTCAGGACCGCCCGCCGGCGTTATCGTCCGGCGGGTGAGGTACAGTGGGAGTTTGCAAGTCTTTTTCAGACGCAAACAAATCCACTTGAGGATGGTAAAGCTCCGCACACGCAAGAGCGCCCATTCTACTGATGTGCTTTGTCTCTGAGACAGAGCGTCTGCCCAGACGTTTGCTACGCCTGGGAGATAAGATGCGTGAAGATGAATGTTCAGCCTGTTGGCTAGTATAAAATCTTTTCTGACACGTTTAGCCACTTCCGAGATCTTATTGACCCTTGTTTCTGAATACAGTGAACCACATTCAGATTGTCCATTCTGAAGGCCACCGACTTGCCCCGTAAAGCAGAGCCGTGAGCCTGAAGGACAGATAAGGGGACTAGTAAGTCTTTGACATTGATGTGGAAGATTTCTAAATGGGACCAAAACCTTTGACCCTGATGCCCGAGGTTTGACTAAAAGCCCCAACCTATCGTGCCTGACGCATCCATGTCCACCCATACCGACGGCGGAGGAGAGGTTCATGACATGACTGCGTGCAACATTTCTCTCGTCGCCCAAACCGCTAGTAAGTTGTGTAATAACGTTGGGATAGGCCATACTATCCCCGCCGGTAATAGTGGGAAAAATTTGTTGCCCTCCAAGATTAAACGTTAGACTTACAACCGGCCCAACTTCACAGTTAGCTGAACCCCGTTGAGAGAACCGACTAGAGATTCCCAAAGTTTCTGTGTCGTAGTCAGACTGTGGAGAAACATAAACAGTTTTTGCGAAATCTGTTTCGAGTGTCCACACTCTGACTCAGAGTGAGAGAAGCTGTGTCCTCGACCAGCCCTATCCCCTGAAATACTCGTGGGAGAACAAGGGTTTGACTTTTACTAAGTTGACCTTGAATCCTAGAGATATGAGATGGTTTAACGTAACGTAGACATGACTGATGCGTAACTTTTCTGTTTCTGCCACCACCAGTTAGTCGCCCAGATACCACCAGACCCTGATCCCTTGGTCTAACAAGGGCATCAGGGCTTGCGGGGACCTTGCTTGAATGCTTGTGCCAAATTGAAAACAGTCTTCCAAACTACTGGTGAAATCAAAGAAGGAATTAGAACTGGAGACAGAACTACTTGGCTTGCAATACGGTCAAGAAGTTTCTTCACTAAGAACATCCTCAGATCCTGCCTTGCTCGAACTGCCTCTAATAAGGCCGTCCGAATATCTCCTAAAGACTTGGATGGAAGTCTGGAGAAGCAAGCGCCGGGAAAGTTCAATGGCTTTCCTGACTTCCGCGGCTTCTATTGCCTGAGAAGAGCGTAACAGAGACTTTGTTACTTGCTGGGAACCATATATTGCGAAAACAGTTTGAACGCTTTTCCTCTTAACCTAAACTCGCGGTCTAGGTAAGCTGGGGAAGGCGTGCTAAAGGGAGTTTATAATACGCCCAAATTGATTATTTGGGGGGTGGCAGCCAAGCAGAGGGGACTCCGCCGGCACTAAAAACCGGAAGAGAGAACCAAGAATGGCGTTCTGGAGGGATTTGGTGGGAAGAATAAGTCATGGTTATAATAACTTGGAATGTCCTTAATATGAACATCCAAAACATTTCCGTAACATTGCTACCCCTGACTCATCAGGCCCGTATAAAAGAGGCATAGCTCCTGTTTTTTTGACTGGCGCCTTGTCTAAAGGAGGGGGAGATATGTCTGATATGACTCGCACAGTGGAAGTAGTGAGAGCTGCTGTGCCTGGCACATTGGAAATTGGGTCTGACACAAGCGGATGGTTAGGTATTTTAGCTAAAGCAAAGGATGTAGCCAGAGGTCGCACATTCGTCGACATCGCGGGATCTCCCGTATCAGAAGGAGTTTCCGGCGTAGGGCCAAAGAACCTATTAAGTGCATTCAATAGTAGTCCATCAATCTCTTCCGCCGGTACATACCTAGCCGATGACGAACTCCGTGGAGATTCGACAGTACCCTGAGAGTCGCCTAGAAGGTGACTGGTCTCTTGAGCCTCCATCTCTGAGACCAGAGATCGTTGTTCTTCATCCGTTAAGTCTGGCTTATCATGGGAAGATCCCGCCGAAGCCGGTCCACATGTTGCCATGTTAAAACTGGGATAGAAGATGGTACATCGGCATCCCGGTGGACGTCAGCACTAGTCGAGTCACAAAGGGATGTGTTCTGTCCTGCCAGGACTGTGAGTACCGCCATACACCTTGGCTGTGGCTGTCCCTCGCTTGCGAGCTCGGTATACTCTCTGAAAGAGAGCCCTGTAAAGGTTTATGATAATTAAAAGCTCCCATAGCTCATTAACACATTGAAAGCAGAGCTGGTGAGCAAAATCATAAAGTATAGTAATTAATTTAATTTATATATAATCTGTATTAAAATAAATTACTATAAATAAACACAATATTATCATAATATAATCATAGAAAATATATATGGTTATTATTATTCAGTGATTAAATTATTTCATTAACAAATAAAAATAATATAGGGATACCTGATCTTAACGGCGTTGAACATACAGCAATGAGAGGTTCAAGTGCCGACATGACAGAGACTGGGGGAAAACTACCCCGCCCCCGGGAACTACCTGGTCACCTGGTGCAACACCGGTACTCCGCCCTGGAAAGAGCATTTTCCGGGGATTAATGCTCATAGGGTTACACCCAAAAAATGGTACAAAATATGTGCCACAAAACCGCCGGTCAACGAACCGTAGCACTCCACCACTACTTTTCGTTTTCCTTTAGTTTCATATTAAAGATTTCAGGATATATTTTCCTGTCCAGAAGATTTTAAGCATATCTTCTGAATCCTCATAAAGATGAAGCATATCTTTATTAAAGATGAAGTCTTTCAAGTATCCCTTTACACTTGAAACACTAGTAAGATTCCGGCATCTTTTTATCCCATAAAAAGTCTAAGCCTATCCTAATCTCTAATCCGGCTTCTCCCAGAAGCCCTCATAGATCGCCGTCTTGAAGGCCGTGATACCCTATTGTATCAATCAATTGTTTGGCAAATGATCGCGAATTGCAAATCAGTTAATATAACCACCCGAAGGTACAACCGCCGGGTTATATATGCAATGTCAAACCAATTGTACCTGCCCCAGACCTTTTTTTGTAAAAAGGTCGCCGGGAGGGAAGGACCAAACTAACAACATTGTTTCAATTGTTTATTAACGATTTCAGCATATCTTTTACCTGTTCAAAAGAATTAAGCATAACTTCTGAATCCTCATAAAGATGAAGCATATCTTTATTAAAGATGAAGTCTTTCAAGTATCCCTTTACACTTGAAACGCTAGTAAGATACAGGCATCTTTTTATCCCATAAAAAGTCTAAGCCTATCTTAATCTCTAATCCGGCTTCTCCCAGAAGCCCTCATAGATCGCCGTCTTGAAGGCCGTGATACCCTATTGTATCAATCAATTGTTTGGCAAATTATCGCGAATCGTAAATCCGTTAATATAACCACCCGAAGGTACAATCGCCGGGTTTTATATGCAATGTCAAACTAATTATACCTGCCCCAGACCTCTTTGTAAAAAGGTCGCCGGGAGGGAAAGACCAAACAAAATAACTGTGTGGAGCCCCCCTCGCCGGACATAACACAGGAAGCCTGATCCCAGGCTCGACCACAGAAAACGTAGTTTCTGATGAGCCCTCAAGCGACCAAACTCGTCGGGGTAACTTACCTATTTTAGCCATCCTGACTAAAACTCGGTAACCAAAAACGGTGTTCTCGGAGCAACGAGAAAAACGCCGGAAAGGTAACCCACAGCAAACGAGACATTACAGGAGGGCGTAATGCATAAAGCAATGAATAACACAGGAAGCCTGATCCCAGGCTCGACCACAGAAAACGCAGTTTCTGATGAGCCCTCAAGCGACCAAACTCGTCGGGGTAACTTACCTATTTTAGCCATCCTGACTAAAACTCGGTAAACAAAAACGGTGTTCTCGGAGCAACGAGAAAAACGCCGGAAAGGTAACCCCCACCAAACGAGACATTTTAACACAGTTTATACAAAGGGTGTGCGCAAAATAGGGATACCTGAACAGGAGGGCGTAATGCATAAAGCAAAAACCGGGGCAAAGGTAGCCATGACAGAGACTGGTGGGAAACATTCTCCAGGTTCTGCATAGACCCGCCGGGACCCAGCTCTGGAAAAATTAAAATTTCCAGGAATTAATGCTCATAAGGTTAACCCAATCATGTTCGCACACAAGTGTTAAATAACCCGCCGGGTAACGAGACGTAATACTCAACGACCACAGCTCGCTACGCGGTGGGGTTTCCTAAGTAAAGGATTTCAGAATATCTTAATTTGTCCAAAAGATTTATGAATACCCTCTGACATAATATATAAAGACCAGCATGGCGTTTATAAGTGATTAAGTCTTTCCGGTGGTGTTTGTTTCCAGATTAAATTTTGGAAAAAAAAAAATAAAAAAGACGCCGGCCCCCGAATTATCTCTTAGATCAAAAACTGGGAAGCCTGACAAATATACGAGATCTAACTTCTGCCGAAGTATCTTTTTAGATCGCCGTATGTTGAAGGCGGCGATACAAAACGTATCCCTCAATTGTCTGGTTAACTAACTGAATTGTCAATTCGTTATTCCCATCCGTCCAAGGAGCACCCGCCGGGTGTGAATAATAGTTTAAAAAACGTTAACCCCAATTGTGCCCTAAAGCGCCGTATGTTGAAGGAGGCGATACACAATGCATCCCTCAATTGTCTGGTCAACTAAACTGAATTTTGCAAATTCGGTCATCCCACCCTTCCAGGTTGCACCCACCGGGTGATTTAAAGTTAAAAGTTAACCCCAATTGTTCCTATCCCCACTTCTTTGAAACAGATCGCCGGGGAGGAAATACAACTACAGCATAGTTTTATATTGGCTTTGCAAAACCGAAAAAACTACAAACAACACGTGACCGTATGAACACTGTTAGATGGGTACAGCCAACCCGCCGGGAATCAGAAGGAGTCTGAAACAGGCACCCCAGAGACGCAGTCCTGGGGAGCCACAGACACCCACTCGCCGGGGAAACAAGCCTGTTTTAAACCACGCGTGGCCAAAACTTGGCAACCAGCCGGGGTTATCAAGGTGAAACCGAGAACAACCCCGCCGGAAATAACCCACCCCGTCCAGATACCATCTGAACGCAACACCGGACCGAGGTGTAGCTAAAACACAACTAACGCCGGGCCCAACATAGTCCGAGGAATTAGCCAATACACAACTAACCCAGGACACATAAATAGACCGTGGAATTAGCCAATACACAACTAAACCAGGACACACATGACACAGTAGTACAAATTTAGAAAATAAATCAATAACACTTGTATATGTGGTAAAGCTACGAGAGGCTGGCTAGGCCTAGGCAGACGGATAACAGTAACATGTCGGAATATAAACAAAAAGCACTGAATTATATCACAACAGGAACCACCGCCAACACACCACTGTAGCAAACACTTCCGGCAAAGGGAAGAACTGACTCGGGACCCAGAAAAAACTTCACTAAGTGAAGAAAAATACGCTGGGAACGACAGCAAAAATACGCTACCTCATCAGAAAGATAAAAGGAAGCAATAACGTGCCCCCCCTGGGGGTTAGGGAATAGAATATGCCCCACGTGCCTTCTGCGTGTCGTAAGAGGCGACTAAAGAGGTTGGGTCGGTGGGCTTGCGACCCCCACCCGGAAAAAATATCTAAGCAAAGAAAAACGAACGAACAGCCTCGGATGCGGACGGAACCAACGTTGACGAACCACGACCGACTAAGGACATGCCTTCGGACATTCTGAGAATGGCTACGTGGAATGTTAGTGGCATGACTGATGGCACAAAAGAGAGAGAGGTTCTGGAAGTGTTAGTGAATGCCAGGCTGGATGTATGTGGAATGACAGAGACCAAATGGAAAGGTTCAGATGTGAGAGAGTGGGAGTGTGGAATGGGTGTGTGCTGGAGTGAGTGAAGGAACAGCGAGAGAAGGTGCATGTTTGTTTGTAAGTAGCAAATGGAAGGAATGTGTAAGAGAGTATGGGTCTGTGGGTTCAAGGATTGTGTGGGTGAGAATGAAAGTAGGAATACAAACGTGGGTGATTGTATGCGTGTATGCCCCGACAGAGGATATACTTGAAAGAAAGAAAGAGGAGTTCTGGATGAATGTGGAGGCGTGCCTGGAGAAGTTTGACAAGAACGAAAGAATATTTCTGATTGGGGATATGAATGGTAAGGTGGGTGATAGGAAAGTTGAGGGAGTGGTGGGAGGGTGGGGGGTACCATCAGAGGTGAATGGGAATGGTAGTGCACTTGTGGACGTATGTGTGGGGAGGAGGCTGTGGATAGCCAACACCTTCTTCCGACACAGAATGATCCACAGGTACACGTGGAAACGGATGTTGACGATGAAGGATAAGACAGTGGTGGAACGAAAGTCATTGATTGATTATGTATGTGGGATGAACGAATGAAGAAATCTGTGATGGATGCTAGGGTGTATAGGGGTATTGGAGGGGGTCTGTCTGATCATTATGTAGTGGTAGCTAAGGTTAGGATACAAAAGAAGTGGGTGAGGAGAGCGGAAGGGAGGCGAGAGGAGGGTGGAATGGTGAGGAGGTGGGAGAGGTTGCAGGAGGAGGAAGTCAGGGAGGAGTACAGGAGAGCAGTGGAAAGACGACTAGGTGGGTTCGACCTGGAAGTTATGGAGGAAGTGGAAGAGATGAGCAAGGTGTTTAAGGATGAGATCTGTGCAGCATGTGAGGAGGTGTGTGGAGTGAGGAGAAGAGGGAGGGGAGTGAAAGGTACAGCATGGTGGACAGAAGAGGTAAGAATAGCTGTGGAAGAAAAGAAGAAAGCATAGAGAAGTGGTTGGGTAGTAGAGGGAATGAAGATTCCGAGAGACAGAAACGAGCGAGGTACGTGGAGAGTAAGAGGGTGGTGAAGAGAGTAGTGAAGGAAAGTAAGAGAAGAGTAGATGAGGAATACGGAAGGAATCTGAGTGTAAAATGGAGGGAGAGTAAGAAACTGTTCTGGAAAGAAGTCAAGAAAGTTAGGGAAGGTAGCAAGGGAAACAGTAAGGGTGTGAAAGATAAGAATGGGAGAATGCTAGCCGAGAAGCAAGAGAGAGTCGAAAGATGGATGGAGTACTTTAGTGAGTTGCTAAATGAAAGGAATGAAGAGCCAGCAAACATAGCTGGATATGGTATGGGAGGGAGAAGAAGAGAAGTAGTGGAGGAGGAGGTGGGGATCAGGAGGTCAGAAGTGTGGGAAGCCATGAAAAGAGTGAAGTTGGGGAAAGCACCAGGAACAGATGGAGTGTGTGGGGAAATGTTGAGGTATGGTGGTATGAGGTATGAGGTATAGTGATAGAATGGGTATGGAAAATATGCAAACTAGCATGGGAGAAGGGGAGTGCACCCGATGACTGGAAGACTGGCATAATAGTCCCCCTATATAAGGGCAAAGGGGAAAGAGGAGTGTGTGGTAACCACCGAGGAATATGTCTTCTAAGCGTAGTAGGGAAGGTAGACAGTAGGGTAGTGATTGAGAGAGTGAGAGTGAGAACGGAGAAATGGATAGGCGGCGAGCAGGGAGGTTTTAGGAAGGGAAGAGGATGTGTAGATCAGATTTTTACCCTGAATTGTGTTGTGGAGAAGTATCTGGAGAAGAAACAAAAGGTGTATGTTGCCTTTATGGACTTGGAGAAGGCCTATGACAGTGGATAGAGAAGGTTTGTGGAAAGTACTTAGAATATACGGAGTAGAGGGCAAGTTGCTGAAAGCAGTGAAGAGCATGTATGAGGGTGCAAAGGCGGCAGTACGTGTGGAGAGTGAGCAGAGCGAGTTCTTTGACCTGAATGTTGGTTTGAAACAGGGGTGTGTGATGTCCCCGTGGTTGTTTACTGTATATATGGATGGAGTTATGAAAGAAATACTATCAAGAGCAGTGGATGTTGGTGTATCGCTGAAAAGGGAGGGAATTGAGTGGAAGCTACCTATACTGCTGTTTGCGGATGATACAGTTCTGATGAGTGATAATGAATGGGAGTTGCAGGGTCTGGTAAATGAGTTTGGAACAGTGTGCGAAAAACGGAATTTGAAGGTAAATACGGGGAAGAGCAAGGTTATGGTCTTCGAAAGGGGTGAAGTCACAGAGTGTGAGGTGAAGCTGAACGGTCAGGCTATGGAGATCGTCAACTCTTTTAAGTATCTGGGCAGTGTGTTGAGTAAAGATGGGACTATGGATGAAGAGGTGCGGGAGAGGGTACAACAGGGGAAGAGGGTTGTAGGAACGCTAAAAGCAGTAACAAGAAATAGGGTGGTCAGTATGGAAGTGAAGAAGTCCTTGCATGACAGTGTGGTAATCCCGACACTGACTTACGGAAGCGAAGCATGGACGTTGGTTGAGAGACTCAGACCAAGAGTGAGAGCAGTGGAAATGAATTACTTAAGGAGTGCGTGCGGAGTTACATGGAGGGATAGACAGACTAATGAGGAAGTAAGAAGGAGGTGTGGTGTGGAGGTAGATGTGCTGGAAAGTGTGAAAAGGAACAACTTGAGATGGTTCGGCCATATGGAACGTATGGAAAGCGAGAGAATGACTAAGAGGGTGTACGAGAGCGAGGTGGAGGGACAGAGGGGGAGAGGTAGACCTAATATGAGGTGGAAGGATGGAGTGAGGAACTACATGAACGAAGGCGGTGCTGGTTGGGGGGAGGGGCGTCGACTGACTGGGGACAGAGGTGCATGGGGGCGGTTCGTTCGTGGCCACCCCTTCGGGGATCACGGCGTCAGGCAATAGATAGATAGATAGAATAACGTGTAATGAAAGCCGCCTGCATCACAAAGCTAGCTAACTGTGAAAAAGTTCACCTGTCCACAACAGGACCACGAGGGTACATCCGAAATAGATGCCCCAAACACACGACCCAAAATACACTGCACTGCGGGCAACCAGCCCAGGACACTCCTGCTACGCATATCCTAACCTTACTCGATACATCCCGGAGTAAACCAATGAGAAAAAACTCACTAGGGACGCAACAAATGCGGAACCCGCGTAGCGTGGGGAGACACGTCCGGGCAGGCTGAGCGCAGAGCCGCCCTACTAAATATTAGGTTTTCATTACTTCCCTCCGGGAATCAAACCTATAATTTAATAGTGGCCCCTTCATCATTGACGATATTGCCTGAGTACCAAGACTGGAAGGGACATTCGTAACAATACCTCAACCACAGGACAGAAAATAAGCCGTATAACATTTTAAATTTTATTATATACAAACAATAAATAATTATAAAAATAAAGATTACAAGCAGGGCGTGACTTCGAAGAAAGTCTGCTTGCCCATGACCAGATCTTTAATTTAAGATCTATGCATGATAAATGGGGAACATCCTTGTTCCCCTTCTTAGAACTATAAACTCTTTGGAATATTGTTCTAATCTTAATAGTATTTGTACAGTGTATATATGTTTGTACTTTCTCTTAATCCTATATACAGTAGTGTAGTTGCAACTATGATAGATATCTTAAAATAACATAAACACTTTTGAACCGTCAATTCAGTTCGATCACAGCTCGTGATTTATCACAATCTCCGACGGAAGGGTTCTGTGGGGCTTTTGGCTATTCACTAGGCTATTCACTACAGTACCCCCCCCACCTACGAGACCCTCTGTCGTAGAGCCACACAGATACGTTTTGGCTTGCCCAGAGCGACCGACAGGTATTGTGTAAGGAAAGTATGGTTTGATGCCCACAATTGAGTGTTGGCAATGTCGTCTATAGAAATTTGTTGTAAAAATCTAAGAGAGACGGCCCACTTCCTGATGTCGTGAGCCCTGCCCACTACGCCGGGATTACTTTCTTTAATAACATCTACTAAAAGAGAAGCCAATTTTCTCCTAGTAACACGATTACCTGCCTGGGTCACCCACAGAAAACCTGGTTGTTGAGGGTGAGCTGCCCTCATAAACTTAACTAAGGCCTGTACTGGACATAAAATATGATGTGTGTGTCCGCGTTTCAACGCCGGAACAGAAAATTCTGAGAAAACATGATCAGAGTGCTCATTCTTAGCTGTAAAAGTGGGGGACGGCGCGATTTGGACCTTGTCGTGCAGTCTCCCAAACCTAAGGCAATTAGGTTCGTTGCTCATTGCCGCCAGCTCAGAGACCCTATTACCGGTAGCTAAAGCCATCAAGAACACAGCCTTTTTAAGTAATGAATCAAAATCCGGCGCAGTGTTGTATTTGCGTGATTGAAGCAAAGATAAGGCTTTATCAAGCGACCAAGTGGGCATGAGCTGACGTGGTGGTGGGCGGATCTTGAAACACGCCCTCATAAACCCTTTCTCCTCCGCCTGCGGTATCGAGAGACCAGTGAGATCAAAGAAGGGGGGTTCTGATAGCAGATAAGTGATTTTTTAACGTGACAACGGAAAAATGCTTCTGCTCAAATAAATAATCTAAGTAATTGAAGACTAGGGCTTCTGATGCATTGGATTGCCCTGACTCAACAATCTAGTTAGTGAAAGTTTTCCAATGTGACATATATTGCTTCCTGGTAGATATAGTATATTGGTTTATAAGTTTACTAGTGACACTATCCCCATACTGAGCTAGCCATTTGGCCTTGTAAATGTCCAGAAGGCAATATTGAGCGAGGTCTGAAGGTTGCCAATCGTCTCTAAGTGGAATGCGGAAACCGGGAGTGACACCGGGTCCTTGCACCATTTGTTCAACTGGTGGTACCACGCCTGAGCCGGCCATAACGGCGCGATCATTGAGACTAAGCCCCGGTAACCTCTTAGTTTGTGAATCACTCTGCACATTAGAACAGAGTCTGGTGGAGGAAATAAATAGATTGAATTCCACTTGTTCCATTCCTCCAGTAATGCATCTGGTCCCCCCGCCGGGGTCACCCCTTGGCGGGTCAGGAAGAGAGGTAACTTGCGAGTCTCCTCGGATGCGAACAGATCCACTTGTGGACGGTAGGGCTTGGCAATCATCTCGTCGAAGACGGTTTGTTTGAGAGCCCATTCTACTAAGGTGCTCCGACGCCGGGACAGAGCATCCGCCCGCACGTTCGACACGCCTGGGAGGTATGAAGCATGCAGATGAATGCTCAGCGATTCGGCTAGGGCAAAAATCTGCTCTGACACAACTAGCAACTCTCGAGACCTCACTGAACCTTGTTTCTGAATGCAATGGACCGCTACTAAGTTGTCCATCCGAAACGCTATTGATTTCCCTTGCAACGACGAGCCATGGGCTCGGAGAAAAAATAGAGGAACTAGAAGCTCTCGTTTGTTGATGTGCCCTGAAAACCCCTGGTCCCAAGTGCCCTGCCCTTGATGGCCTAGATTGGATTGATACCCCCACCCCAGTGTTCCAGAAGCATCTGTGTCTACCCATACCGAAGGGGGAGGAGAAACCCAAGTTGTCATGGAGTACAGTGTTTCGGTCTTCGCCCAGACCGACAGTAAGCTGTGAATTAATCGAGGAATCGGCCATACTTTTCCTTCCGGCAAAAGTGGGAAAAATTTGTTGCCTTCCATGATTAATCTCTTTACTTTCAACCGGCCCAACTTCACAGTTAATTGGATCCAGTTGAGAGAGCCGACCAGGGAGTCCCACACCTTCCTTGTCGTATTCAGACTGTGGAGAAAAAGAAGCAGTTTCCTGCGAAATCTGCGGCGATTGTCCACACTCTGAGTAAGGGTCAGGTTGGCGGTATCCCAGACCAGCCCTATCCACTGAATTTCCCGTGTAGGAACAAGGAGCGACTTTGCCAAGTTCACCTTGAACCCTAGGGTGTGTACATGATTGATTACTTGGTTGACATGATTGTGACATATCTCGACTCCGCCACCAGTCGTCTAGATACCACAACACCATGATGCCCTGGGCCAATAATGGTAGAAGGGCTTGCCGGACTAATTTTGTGAACATTCTCGGTGCCAGGTTCAACCCATACGGCATCCTCCGAAAGACATAAGTCTCTTGCCGTATCCTCAAGGCGAGGAACTTTTGGAACCGTCTGTTGATAGGGACATGCCAATAGGCGTTTGTGAGGTCTAAGGAGCACATCCAGCTCAACGGCGGAAGGGTAAGTCTGATTTGATTTACTGTAAGCATCCTGAAGGATGGATTGATGATGTAAGTGTTCAGACGCGAGAGATCCACTACTGGTCGCATCTGCACACTGTCCCGCTTTGGCACTAAGAAAAGTCGAAGGTGAATACTTTTACAAGGTGGTTTTACTAAGACAATGACCTTCTCTGATATAATTTCTTGGACTAGGGCCTCCACCCCCGGCGACACCTGGTTGTGTTCTAGGGCCTGACGCAGTCGTGGCCGCCGGATCCACCGCCAGGTAAGGCCTTTGCGTACTACGGTTCTGGACCAGGTCCGCTTGGGCCAGGCTCTGTGGCATACCTGGAACGACCCCGTTTGCAAACTGGGTACGATTGGTGGAGCAACTCTCAAATCCGACACGCCTAAGCACGGCCCTGGGAGACAGAGAGTATGGTTGGCTAGTTTTATGAAGGGAGTGGTGGGTTGGTATCAGACGGCTGGCTAGACTTGGCTGCTGGCTGACCCTGATGTGGTTTAGGGTGTGAATTACCTCTATAACCTGAGTATTTACCTTGTTTGGGCTTGTGCTGATTACCTCCCTGCTGTGGAGGGAGCCTTGGGTCCCGAAAGGACTGTTTAGCCTGAGGGGGTTGTGACTTACCGCCGCTTTTGGGCTTAGTGAAAGGTTTCTTAAACGGTTCCCTCTTAGCCTGGGAGGTTGTCGGCTTCCAAACATCCACCAAATTATAAACTACATTCCATGTCTCTGAACTAAGGAGGGAGGCAGTTAAAACTGGGGAAAGGGTTACCCGGCGACCAATATCTTCCGGTAACATCTTCACTAAAACTACCCGGAGATCCTGGCGCGCCCTCACGGCTTCCATGATAGCTACCCTAATGTCACCCAAGGATTGTATAGAGTTTTGTAATAGAATCCTACGTGACAGCTCAGTGGCTTTACTCACATTTTGGTCTGCAATGGCCGAAATCGTCCTAGCTAGGGATATGGTAACCTCTTACAGTTTCTTACAGTAGATCCTCTGGAAAAAGGCAAACTAGGCCTGTGTATCCAGCTCAGTGCCAGTACTTGCACTACTGCTGTCGTTCACGGTGTTGGCGGCGGCGGCATCATCAGACGCAACATTTTTACTATTCTGTATTTTTGCTTTATAATACGGGTTTGACAACCCGAAGGGAAGAGAGGAAAACCTAATATTTAGTAGTGGCTCCGGAGTCAAATGATGTAGTGCCATTAATCTTATATGGCCTATTTTAGCCCAATGGCTAAGCTGGAAGACCCCATACGCCTTCCAAGAAAAATAGAACCATCGTCATAGGTGACACTGTGAAAATATGTATGGTACGTCATTTGAACGGATGCCACTATGAAACGATAGAAAGAAATTGAAAGTAATATTATAATGAAAAGAAAAGGGATTTTTTTTCCTTTCTATCTATCTATCTATTGCCTGACGCCGTGATCCCCGAAGGGGTGGCCACGAACGAACCGCCCCCATGCACCTCTGTCCCCAGTCAGTCGACGCCCCTCCCCCCAACCAGCACCGCCTTCGTTCATGTAGTTCCTCACTCCATCCTTCCACCTCATATTCGGTCTACCTCTCCCCCTCTGTCCCTCCACCTCGCTCTCGTACACCCTCTTAGTCATTCTCTCGCTTTCCATACGTTCCATATGGCCGAACCATCTCAAGTTGTTCCTTTTCACACTTTCCAGCACATCTACCTCCACACCACACCTCCTTCTTACTTCCTCATTAGTCTGTCTATCCCTCCATGTAACTCCGCACGCACTCCTTAAGTAATTCATTTCCACTGCTCTCACTCTTGGTCTGAGTCTCTCAACCAACGTCCATGCTTCGCTTCCGTAAGTCAGTGTCGGGATTACCACACTGTCATGCAAGGACTTCTTCACTTCCATACTGACCACCCTATTTCTTGTTACTGCTTTTAGCGTTCCTACAACCCTCTTCCCCTGTTGTACCCTCTCCCGCACCTCTTCATCCATAGTCCCATCTTTACTCAACACACTGCCCAGATACTTAAAAGAGTTGACGATCTCCATAGCCTGACCGTTCAGCTTCACCTCACACTCTGTGACTTCACCCTTTTCGAAGACCATAACCTTGCTCTTCCCCGTATTTACCTTCAAATTCCGTTTTTCGCACACTGTTCCAAACTCATTTACCAGACCCTGCAACTCCCATTCATTATCACTCATCAGAACTGTATCATCCGCAAACAGCAGTATAGGTAGCTTCCACTCAATTCCCTCCCTTTTCAGCGATACACCAACATTCACTGCTCTTGATAGTATTTCTTTCATGACTCCATCCATATATACAGTAAACAACCACGGGGACATCACACACCCCTGTTTCAAACCAACATTCAGGTCAAAGAACTCGCTCTGCTCACTCTCCACACGTACTGCCGCCTTTGCACCCTCATACATGCTCTTCACTGCTTTCAGCAACTTGCCCTCTACTCCGTATATTCTAAGTACTTTCCACAAACCTTCTCTATCCACTCTGTCATAGGCCTTCTCCAAGTCCATAAAGGCAACATACACCTTTTGTTTCTTCTCCAGATACTTCTCCACAACACAATTCAGGGTAAAAATCTGATCTACACATCCTCTTCCCTTCCTAAAACCTCCCTGCTCGTCGCCTATCCATTTCTCCGTTCTCACTCTCACTCTCTCAATCACTACCCTACTGTATACCTTCCCTACTACGCTTAGAAGACATATTCCTCGGTGGTTACCACACACTCCTCTTTCCCCTTTGCCCTTATATAGGGGGACTATTATGCCAGTCTTCCAGTCATCGGGTGCACTCCCCTTCTCCCATGCTAGTTTGCACATTTTCCATACCCATTCTATCACTATCTCACCACCATACCTCAACATTTCCCCACACACTCCATCTGTTCCTGGTGCTTTCCCCAACTTCACTCTTTTCATGGCTTCCCACACTTCTGACCTCCTGATCCCCACCTCCTCCTCCACTACTTCTCTTCTTCTCCCTCCCATACCATATCCAGCTATGTTTGCTGGCTCTTCATTCCTTTCATTTAGCAACTCACTGAAGTACTCCCTCCATCTTTCGACTCTCTCTTGCTTCTCGGCTAGCATTCTCCCATTCTTATCTTTCACACCCTTACTGTTTCCCTTGCTACCTTCCCTAACTTTCTTGACTTCTTTCCAGAACAGTTTCTTACTCTCCCTCCATTTTACACTCAGATTCCTTCCAAATTCCTCATCTACTCTTCTCTTACTTTCCTTCACTACTCTCTTCACCACCCTCTTACTCTCCACGTACCTCGCTCGTTTCTGTCTCTCGGAATCTTCATTCCCTCTACTACCCAACCACACTCTATATGCTTTCTTCTTTTCTTCCACAGCTATTCTTACCTCTTCTGTCCACCATGCTGTACCTTTCACTCCCCTCCCTCTTCTCCTCACTCCACACACCTCCTCACATGCTGCACAGATCTCATCCTTAAACACCTTGCTCATCTCCTCCACTTCCTCCTTTCCTTTAACTATGTTAATTAGTTAATTCAAGCTGGTGAGTTTCCGTGCGCTTCCCATACGTTTGTTGTCAACCCGGGGCGTCGTCTCGCTAACGCCTTGAAATTGCCTTCACATGAATATCAAGATGACAGATGTATGGGAAGGGGAAGGAGGGAGGGTTACTCTTTACGTCATTTGACTCCGGAGCCACTACTAAATATTAGGTTTTCCTCTCTTCCCTTCGGGTTGTCAAACCCGTAATTTATTAGTGGCTCCTACGTCAAATGACGTAGTGCCTTGACCCCCAAGACTGGAGGAGGGACATACATTGTGTCTTGAGGCACTAATCACGAATAATATAATTGGTAACTAGAAATCTCCAGGATAACTCAACCACAGCAGAATGGAAATATTAAAGAAAATTATAGAATATCAAAT
This sequence comes from Paralithodes platypus, assembly GCA_032716605.1. Classification (NCBI taxonomy): domain Eukaryota; kingdom Metazoa; phylum Arthropoda; class Malacostraca; order Decapoda; family Lithodidae; genus Paralithodes; species Paralithodes platypus. Next base: position 3,160,851 of record CM064578.1, on the reverse strand, counting down.
AGTACAGAACGGCAGGTCAGTGTCCTAAAATTACCCTTGCCGGGAAAGTATTCTACTACAAAGAGAACAATCGCTACTATAGGTTTGACTCCTGCAAGGAGATAAAGAAAACCTAATATTTAGTAGTGGCCCCGTAATCATTGACGATTATGCCTATTACATAAGGCACCCTCTTCAAACACTCATCCGCCGTAGTTTTGAATCTACCGCGGAGAGCATAAAAAATTGAGGAGCCTTCATCATGAGTGCACGCAACCTCACTCATGGTTCAGTCATTATGAAATTGGGTTCTCACTACGAAAAAACTTTGTAACAAATAAAAAACAAAAAGAAAATAAGAATAACTATTCATAAGCTTTCCATATACTCATGGATGTACTTGTATGGATCTTTGACCAGATGCTGACTCAGGCGTCATTCTTCCTTCACTGACATATCAAGTAAACCAAAATCCTTAATACATCAACGAATGGGAAGGGGATGGTCGGGAGGGCCCCAGTCGTCAATGATTACGGGGCCACTACTAAATATTAGGTTTTCTTTATCTCCTTGCAGGAGTCAAACCTATAATTTATTAGTGGCCCCTCCATCATTGACGATTATGCCTGATATCTAAGACTGGAGGGGGACATTCGTAATCATATCATAACTCTAGCAAAGGCAGATAATCAAACAACCACATAGTATTCTTACTTTGTAAAAAAGATATATTTGGTGCATAAACTTTATACAGCACATATATACAAAAAGGGATACAAGCAGGAGCGTGCTTCAAAGAAGCCTGCTTGATAAAAAGGGGTTAACTCTGAGATTCTGAGAACAGATCCGCCAGTTAACCCTTATTTAGCGGCGAGCAACATAAGTCGAGTTAAATAAAGCTGGACTATGTGGCGGCGCTCGACATAGGTCGAGTGGCAATTTCAGCACGTAATGTGGCTGAGAGAGAGAGACAAGTGGTGGCAGGAGACTAGCAAGCGTATGACTGCTCCAGACCACCGCGGCGAACCTACTGACACAAATCTCAGCTCCCTCCTCCCTCTCTCACTCGCTACATACTCAATTATGTACTGAAAGTACCGAATTACCTGCTTTTTGCACTCGCGTTGCACGGTTATTGCAAGAAAACTATCCATCATACAAGGATCGTTATGGTGTCATTCGAAAGCTCTGTTTATGCCCTTTCAGGGATAGGTACTTGTTTTACGTTCTGGGTCTTATTTAGGCATGAAAATGATCACGTAAACAGCCCTATTTTGGCTAAAAACACCCCGCTGTGCGGTACACATAAATAAACCGCATAGGCCGCTCGTAAGGTGTTAACAAGGCACCCCACTTAAATTAAGTGGTGAAAAAATAAAACTTATAAGTTTACACGTGCACATATAAACCCCATAAAATTAGTGGATATATCTTGCAAAATATAACCAATGCTTAAATTAGATTGCTTCTCAGCCCAAAAACTACTTACAACAACACTGTTGTTTGTACTATAATTGTACTAGCACAATTTCCTGTAATGAATAGTACAGAGAAATTTACATATCACAACACCCATAAACAGTATCACAGCTCTCATACTCTGGCGGGGTCTAGGGTGTCCTATGTTACACTGACTACACCCCCCCCCCCCCTCCCCCCCCCTGTTCTTGAAATTAAACAAAAAGTGACTTAGGGGCCACCTAGACCCTTTGCCTTAAAGCTATACATGGCAAGGAAGGTTTGTCTAGAGCTACTGAAAGGTAACGAGTCAAAAACCTATTAGAGGCCCACAACTGTGTGGACGTAATATCTTCAACAGAATTTGTTTTAATGAAACGTAACGAAGCCGCCCACTTGCGTAAATCGTGGGCCCTACCCACAACGCCGGGATTACTCTCTTTAACCCTCCAGCCCCGGCTATGCATTACATTACATTAAAAGAGAGGAGAGAGAGGGGAGACATGATAATGATGTACAAATGCACCCGGGGGCTGGAGAGGCTGGATAGGGAGGATATGTTAATTATGGATACAGGAATAACTAGAGGCCACAGCTACAAAGTAAAAAGACCTACCTGCAAGAACGATATCAGGAAGTTTAGCTTCCCCTATAGATGTATTGACAAATGGAATGGGCTGGAGGAGGAGGTGGTAGGGGCAAGGAACATCCATATTTTCAAGAAAAAATTGGATAAAAAGTAGACTGAGAGACGGGACAACACAAGCTTAGCTCAACTCCTGTAAACTACAATTAGGTAAATACATAAATATTTTCCGAAACCCGGGTGTTTTGGCCGAAAAACGTCTAGGCTAGGCTACCGTATATTTGTTATTCTGACTGCTTCCCGCATTCCCACGCATCCCCAATCATAGCTGTGTTATTTACCTGTAGAATGGCGTTAAGTAGAGCTCTCTAAGTCAACTGGTTGAGTTGTGATGATGATTTCATTGGAGATAACTTTATGGCAAAAACAGCCACTTTACACTACTTTTCGATACTTAACAACAACATACAGGCACACACGAACAAGCGACGCTCTCCTTCTTGTGGCCGGAGATGCGGGGCGTCGGTCCAGCCGGCTGTTGTTTACATGCGTCGGACCGACGCCTCGCACACCAAGTTCACAGGCTTTGAGCTCATGGGTGTTTAAGAGCCCTTCCGGGCAGCTCGTGTATGCTTTTTTATGGGCGTTCAAGAGCCCTTCCGGGAACCGAGGGTTAATGACCTCGACCAAGAGAGAAGCCAGAGTACGTTTCATCAAGCGTTTACCCGTACTTGCTACCCATAAAGCACCGTGGTGATTTAGAGGTGCTACTCTCAAATATTTGGTTAGAGCTTGCACTGGACAAAAATTATGGTGCACCTTTCCCCTTTTCAACGCCGGCACCGTGAACTCTGAAAACACGTGTTCACTATGTGTTCTTGGCTATGAACCCTGGGGAAGGTGCAATGTGAATACACTCATTAAGCCCACCAAACCTGAGGCAATTAGGTGTGTTGCTCATCGCCGCCAGCTCAGATTCTCTGTTTCCGGTAGCCAAGGCCATAAGGAATACTGCCCTTTTTAAAAGTAATGTAAAGTCTGCAGTATTTTGGTACAGACGGGAATGAAGTAATGACAATGCCTTGTCCAGAGACCAGGTAGGCATGAGCTGACGGGGAGGTGGGCGGAGTTTAAAACATGCCCTCATAAAACCTTTTTCCTCCGCAACTGGTATGGAGAGACCGGTAAGGTCCAAAAACGGCATCCTAATCGCTGTTAAGTGATTTTTTAACGTTACTACAGATAAACGTTTCTGCTCGAACAGATAATTTAAATAATTAAAAACCAAAGCCACCGAGGGCACAGTTTGTTCTGTTCTAAGAATCCCAGAAGTAAAGGCTTGCCAATGCGATTGATACTGTCGCTTAGTAGACTGGGTATATTGATTCATGAATTTATTGGTCACGTCTCTACCATATGGTGCTAGCCATTTGGCCTCCTGAATGTCCATAATGCAAAAGTCAGCGAGGTCTTTAGGTTGCCAATTGTGTCTAAGTGGAAAAACCCCACCGGGAGTGATACCGGGTCCGGGCACCACGTCTTCAATTGCTGGTACCACAACTGCGCCGGCCACAGGGGCGCGATTAGCGAGACTACGCCCCGATAATCCTGTAGTTTGTTTACTACGTGGCACATTAAAGACGCATCTGGCGGCGGAAACAGATAAATGGAACTCCACCTGTTCCAGTCTGTCACCAGTGCGTCTGGCCCGCCCGCCGGCGTTATCGTCCGGCGGGTGAGGTACAATGGGAGTTTGTGAGTCTCCTCTGACGCAAACAAATTCACTTGTGGATGGTAAGGTTCCGCAATCATTTGGTCGAAAATGGTTTGCTTGAGCGCCTATTCTACTGTTGTGCTCTGTCTCCGAGACAGAGCGTCTGCCCAGACGTTTGCTACGCCTGGGAGATAAGATGCGTGAAGCTGAATGTCCAGCCTGTTGGCTAGAATAAAAATCTTTTCCGACACGTTTAGCAACCCCCGAGATCTCGTCGACCCTTGTTTCTGAATACAGTGAACTGCATTCAGATTGTCCATTCTGAAGGCCACCGACTTGCCACGTAAAGTAGAGCCGTGAGCCTGAAGGAAATATAAGGGGATTAGTAATTCTTTGACATTGATGTGGGAGATTTCTAAATGGGACCAAAGCCCTTGACCCTGGTGCCCTTGGTTTGACTGGAAGCCCCAACCTATCGTTCCTGACGCATCCGTGTCTACCCATACCGTCGGCGGAGGAGAGGTCCATGACATGACTGAGTGTAATGTTTCCCTCTTCGCCCAGACCGCTAGCAAGTTGTGGATTAATTTTGGTATGGGCCATAATTTTTTCGCCGGCAATAGCGGAAAATATTTGTTGCCCTCCAATATTAACCGTTTGACTCATAATCGGCCCAACTGTACAGTTAGTTGAATCCAGTTGAGAGAGCCGACCTGAGACTCCCAGATTCTCCGTGTCGTAGTCAGACTGTGAAGGCACAGAAACAATTTCCTGCGAAATCTGTTGCGATTGTCCACACTCTGACTCAGAGTGAGAGTAGCTGTGTCCCAGACCAGCCCTATCCACTGAACTACTCTTGAGGGAACAAGGTTTGACTTTACCAGGTTGACCTTGAACCCTAGAGTTTTGACATGTTTTAATGTTATGTTAACATGATTTATGCATACTTGTTCCGTCTCTGCCACCACTAGCCAGTCGTCTAGATACCATAAAATCCTGATCCCTTGCTTTGACAAGGGCATCAGGGCTTGCCGGACTAATTTCGTGAATAAGCGAGGTGCTAGGTTCAATCCAAACGGCATCCTCTGAAAGACATAAGTCTGATGCTTTATTCTTAACCCGTTGAGCCCCGGCTAGTTATAATATTTTGTTCACCCCAGTCCCAAGCCATTTTCACTTTTTTGTTTTGTTTGCTAAAATGGAAGACAAGGATGAGAAATGAAAAAAAAAAAAAAAAAAAATCACCTCGGATATTTTTTTGGTGGGGGGGGGAGCCTCAAAAAAATTTGTTGAGCCAAAATGGAAGAGAATGGTGAGAAATGAAGAAAAAAAATCACCTCGGCCATTTGGGGGGCGGGGGGGGGTCGAAAGTTCGTCTCCCCCGCATGACCACCCGCCCGGGAGCACTAGGGTGAAAACTGAGTACGGCATACATCCTAAGGAGTGTCTCACATAAATCTCAAGCCTCTAGCTCCCATACGACCGGAGTAATGAAGGTTCAAAGTGGCGGTGAACTAAGGGTGTAAAGTATCCCCACTAAGCCCACCACCACCAGCCGCGCGGCTGTCTTGGCCCGCTCACACCTACCGGCCCGGCTCCCACACACACTACGGTACCTCCCCCTCCTATTCTCCGGCCATTTCCTACCTTACGAGCCACGTAACTGATTTTAATATGTCGGACGCACGTGATGCGTCTCTGGGAGTTGGTGATCAAACACTGCCGACGCATCACGTGCGACGCTGGGTCTCACTGGGTTAAGGCCAGAAACCGTTGAAATCTTTTGTTTACCGAGACGTGCCAATAGGCGTCTGTCAGGTCTAAAGAACACATCCATCCTCCCGGCGGAAGTGTTAGCCTTATCTGGTTTACTGTTAGCATCCTGAATGACATGTTGTGAATATGGAGGTTCAGATAAGACAGGTCTACGACTGGTCTCATCTGAACACTGTCCCTTTTGGGCACTAGAAAGAGTTTGGATGTGAAAACTGGGTAATTTTGAGGAACCGGAATGATAACATTCTTGGCGATCATTTCCTGGACCAGTGACTCCACCTCTAATGAAACTAAATTTGCCTTTGTCGGCTGACGTAAACGAGGTCGCCGGAGCCACTGCCAGGTGATGCCCTTGCGTGCCACCATCCTCGCCCAAGTATTTACTGGCCATGCGCGGTGACACGTCCGGAACGACCCAGTTAGCAGACAAGGGTTCGCCGGCTGTACTACCCTCTGATCCACCCGCCGTGAGACCGGCCCTGGGAGTGAGAGAGACTTTAGTTTTTTGGTGGTGGTGGTGGTGGTGGTGGATGCTTAGCCGACTGGCCGGCGTTGGCAGAAGACGGGCCCTGGCCCGGTCTGTTATAGTTTCGTCCTTTATGACCTGCAAACTTACCTTGTTTATACCTGTACTGACCTTTGGGGGGAAGCGGACTTAGGTACTGTATATGAAAGGGCTTTGACCCACCCGGCTGAGCTTTTGCGACTGGCTTGGGTTTGGGAAAGTTAAAAGCAGGTTTCTTAGAAGGGGTGGGACTGTGCTTAAAGGCCTGAGCCATATTGAAAACAGTTCTCCACACATCAGGGGACATTAACGAGGGAGTTAGCACCGGCGACATGACCACCTGGTTTGCAATTCTATCAGGAAGTTTCCTCACCAGGGACATCCTAAGATCCTGTCTCGCCCGCACCGCCTCGAGCAAGGCTGTGCGGATATCCCCCAACGACTGAATTGAAGTCTGAAGGAGTAATCGCCGAGATAGTTCAACCGATCTTCTGGCCTCCGCGTCCGTGATTGCCTGAGTAGATCTTAGCATAGATTTCGCCACCTGGTGCGTAACAATGTACTGGGAAAAAAGTCTATACGCCTTCCCCCGTAGCCTAAACTCCCGGTCTAGGTGAGCTGGTAAAGGCATAGTGAAAGGATCTTTAAGTTCGCATAGATTGATTTTGGGGGCAGCTAAAAAAGCAAACAAAGCAGATGGAACTCCGCCGGCTGAAAAGACTGGCATAGAGAACCAAGAATGGCTGTCCTGAGGAATCTGGTGCGAAGATTTTGAGGTGAAGGTGGTCGCAAAGTTCTGAGCCTCTACCTCCCATTCCACCCAAGGTCCTGGACCCAACTGCCCCACCTTCAACACTGGGTTAGCGGCTGTGTCTGTGACCGTTTGTAAATCTAATTCTGGAGTGAGAGCTGACAGTGCTTTTATATCATTAAAACCGTCATGCTTGGTCCAGTCAGAAAACAGTTTTGAAGCTGAGGCAGGGGGCAGTGCAGGCGTAGCTGTATACACAAAATAGTCATGGTGATAATGGTTCGGAATGGCCTTAATATTAACATCAAGTACATTACCCGCAATATCCAAGGCTCGTAACTTTCTAGATTTATTTCCTTGGATTGCCCACTCACGTGGCACTGGAAGTTCCCCTGACAAAGTGGGCTGCGCCGCCTCTGGCTTAGTTGGGATAATTTGAACCCATGAATCATCTGGACCGTATAACAGGGGCATAGCTACCTTTCTTAACGGTGCTTTATCTAAAGGGGGAGGATTCACATCCGTTACCACCCTTACACTAGAAGTAGTCAGTGCCGCCGAAGCAGGCCTAGTGACCATATTAGGTGATATAGAGGGAGGGTGCGGAATCTTGGTCAAAGCAATAGAAGCGATCAGAGGCCGAACACTTGAACTTGTCACGGGAGCTCCCAGGTCCACTGTAAGAGTCTCCGGCTGTTGGCCAAATTTTTTTGTTAGAGCAGTAACTAACAATCCATCTATTTCCTCCGCCGTGACAAATTTAGCAGATGAAGAACTCAGAGGTTAATCATTCCTATCTTGTGAATCATTCCTATCTTGTGAGTCGTCTAGAACTGAACCCGACTCTTGCACTTCCATGTCAGAGATTATAGACACCTCATCCTTGTCATCTGGCCCATCATGAGAGGGTTCCGCCGAAGCCGGAACCTCGTCTTGGTGCCAAGTTAAGTAAGGAATGGATGATGGAATCACAGCATCCCGGTGGACGTCCGTCCGTACCTGTGGCTCCTGAACCAGACGTGGGCCTTCATGCCCTGGATGGGAATACCGCCATACACCCAGGCCTTGGCCCGAACTCCCTTGGGAGTCAGATACACCATCAACCACTGAGCCCCCACTAGACTCTTCTAAAGGACGATCACTGCCTACAGAACTCTCTAACTAAGTGTGTAATATCCATTGGTAACCTGTCCGCCGGCAACACCCCCACCACAGTCTCTGACTCCACTCCCACCCCACCAGATTGGACACTAGATAAGTCGGGAGTAGAGGCAAAAAGTGAGGCACGAGGCTCCGGCGAACGCCGGGAGGCCTTTCGTTCCTTAGAATCTTTCCTGGAAGATTTGTGGCTGCGGTGTGACTTAGATCTTTCACTGCTCTTAGACTTAACCGATCTTTCACTAGAGCTGTCCTTGGACTTTTCCTTTTTGCTCCTCTTTCTTGCTGGTGAAGAAGAATGACTAGGCGGCTGTTGTCTGAGGGGTGACCTGGACCTGGACCGCGCCCGTGACGTGGAGGCTGTCACCGGGGGCGTGGGTTCACGAGGTCTCTTAGAAGTGGTAGGGACCAGAGAAAGTGCTGTACCCTGCCCAGTCTCTGCCGACTTTCGTACAGTTACTCTAGAGGTACGTTTAATAGGGGGGTGCTCAATCAGTAATTTATCCCAAAGAATCACATTATCACATTGCAGCGCTTTATGAGCTACTGTGGTAGCATAACTTGACAACTGCTGCCTGACCTCCCTCAAAGCGACCGCCGCGGATCTACTATTGTCCCGCAACACTTTGACACTCAATTGAGTACAGAAGGTACAGTTCCCCGTTACCCACAAACCCCTTGAGCGATCTAAACATTTAACACATCTAATGCAAAGAGTGTGTGCAAAGATAGGGGTACCTGAACATGAGGGAGCAATACACAAGGCAAAAACAGGGTCTATGGTAGCCATGACAGAGACTGGTGGAAAAACACGAACCTACCCCCGGTTTTACTAATGCTCATAAGGCTACACCAACATGTTCGAACACAAGTGTTAGACAACCCGCCGGGTAATGAGACATAATACACAACTATCACGGCTCGCTACGCGGAAGGTTCATGTATAAAGATTTCAGAATATCTTAACTTGTCCAAAAGATTTATGAATATCCTCTGACATAATATAAAGACCAGCATGGCTTTCTATAAATGACGCAGTCTTCCAAGTGGTGTTCGTTAAGTTCTTACTGGAAAACCCCTAAAAGACGCCGGCCCCCGTATTATCTCGCAGATCAAAAACTGGGAAGCCTGTCTTAAATGCTAGATCTGGCTTTTCCCGAAGCGTTCTAGATCGCCGTATGTTGAATGGCGGCGATACGTATTGTATCCCTCGATTGTCTGGTTAACTACACTGAATTTTGCAAATCCGTTAATCCCACCCTCCCAAGGTGCAACCGCCGGGTGTGAATTTTTAACGTTAACCCCAAAAATTCCTATCCCCACTTCTTTGCAAAAGATCGCCGGGGAGGAAAGACCAATCAACAAACAGCCTAATTTATTAGTGGCCCCTCCATCATTGACGAACATGCCTATTACATAAGGCATCCTCTTCAAACACTAATCCGCCGTAGTTTGAATCTACCGCGCAGAGCATTTAAAACTGAGGAGCCTTCATCATGAGCGCACGCGACCTCACTCATGGCTTCAGTCATTATGAATTGGGTTCTCACTACGAAAAAACTTCGTAAAAAATAAAAACAAAAAGAAAATAAGAATAACTATCTAATAAGCTTTCCATCATATCGTGGATGTACTTGTGTGGATTTCTGACCAGACGCTGATTCAGGCGTCATTCCTCCTTCTCTGCTCTGCGCTCAGCCTGCCCGGACGTGTCTCCCCACGCTCCGCTGATTCCGCATTTGCTGCGTCCCTAGTGAGTTTTTTCTCATTTGTTTACTCCGGGATGTATCGAGTAAGGTTAGGATATGTGTAGCAGGAGTGTCCTGGGCTGGTTGCCCGCAGTGCAGTGTATTTTGGGTCGTGTGTTTGGGGCATCTATTTCGGATGTTCCCTCGTGGTCCTGTTGTGGACATGTGAACTTTTTCACAGTTAGTTAGCTTGTGTTGCAGGCGGCTTTCATTACGCGTTAGTTATTGCTGCCTTTTATCTTTCTGATGAGGTATGCTTTGCTTACTGACGTTCCCTTTGTATTTTTCTTCACTTAGTGAAGTTTTTTCTGGGTCCCGTGTCAGTCTTCCCTTTGCCGGAAGTATTTGCTACAGTGGTGTGTTGGCGGTGGTTCCTGTTGTGATATTTCCAGTGTTTGGTGTATATTTCAACTTTTATTATGCCGTCTACTTAGGCCTAGCCAGCCGCTCGTAGCTTTGCCACATGTACAAGTGTTATTGTTTATTATTTATAAATATGCCATACTGTGCCATGTGTATCCGGGTTTTAGTTGTGTATTGGCTAATTCCTCGGACTATGTTTGTTTCATGGTTTAGTTGTGTATTGGCTAATTCCACGGATTATTGTGTGGACTTAGGTTAGTCGTGCGTGGCTTCCTTCGTGTCCGTTGTACGTTCAGATGGTGTCTGATCGGGGTGGGTTTCCTTCCGGCGGGTTTTTTCTCGGTTTCACCATGAAAAAAACCCGGCCGAGAGCCGTGTTGGGCCACACGTGGTTTTAACACAGGCTGGTGTCCCCGGCGATGAGGTGTCTGTGGCTCTCCAGGACTGCGTCTCTGTTGGTACCTGGTTTCAGGCACCCTTTGATTCCCGGCGGAAATGGCTGTACCCATCTATAAAACGTTGTTCATGCGAACATACGTTATGTAGTTTTTCTACCAGGTTTTACAAAAACCACATGAGAAACCTAGCTGTTGTTAAGGGCTTTCCTCCCCGGCGATCTTTTACAAAGAAGTGGGGACAGGAACTTATGGGGTTAACTTTTTTACATCTCACCCGGCGGTTGTACCTTGGTAGGGTGGGATGAACAACTAAGTCATTTAGTTCATTAACCAATCCATTTTAAGTGATGCTATATGTATCGCCGCCTTTATACTTACGGCGATTGAAGGTTCAATTAGGGTTAACATCGTTTTTTTTCACACCCGGGGGGTGCTCCTAGGTGGAGGAAATAAGGAATTTACAAAATAAATTTTGATTTAACCACTTAATTTAGTGATACAATTAGGTATCGCCGCCTTCAACCTTACGGCGATCTTTTTGTGACAATTCGTTAGAAATCAGATCTCGTGTCAGCCTGCCCTGTGTTATTCTACTAAAATATTTCAAGGGCCGGCATCTTAATGGGGGGTTGTTTTTGTTCCAAAAAATTGAATCTTAAGACAGTCACCACCAGAAAGACTATAATCGCCATGCTGGACAATTATATTATGTCAGAGGGTATTCTTCACTTTCGTCAAAAAGATTTGTTTAGATATTCTGAACCCCGCCGCGTAGCGAGCTGTGATCGTTGTGTCATTACATCTCGTTATCCGGTGGGTTATTAACACTTGTATGCGAACATGTTGGGTTAACCTTATGAGCATTAATTCCTGGAAATTTTCTTTTATTCCAGAGCTGGGCTCCGGCGGACCAATACAGACCCGGCGGTAGTTTTCCCCACCAGTCTCTGTCATGGCTACCTCAGCCCCAGTCTTTGCTTTATGCACTACCCCTGCTTGTGCCGGTATCCCTATTTTTGCGCATACCCTTTGCATAAGGTGTGTTAAATGTCTAGACCGTTCAAGGGGTCTCTGGGTAATGCGCAATTGTTCTTTTTGCTCCCAATTAGCTTACCTTTGGATACCTTTGGATGTGTTCGCCGCTCCTCTAGCGGCACCAAGGAGCGCGACGCCCCTCGTTATGGGTGGTGATTTGGTGCAGTAGACTGTTTGAAGCGACAGCTCGCTCCCTTGCGAGGATGGGCTCGTCTGGTACTTTTTGCAGTTCGACATCTAGGGCTCTCTTGAAGTTGTCTAACGAGATGTCCCTCATGTCTCTTACTCGCCGTGGGAGTTTGTTGAAGAGACGTGGGCCTCTGTTAGATAACCAGCCCTCTCGCAGAGAGCCCATAGCACCCCTGTTATTCATCCGGGGGATTTTGCATTCCCAGCCTCTCCTATCACTGAATTTCATGACTATCGGAGTATGTAGGTTTGGTACTAAACCCTCTGCGATTTTCCACGTGTATATTATTAGGTAACGTTCTCTTCTACGTTCCAGTGAGTACAGATTCAGTGCTCTTAAACGCTCCCAATAGTGTAGATGTTTTATCGAACTTATATGCGAAGTGAAATTTCTTTGTACACTCTCTACGTCATTTATTTCACCTGCTTTGTATGGGGATGTTAATACGCTACAGTATTCAAGCCGCGGTAGCACTAGAGATTTGAAGAGCGTTATCATAGACAATTCACCGCGTGTTTTAAAAGTACGCAGAATCCAACCCGTTAGACATTTCGCAGCCGCCACTTTGACCTGGTTATGTACTTTGAAACCCATATTTTCAGACATTAATACCCCAAGGTCTTTCACACTGTCTTTCCGTTCTATTATGTGGTTAGATTCTGTAAGTAATTTGTAATTTCTTTAACACCATTATTATCTCCGTACCGTATTAATTGGAATTTTTCCTCATTGAATTGCATGTTGTTTTCCCTGGTCCACTGGAACACTACATTCATGTCTTCCTGCAGTCGGCCCGTGTCCTCTTGTGTGTTTACTATCTTGCTTAATTTTGTGTCATCAGCAAAAGACGACACCGTACTGTGTCTGGTGTTGGTATCTATGTCGCAAATTAGTATGAGGAACAGAAGGGGCGCTAGCACTGTTCCTTGGGGCACTGAGCTTTTGACATCCGAAGGCTCAGAAGTGACTTGGTTTACTGCTACCGATTGTTTTCGGTTTACGAGGAAATTGTATATCCACCGTCCGATTTTCCCAGTTATACCTTTTGCTTTCAGTTTGTGGGCTATTATACCATGGTCACATTTATCAAATGCCTTAGCAAAATCGGTGTAAATGACATCCACGTTTTTCTTTTCTTCTAGCGCTTTAAGAATTTTGTCATAGTACATACATACATACATAACATTTTAAGACTGAGTGTTCCACACATAAGTGCAGTTTCAGTCTCTTGTCCTAATGGCGGCGTTCCAGGCAACCCTGTTAAGGGCTGCTTCACTTGTCAAGTTCTTGGATTTGAGATCGGCGCGTATAGTCCGATCCAGGATCTCCTCGGTCCACCCCTTGGTGCAGCTCCCTCCACAATCACAGACCTGCATTTTGTCACCCAATTTTGTTCATCCATTCTCTCCACATGTCCATACCATCCCAGTCTACTTGTACGCATCACCTCGCTAATACTCTTTATACCTAAACGTCTCCTCAGCTCAACATTTGTTATTCTATCCTGTAGCCTGGCCCCACACATCCATCTCACCATTCTCATCTCATTACGCTCCATTCTGTTGACATCCTCTACTTTAACGGCCCATGTTTCTGAGGCATACGTCATTGCACTTCTAACACATGAGGCATACACCTTTCCCTTCAGGGGGAGAGGCATTCTTTTCATGGTCAGGATTGGCATCAATTCTCTGAACTTCCCCAGCCACACCTAATTCTAGCAACAGTGGCAGCCTCGGCCTCCCCACCGGCAGAGATGGTACCACTTAGGTACCAAAACTTGTTCCAGCTCCAAAGACTCATTTCCAAATTCACAGCCACAGGATCATCACTAACACAAGCTCGCCTTTGCACACTACGCACTCAAATTTCTCTATTCTGACTTATCCTTCGGCAGGGGCCTTTATTCTACTACAGCGCTTACTCCCATGGTGTACCCAACATCGACAGATGCTACATTGAATTGAGTTAACGCCCACTCCCTTTCCACACACTGCACATGGGTATGCACCGCTCTTTTCCACATTGCCTCGTCTCAAACTACAATGCATAACCTTGGTTTTGTTAATATTGACTCTTAAACCCTTGCTCGCCATGCCCTCTCTCCACTTTCTGAATTTGGCCTCAGCATCCTGCATACTGTCAGCTATTAGGACTAAATCGTCTGCATAAAACAGTTCCAACGGGAGTCCGCCTCTAAAAACTCTAGACAGCGCCTCCAAGACCATAATAAAGAGGAGGGGGCTTAACACTGAACCCTGATGGACTCCAACACGGACTGCGAATTCATCACTCAGTACACCTTTCACCCTCACCGAACTTCGCGAATCCTCATACATCTTCATTATCACACGCACCAGCCACTCTTCCACACCAAGTTTCCTCATAGCCCACTGTACAACATCTCTAGGTACCCTATCAAAGGCCTTCTCCAGGTCCACAAACACTCGTTTGTTCCAAAAAGTTGTTCCAAAAGTTGTGAGAGACATGATCTTCCCGCTCTGAACCCATGTTGACCGGTGTTGTGTAGTTCATTTGTCTCCATGAATGTTGAAATTTTGCTTCGCAGGACTCGCTCGAAAACTTTAATGATGTGAGAGGTTAGAGCTACCGGGCGGTAGTTTTTTGGTAGTGCTTTACTCCCTCCTTTATGCAGTGGGGCAATTATTGCGTTTTTCAAGCTATCTGGTATGTCACCAGTGTCTAGACTCCTTCTCCACATTATAGCCAGGGTTTTGAGAGGTTTTCCTTACATTTTTTCATTAGGATCGAGTTCCAAGAGTCCGGGCCTGGTGCCGAGTGGGATGGCATGTTGGAAATGGCCTCTTCTATGTCTTTTGGACCGAAATCAATATCCAGCATCTGAGGGGTTTCCGTGGGGGAGGTTTCCATGAAAAATATATTTTGGTCTCTGATGACTTTTGTTTCGTCAGGCTCACTGAATGCCATTTCATACTGCCTGCTTAAGAGTTCGCTCATTTCCTTTTTGTCCCCTGTGAAAGAGCCGTCCCCTTTGCTCAGTGGGCCGATGTTTGATGTTGTTTTAGCCTTTTGTTTGGCGTATGAAAAGAAGTATTTGGAATTTTCCTTTATACCTGCAATAGCTTTCCTATCCTCTTCCATATGTTGTAGTTCATATGATATTCTTAGCCTTTGTTCAATTTCCACAATTTCTCTATCTATTTCGACCTTTTGCCTATCCTGTAGATTTTGATGTGTGCGTCTTTGTGTGAGTAATTTTCTTCTTCTGTACAGCCTCCTCCTTTCCCGATCTTGTTTGCTTCTTCGTTTTGTTTGTCTTGCAGGTATATGGTGGCTACAGATTTGGGTCATGGTTTCTGTTATTAAGACTAGACATTCTGCTGGTGTCAGGTTATCCATTAAATCTTCCCAGTCTATTTCCTCCATTTCTTGATTTACCTCTTCCCACCTAATGTTTTTGTTATTGAAGTTAAATTTACTGAAGCTGTCAAGGTCCTTTGCGACAATGATAAGACCGCGGCAGTAGCTTTAAGAGAAGTACGGCAACAGATGGCAGCCTACACTACGATTGTTGCGCATAAATCACTTCAATGTGACAACGTCCCTCTTTGGGATAGATTGCTATTTGAACACCCTCCCCCTAAACGTTCCTCTAGAGTCACGAGTCATAAGCCGGCGGAGACTGGTCAGGGTTCTGTATCTTCTGCTACTACACCAAAACGTCCAAGAGAGCCTACACCCCCGGCGTCCGCCTCCTCGTCTCGGGCGAGATCTCGGTCTAGGTCACCTCTCAGACGCCAGTCTTCTAGTCTTGCCTCTTCACCAGCGAGTAAGAAGAGTAGGACGGAAAGTTCCACCAGTGGTCACGGCGATGAATCCTCCAAATCTAGGAGTAGTTCTCGGTCACACCGTAGCCATAAATCCTCCAAAAAGGATTCCCAGAAACGAAAGTCCTCCCTACATTCACCAGCTTCTAGTGCCTCTCATCGTACCTCTACCCCAGACAAAGTTTGTGTTAGGTCTCAAGGGTCCAGTGCGGTGCCTGTCCCTAAAGAGGATTTACCTATTAATATTTTAACCCTGGAATTGGAAAGTTCAGGGGGTTCAATAATTGAGAATGTTTCAGACTCCCAAGAGAGTGTAGGCCAGGGCCTCGGTGTTTGGCGGTTTGCTCAGCCAGGGTCTGACCACCCACGTCCGACTCAAACGAGTCACACAGTAGCTGATGTCCACAGGGACGCGGCGATCCCATCCTCTATTCCTGACTTATCTTGGCAACAAGGTACCCCAGCTTCGGCGGGGTCTTCTCAGGAGGATCAGGAGGAGAAAGACGAGGTTTCAATAATTTCGGAGATGGAAGGGCAAGAGTCAGGCTCAGGCTTAGACGCCGCGCAGGATATTAATGATTCACCTGTAAGTTCATCATCTAACCAATTTGTTACTGCGCAAGAAATTAATGGGCTACTTACTGATGCTTTATTTAAATTTTTTGGCTACTTTTTGGAAATGCCCCCCACAAACTCAGACTTGCTAGTGTGAATGTTGGTAGTTTGAATCTGCGTGCGAATGAAGTGGTTGAGATGTGTGAGAGGAGGCGAGTGGACATCTGCTGTACCCAGGAAACACTCTGGAAGAGGCATGGGGTACAGTGGATTGTCGGAAGGAGGAAAAGATATAGGATATACTGGATGGGTGTGGAGACTGATAAAGCGAAAGGAGGAGTGGGTGTTCTGGTGGCTGAAGAGCTGGCGGAAAGTGTGCTTCAGATTACGAGAGTTAGTGAAAGGCTGATTGTTTTGAAGTTGAAAGTTGGTGAAAGAATTCTGAATGTGATATCTGCATATGCCCCACAGGCTGGTTTACAGAAAGAGATAAAAGAGGACTTCTGGAATGACACCGTCAGTGTCATTTCAGGCCTCTCGGAAAACGAAATAACTATCGTGGGGGGGACCTCAATGGTCACGTGGGAGCATCTGCAGATGGATACGAGGGGGTACATGGAGGAATTGGTTACGGAAGGAGAAATCTAGAAGGCGAATATATATTGGAGTCCTGCGTTGCACTCAACATGGTTGTGTGTAACACAAAGTTCAAGAAAAGACAGAGCCACCTGATCACATATAACTCTGGGGTCTCCAGTAGCCAGATAGATTCTTGGTTAACAGGAAAGACTGGAAACTAGTTCGAGATGTAAAGGTCATCCCGAGCGAAGAATGTATCCCCCAGCATAAGCTACTTGTGTGCGACATGAGCTTATACAGAGATCCTAAGCGCAAGAAGGTTTACATACCCAAAAGGAAAGTGTGGCTGCTGAAGGACAAGGAAGTTAGGGATAGGTTTCATAATGAACTGGAGGAAATGAATAGAATCAAGGAAGCTAGGCCTAACGATGTAAATAGCCAATGGAACTTTCTTAAGCATAGCCTTATCGCTGCCACTGACAAAGTCTGTGGGAAAACAAAGGGTCACCCCAGGAATAAGACCTCTTGGTGGTGGAACGATGAGGTAGAACATGCTGTGAAAGAGAAAAGGAGATGCTTCAAAGCATGGAAGAAAGGAGGCAGCAGGGAGGAATACCAGGCAGCTAAACGAACTGCCAAAAGAGTTATTTACAATGCTAAAAATCGCATTAAGGACCTGGTCCTCGAACAAGTGTGTAACACTGACAATCCCAATGGGATCTTCAACCTAGCTAGGCGAGTTAAAAATGACAGTAGGGATATTATAGGTGAACAGTGTGTTAGAGATGATAATGGGAAGATTGTGTATGCAGAAAATGAAATCAGAGAAGCATGGAAGGTACACTATGAACGATTGCTAAATGTAGAGTTTGAATGGGATAAGGAACAGCTTAGTATCGAAAAACCAATATCTGGGCCCCTCCTTTGATAGCACCAGCTGTAGTGAGCGACGCAATCAATAAAATGAAGGACGGTAAAGCTCCAGGTTGCTCCGACATTGTCGCTGAGATGATAAAAGCCTCAGGGGAGATTGGTGTAAACTTAGTCACTGAGTTGATAAACACCATTATTAAAGATGAGAAAATCCCAGAGGATTGGCTCAAAAGTGTAATAGTAAATATATACAAAGGAAAAGGGGATGCGCTAGATAGAGGAAATTATAGGGGCCTGAAAATGCTTGACCAAATCATGAAGGTCTGTGAGAGAGTCCTTGAGGGTTTGATCAGGCAAAGCATCTCTATTGATGATATGCAGTTTGGTTTTATGCCAGGACGTGGTACAACCGATGCTATCTTCATAGTCAGGCAGATGCAGGAAAGATACCTACTAAAAGGCAGGGATCTTTACTTTGTGGACCTGGAGAAGGCCTTTGATAGGGTACCTAGAGATGTTGTACAGTGGGCTATGAGGAAACTTGGTGTGGAAGAGTGGCTGGTGCGTGTGATAATGAAGATGTATGAGGATTCGCGAAGTTCGGTGAGGGTGAAAGGTGTACTGAGTGATGAATTCGCAGTCCGTGTTGGAGTCCATCAGGGTTCAGTGTTAAGCCCCCTCCTCTTTATTATGGTCTTGGAGGCGCTGTCTAGAGTTTTTAGAGGCGGACTCCCGTTGGAACTGTTTTATGCAGACGATTTAGTCCTAATAGCTGACAGTATGCAGGATGCTGAGGCCAAATTCAGAAAGTGGAGAGAGGGCATGGCGAGCAAGGGTTTAAGAGTCAATATTAACAAAACCAAGGTTATGCATTGTAGTTTGAGACGAGGCAATGTGGAAAAGAGCGGTGCATACCCATGTGCAGTGTGTGGAAAGGGAGTGGGCGTTAACTCAATTCAATGTAGCATCTGTCGATGTTGGGTACACCATGGGAGTAAGCGCTGTAGTAGAATAAAGGGGCCCCTGCCGAAGGATAAGTCAGAAATAGAGAAATTTGAGTGCGTAGTGTGCAAAGGCGAGCTTGTGTTAAGTGATGATCCTGTGGCTGTGAATTTTGGAAATGAGTCTTTGGAGCTGGTGAACAAGTTTTGTTACCTAGGAGATACCATCTCTGCCGGTGGTGGGGCCGAGGCTGCCACTGTTGCTAGAATTAGGTGTGGCTGGGGGAAGTTCAGAGAATTGATGCCAATCCTGACCATGAAAAGAATGCCTCTCCCCCTGAAGGGAAAGGTGTATGCCTCATGTGTTAGAAGTGCAATGACGTATGCCTCAGAAACATGGGCCGTTAAAGTAGAGGATGTCAACAGAATGGAGCGTAATGAGATGAGAATGGTGAGATGGATGTGTGGGGCCAGGCTACAGGATAGAATAACAAATGTTGAGCTGAGGAGACGTTTAGGTATAAAGAGTATTAGCGAGGTGATGCGTACAAGTAGACTGGGATGGTATGGACATGTGGAGAGAATGGATGAACAAAATTGGGTGACAAAATGCAGGTCTGTGATTGTGGAGGGAGCTGCACCAAGGGGTGGACCGAGGAAGACCTGGGATCGGACTATACGCGCCGATCTCAAATCCAAGAACTTGACAAGTGAAGCAGCCCTTAACAGGGTTGCCTGGAACGCCGCCATTAGGACAAGAGACTGAAACTGCACTTATGTGTGGAACACTCAGTCTTAAAATGTTATGTATGTATGTATGTATGTACTTACTGATGCTTTATTTAAATTTTTTGGCCAACAACAGGAAAACCCCACAATGCACTTGGGGGCTCCCATGACAAGTTCTACGGTACGGCCTCTGATGACTTCGATTGCTTTATCTAAGATCCCTAACCCACCCACTCTGTCACCATCAGTGGTTACTAAGCCTGCTACGGCGGCATTGACAACTTCAAATGTCAGGGTCATCACGGATGTCAATCCACCCCCTCTAGACAAGGCGCCTCTCAGAAAGGTGGCTATGCCCTTGCTTTATGGACCAGACGAGTCATGGGTCCTTTTGACCCCCACTAACCCAGAGCTCGCCCAACCTACCTTGTCAGGGGAACTCCCAGTACCGCGTGAGTGGGTCATCCAGGGCAATAAATCAAAGAAATTAAGGGCCCTGGATAATTTGGGAAATGTACTGGACGTAAACATCAAGGCTATACCTAGTTATTATCACCAAGACTATTTTGTGTATGCTACTAAGCCAGCTTTACCCCCTGCCTCAGCTTCGAAACTATTTTCAGACTGGTCTAAGCTGGATGGGTTTAATGATATTAAGACTCTGTCAGCTCTCACTCCTGAACTTGATTTACAGACCGTCACAGACGAAGCAGCTAATCCAGTTTTGAAGGTGGGGCAGTTGGGTCCAGGACCTTGGGTAGATTGGGAGATAGAGGCTCAAAACTTTGCAACCACATTTACTTCTAAATCTTCCCACCAGATCCCTCAGGATACTCATTCATGGTTCTCCATGCCGGTAGGTTCTGCCGGCGGAGTCCCGTCAGCTTTGTTTTCTTTCCTAGCTGCCCCCAAGATTAATCTTTGTGAGCTAAAAGACCCTTTCACTACCCCTACCCCTACTCACCTAGACAGAGAATTTAGGCTAAGGGGGAAAGCTTTTCGCCTGTTCTCTCAGTACATAGTGTCTCAACAGGTGGCCAAGTCTTTACTGCGGTCCACTCAGGCAATCGCAGACGCGGATGCCAGAAGATCGGTTGAATTATCCCGGCGACTGCTCCTCCAGTCGTCGATCCAATCCTTGGGTGACATACGCACCGCCTTGCTTGAGGCGGTACGAGCAAGACAAGATCTCAGAATGTCTTTAGTTCGCAAGCTACCTGATCGCATTGCGAATCAGGTGATCATGTCACCAGTGCTTACTCCCTCTTTAATGTCCCCTGAAGTGTGGCGAACGGTGTTCAATATGGCACAGGCCGTTAAGCACAGTTCCACCCCTTCTAAGAAACCTGCATTTAACTTCCCCAAACCCAGGCCAACCGCTAAAGCTCAGCCAGGGGGATCTAAACCCTTTCTTCTGCCTAAGTCCTCCCACTCCCCCCAAGGTCAGTACAGGCATAGACAGGGTAGGTTTTCAGGTCAGAGAGGACGCGGCCAGCATAAGCCAGGTCAGGGCCAGTCTTCGGCCAACACCAGCCAGCCGGCAAAGCGTCCAGCACCACCAACCCCACCATCAAAAAACTAAAGTCTCTCTCACTCCCGGTGCCAACCTTAAGGCCGGAGGACCCGAGGGTAGTACAGCCGGCGAACCCTTGTCTGCTAACTGGGTCGTTCCGAACGTGTCACCAAGCATGGCCTTTAAACACTTGGGCACGGATGGTGGCACGCAAAGGCATCACTTGGCAGTGGCTCCGGCGACCTCGCTTACGTCAGCCGACAACGGCGAATTTTGTTTCTTTAGAGGTGGAGTCACTGGTCCAGGAAATGATTGCCAAGAATGTCATCATCCCGGTCCCCCCAAATTACCCTGTATTCACGTCCAAACTATTTTTGGTTCCAAAAAGGGACAGTGTTCAGATGAGGCCGGTCGTAGACCTGTCTTATCTGAACCTTCACATTCACAACGAATCTTTCAGAATGTTAACAGTACACCAAATCAGGCTAACACTTCCGCCGGGAGGTTGGATGTGTTCACTAGACCTGACAGACGCCTATTGGCACGTCTCGGTCAACAAAAGATTTCAAAGGTTTTTGGCCTTAAGGATCAGGCACCAAAATTTTGTTTTTCAAAGGATGCCGTTCGGCTTGAACCTAGCACCTCGATTATTCACGAAATTAGTCAGGCAAGCCCTGATGCCATTGTTAAAACAGGGGATCAGAGTGTTGTGGTACCTAGACGACTGGCTGGTGGTGGCAGAGACACAACAATTATGCGTCAAACATGTCAATATTATTTTAAATCATGTCAAAACTCTAGGCTTCAAGGTAAATCTGGTAAAGTCAAACCTTGTTCCCTCACGAGTAATTCAGTGGATAGGGCTGGTCTGGGACACGGCCGCTCTCACTCTGAGTCAGAGTGTGGACAATCGCAACAGGTTTCGCAGGAAACTGTTCATGTTTCTTCACAGTCTGACTACGACGCGGAGGGTCTGGGAGTCTCTGATAGGCTCTCTCAACTGGATTCAACTAACTGTCAAGTTGGGCCGGTTGAAAGTAAAACTATTAATATTGGAAGGCAACAAATATTTCCCACTCTTACCGGCGGGAAAATTATGGCCCATCCCGAAATTAATCCACACCTTGCTAGCGGTCTGGGCAAGGAGGGAAACGTTGCACTCAATAATGTCATGGACCTCTCCTCCACCAACGGTATGGGTAGACACGGATGCGTCAGGCACAATAGGGTGGGGATTTCAGTCAAATCAGGGGCACCAGGGTCAGGGGCTTTGGTCCCACTTAGAAATCTCTCACATCAATGTCAAAGAATTACTAGTCCCCTTGTATTTCCTTCAGGCTCACGGCCCGGCGCTACAGGGCAAGTCGGTGGCCTTCAGAATGGACAATCTGAATGCAGTTCACTGTATTCAGAAACAAGGATCAACGAGGTCAAGGGGGTTGCTAAACGTGTCGGAAGAGATTTTTACTCTCGCCAACAGACTAGACATTTACCTTCACGCATCTTATCTCCCAGGCGTAGCGAACGTCTGGGCAGACGCTCTGTCCCGGAGACAGAGCACGACAGTAGAATGGGAGCTCAAGCAACCCATTTTCAACCTAATGATTGCAGAGCTCTCCCATCCACAAGCGGATCTATTTGCGTCCGAGGAGACTCACAAACTCCCTCTATACCTCACCCGCCGGGCGAAAACGCCGGCAGGGGGGCCAGATGCCCTAGTGACAGACTGGAACAGATGGAGCTCCATCTATCTGTTTCCGCCGCCAGATGCGTCACTAATGTGCCACGTAGTGAACAAACTACGAGATTATCGAGGCTTAGTCTCGCTAATCGTGCCCCTGTGGCCGGCGCAGTTGTGGTACCAGCAATTGAAAACGTGGTGCCCGGACCCGGTATTGCTCCCGGTCGGGTATTTCCACTTAGACACGATTGGCAACCTAGCGACCTCGCTGACTTTTGCATTATGGACATTCAGGAGGCCAAGTGGCTAGCACCATACGGTAGAGATGTGACCAATAAATTAATCAATCAATATACTCAGTCTACGAAACGACAGTATCACTCACATTGGCAAGCCTTTACTTCCTGGATCATCAGAACGGAACAGAATGTGCCGTCAGTGGCTTTAGTTTTCAATTATTTAAATTATCTGTTTGAGCAGAAACATTTATCTGTGGTAACATTAAAAAATCACTTAACTTCGATTAGAGTGCCCTTTTTAGACCTTACAGGTCTCTCCATACCGGTGGCGGAGGAAACAGGTTTTATGAGAGCTTGTTTTAAACTTCGCCCACCTCCCCGTCAGCTCATGCCTACTTGGTCTCTCGACAAAACTTTGTCTTTACTTCACTCTCGTCTGTACCAAAATACTGCAGACTTTGCATTACTCTTAAAAAAGGCGGTTTTCCTTATGGCTTTGGCCACCGGGAACAGAGTGTCTGAGCTGGCGGCGATGAGCAACACACCTAATTGCCTTAGGTTTGGCAGACTTAATGAATGTATTTACATTGCACCTTCCCCAGGTTTTGTAGCCAAGAATGAGCACAGTGCACACGTGTTTTCTGAGTTCACGGTGCCGGCGTTAAAAAGGGGAAAGGTGCATCATAATCTATGTCCAGTGCAAGCTCTAACCAAATATTTGAGAGTAGCTCCTCTTAACCCCCAAGGTGCTTTATGGGTAGCAAGTACGGGTAAACGCTTACTTAAACGACGATTAGCCTCTCTTCTGGTCGAAGTCATTAAAGAGAGTAATCCCGGCGTTGTGGGTAGGGCCCACGATTTACGCAAATGGGCAGCCTCTTTACGTTTCCTGAAAAAAAAAAATTCAGTAGAAGATATCGCGTCCACTCAGTTGTGGGCGTCTAATCATACGTTTTTGTCTAGATACTTATCAGTTGCTCTAGACAAACCTTCCTTACCATGTATAGCTTTAAGGCAGAGGGTCTAGGTGGCCCTGCAGTCACTTTTGTTTATTTTCACGAGAAAGGGGGGGGGGGGGTGCAGTCAGTTGACATAGGACACCCTAGACCCCGCCGGAGTATGAGAGCTGTGATATAATTTAAGGTTAATGTGATATGAAAATTTCTCAGTGAGAAATTGTGCTAGTACAATGTTAGTACAAAACAACGGAGTTGTTATAGTAGTTTTAGCTGCGAAAGCAGTCTAATATTAGAACAGTGGAGATCCTTTGCAATTTCTCTCCACGATTATTTTGGGGTTTATTATGTGCACATATAAACTTATAACTTGTTATTTTTGTCACCACTCGTTGAGTGGGGTGCCTTTGTAACTACAGATCTGTGTTCAGAATCTTCAGGGTTACCCATTTTTGTCAGGCAGGCTTCTTTGAAGCACGCACCTGCCTGAACCCCTTTTTCTTGTATATTTTTGGTCTACGCCATATTTAAATATATTTTTCAAAAGTAAGAATACTATGAGGTTGTTTTTATTATCTGCTTTTATAGAGTTATGATATGATTACGAATGTCCCCCTCCAGTCTTAGAAATCAGGCATGTTCGTCAATGATGGAGGGGCCACTAATAAATTATAGGTTTGACTCCTGTAAGGAGATAAAGAAAACCTAATATTTAGTAGTGGCCCCGTAATCATTGACGACTGGAGCCCTCCCGACCGTCCCCTTCCCATTCGTTGATGTATTAAGGATTTTGGTTTACTTGATATGTCAGTGAAGGAGGAATGACGCCTGAATCAGCGTCTGGTCAGAAATCCACACAAGTACATCCACGATATGATGGAAAGCTTATTAGATAGTTATTCTTATTTTCTTTTTCTTTTTATTTTTTACGAAGTTTTTTCGTAGTGAGAACCCAATTCATAATGACTGAAGCCATGAGTGAGCTCGCGTGCGCTCATGATGAAGGCTCCTCAGTTTTAAATGCTCTGCGCGGTAGATTCAAACTACAGCGGATTAGTGTTTGAAGAGGATGCCTTATGTAATAGGCATGTTCGTCAATGATTACGGGGCTACTACTAAATATTAGGTTTTCTTTATCTCCTTACAGGAGTCAAACCTATAGTTTTACTGGCTTTGCAAAAACCGGGAAAAACTCAACTCGACAAGTGTCCGAATGAACACTTAGTTAAATGGGTAAAGACATCCCGCCGGGAAACACAGTAAGCCTGAACACAGGCCCCACCACAGAGACGCAGTCCTGGAGAGCCTCAGGCCACCACTCGCCGGGGAAAACAAGCCTATTTTAACCACGCGTGATTAAAACTCGGCAACCAGCCGGGTTTTCATGGTGTAACCGAGAAAACCCGCCGGAAAAGGCAACCCACCCCGTTCAGATTCAATCTGAACGCACCAAATAGACCGTGGAATTAGCCAAAGCACAACTAACCCAGGACACACAAATAGTCCGTGGAATTAGCCAATACACAACTAATCCAGGACACATATATAGTCCGTGGAATTAGCCAATACACAACTAAACCAGGACACACATGACACAGTAGTACATATTTATAACATAAATCAATAACACTTGTACATGTGGCTAAGCTACGAGAGGCTGGCTAGGCCTAGGCAGACGGAAATACAAAGTAAACATGTCGTAATATAAACAAAAAGCACTGAATTATATCACAACAGGAACCACCGTAAACACACCACTGTAGCAAAAACTTCCCGGCAAAGGGAAGAACTGACTCGGGACCCAGAAAAAACTTCACTAAGTGAAGAAAAATACGCTGGGAACGTCAGAGAATAAAAAGCTACCTCATCAGAAAGATAAAAGGAAGCAATAATAACGCGTAATGAAAGCCGCCTACATCACAAAGCTAGCTAACCGTGAAAAAGTTCACACGTCCACAACGGGACCACGAGGGTACACCCGAGATAGATGCCCCAAACACACGACCCAAAATACACTGCACTGCGGGCAACCCGCCCAGAACACTCCTGCTACGCATATTCTAACCTTACTCGATACATCCCGGAGTAAACAAATGAGAAAAAACTCACTAGGGACGCAACAAATGCGGAACCAGCGGAGCGTGGGGAGGCACGTCCGGGTAGGTTGAGCGCAGAGCAGAGAAGGAAGAATGACGCCTGAGTCAGCATCTGGTCAAAGATCCACACAAGTACATCCACGAGTATATGGAAAGCTTATGAATAGTTATTCTTATTTTCTTTTTCTTTTTTATTTGTTACGAAGTTTTTTCGTAGTGAGAACCCAATTTCATAATGACTGAACCATGAGTGAGGTTGCGTGCGCTCATGATGAAGGCTCCTCAATTTTTTATGCTCTGCGCGGTAGATTCAAAACTACGGCGGATGAGTGTTTGAAGAGGGTGCCTTATGTAATAGGCATAATCGTCAATGATGGAGGGGCCACTAATAAATTACATGTTTGTAGGATTTTAAGAGTAATATGAACGTGCAAAAATGCGTTCTAAAGTACAGTATAACAAATGTCTTGAGTATATTTTACTCTTTTGTAAAATGTTATTACATTGTTGTAGACTACATATGTTACATGTAACACATTCTTGTAAGTAATTTGTATGTAACATACAGTATTGCATGAGCATATTGTACTCTAACAAGGTATAATGTAACATTTTGTAAAAAATTTACCGGTTAGCATTCTGAATCATATCCACAACTGTTTTTGTACAATAATATTTTGCTCTAACATGTATATTACCTTGTATAAAACAAAATGTCCCCTGGACAGGAATATAGGTTTGACTCCTGTAAGGAGATAAAGAAAACCTAATATTTAGTAGTGGCCCCGTAATCATTGACGATTATGCCTATTACATAAGGCACCCTCTTCAAACACTCATCCGCCGTAGTTTGAATCTACCGCGCAGAGCATAAAAAATTTGAGGAGCCTTCATCATGAACGCACGCAACCTCACTCATGGTTCAGTCATTATGAAATTGGGTTCTCACTACGAAAAAACTTCGTAAAAAAAAAAAAAGAAAAAAAAAAAAGAAAAAAAGAATAATAATCAATAAGCTTTCCATAATATCGTGGATGTACTTGTGTGGATCTTTGACCAGATGCTGACTCAGGCATCATACTTCCTTCACTGACATATCAAGTAAACCAAAATCCTTAATACATCAACGAATGGGAAGGGGATGGTCGGGAGGGCCCCAGTCGTCAATGATTACGGGGCCACTACTAAATATTAGGTTTTCTTTATCTCCTTACAGGAGTCAAACCTATAATTTATTAGTGGCCCCTCCATCATTGACGAACATGCCTGATTTCTAAGACTGGAGGGGGACATTCGTAATCATATCATAACTCTAGAAAAGCAGATAATCAAACAACCACATAGTATTCTTACTTTTGTAAAAAAGAGATATTCGGGTGCATAAACTTTATACAGCCTAAATCTTCAAAAAGTGGTACAAGCAGGAGCGTGCTGCAAAGAAGCCTGCTTGAAAAAGGGTTAACTTTGAGACTCTGTGCACAGATCTGCTAGTTAAGAAGGCACCCCACTTAAAGTAAGTGGTGAAAACTAAAAACTTATAAGTTTACATGTGCACATATAAACCCCATTAACTAGTGGATATATTCCTAAAAATATAACCAAACATAAATGAATTCTTGTACATTCGTAGAAGTACTGAACTCGTGTACTTATGCAGAAGTAATTACTTCAAAAGTAAAAGTCGTAGTTGCAACTACCGAGATTTCTCAAAAATCTATTGCTTCACAGCCAAAGCTACTTACAACAAGAATTGTTGTAACACTACTATTGGCCTTTAGCACAATTTCCTGCAATGAATACTACAGAGAAATTTTATAATACAATGCCTACAACCAGTATCACAGCTCGTATGTTCCGAACACATACTCCGGAGGGGTCTAGGGTGTCCTATGTCACACTGACTGCACCCTCCCCCCCCCTTTTTCTTGAAATTAAACAAAACGTGACTAAAAGGGCCACCTAGACCCTCTGCCGTAAAGCTATACATGGTAAGGAAGGTTTGTCCAGAGCTACTGAAAGGTATCGAGGCAAAAACTCCTGATTAGAGGCCCACAACTGTGTGGACGTAATAACTTCCCCCGAAAGATTATTAAGGAAACGTAAAGAGGCTGTCCCCTTGCGTAAATCGTGGGTCTTACCCACAACGCCGGGATTCTTCTCTTTAAAGTCCTCGACCAAGAGAGAAGCCAGTGTACGCTCCATCAAGCGTTCACCCGGACTTGCGACCCATAAAGCACCCTGGTGATTTAGAGGTGCCACTCTTAAATATTTGGTTAGAGCTTGCACTGGGCAAAAAAGATGGTGCACCTTTCCCCTGTTTAACGCCGGCACCGTGCACTCTGAAAACACGTGTTCACTGTGCTCAATCTCGGCTATGAATCCTGGGGAAGGAGCAATGTGAATACACTCATGAAGCCTATCAAACCTGAGGCAATTAGGTGCGTTGCTCATCGCCGCCAGCTCAGATACTCTGTTCCCGGTAGCCAAAGCCATAAGGAATACTGCCCTTCTGTAAAATCTGCAGTCTTTGATACATACGGGAACGAGAATAACGACGATGCTTTGTCCAGAGACCATGTAGGCCTGAGCTAACGGGGAGGTGGGCGGAGTTTAAAACCTGCCCACATAAATCACTCTCAGATAAATGTTTCTGCATGAACAGATAAATTAAATAATAAACAACCAACGCCACCGAGGGCACAGTTTGTTTTGTTCTAAGAATCCGAGACGTAAAAGCTTGCCAATGCGATTGAAACTGTCGCTTTGTAGACTGGGTATATTGATTCGTGAATATCTTGGTCACGTCGCTACCATATGGTGCTAGCCACTTGGCCTTCTGAATGTCCAAAATGAACAAGTCCGCGAGGTTTCTAGGTTGCCAATTGTGTCCTAAGTGGAACAACTCGACCAGGAGTGACACTGGGTGCGGGCACCACGTGTTCAAATGCTGGTACCACACTGCGCCGGCCACAGGGGCGCGATTAGCGAGACTACGCCTCGCTAATCCTGTAGTTTGTTGACTACGTGGCACATTAGAGACTCGTCTGGCGGCGGAAAATAGATAAATAGAACTCAACCTGTTCTCGTCCGTCATCAGAGCGTCAGGTCCGCCCGCCGGCGTTATCGTCCGGCGGGTGAGGTACGACTGTGAGTATCGCCATACACCTTGGCTGTGGCTGTCCCTCGCTTGCGAGCTCGGTATACTCCCTGAATGGGAGCCCTCGTCCGAGTCCCGTAAAGGTTTATGATAATTAAAAGCTCCCATAGCTCATTAACACATTGAAAGCAGAGCTGGTGAGCAAAATCATAAAGTATACTAATTAATTTAATTTATATTTAATTGTATTAAAATAAATTACTATAAATAAACACAATATTATCATAATATAATCATAGAAAATATATATGTTTATTATGATTCAGCTATTAAATTATTTCATTAACAAATAAAAATAAGATAGGGCTTGTGGCAAACTATCAATGGAAGTTAAATATTACTAAGCTATAATGAATCAAATAAAATCAATCTAAATGAATACTCTATATCTAAATTGAATTCAATCTGAAACAAGCTAATTTATATCCAAAGGTCTCACATAATAAATGTATATAATTATAGGGTAAGGTTATAAGGGTTAATATTAGCCAGGAATTAACTCACCAATAGTTCCACGTGGCAATGAGGCAAGGGAGAACGTTTTACCCAATATGGTGGTGGACAATGGGGAACGAGACTTCGGTCCCAAGACACGAGTCAAGTTAAAGAAAGAATAAATGATTACATGGGAATGGACATGAATATTATGCTTATCTATCAGTCAGTCATGATGTCAATGAGAGCGTCGTGATGGTGTAGCTGTGTGTATTGCTGTATGTGTATTGTGATTAGAGGCACAAAAGCACGATCAACTGAGGGCGGAAAATTAGATGTTAACTGGTTGGTGTTCGTGAAGGCTCTGACGTACCTCAAAAGCACACCTTGCTGCCTTGGCAAACCGCCAGGAGCCCAAATTATCGTACCGCATTTAGGTTGCTCTATACGATAAATTATATTAATATATACGATAAATTCATATATACTACATAAGACCATGGCAATATTGCTTAATAGCATATTAGGCCTTTTATAACTTAACTTATTTACAATCTTATAATATACGATCTACTCGTCCTACGTCGTTCTGTAGGAGAGATTATGACGTCACAGAGACATAAGAGATCACAAAAGAGTCATATTCTATCGTATTTATACGATACACTCCCCCCACAAAAAAGACCTGAACCCCACCTTAAACCTAAAGTTGCCCAGAGGCTATCTTCTGACGCCACAAGTCGACGGCGCCAGCAGCAGCGCGTCTGGGACGCGTCCCGGTCCGAGAATGATCACCATCAGTAAGAGGCGAGTCGTTCCTTAGAGAATTCTCGGACCCAGCAATAACAGGTGGAGCCTCAGATTGCAATGCCGAATCGAGCTCCAAAGCGTACAAACGTGCGATAGGACGAACAGTATTTCCAGTGGCTGTCTTTAATAGCGCCACCCGCTCTACAGAGTCTGCCCCCTTGTATACCTCCAATACGCGGCCTAATTTCCAGTATAAACGAGGACTATCTTCTTTAATTAAAACAACGTCACCAACTGTAGGGGCCGTTGGTCTACCAGAGGGAGTAACACTCCTTTCCCTCAATGCTAGCAGATATTCACTAATCCACCGTTTCCTAAAATCCTCGATTATCCTGGATATATACTGGTATCTCTTAGACACCGCTACCGCAGAGTACAACGAGGGATCCTCTAACTCTACTATGGACTGAAAATCAGATGGAAACGCAGTCAATGGTTTTCCATATAGCAAGTGAGCTGGCGTTAATGGTAGTGGTTCTTGCAGGTCGGTGTACACATATGTAAGCGGGCGATCATTCACGACTGCCTCTATCTCTGTGAGGACTGTCGTCAACTCACTCTTCTTTAATAGAGCACGTCCTACAACCGCTCTTAGTCCTGACTTTACTATGCCGACACACCGTTCCCACATGCCACCAAACCAAGGTGCCTTAACTGGAATGAACCTCCATTCGCACTTCTTCTCTCCCAAAAAAGTGATGATAGTAGGATCACTACTCATATCCTTTAGATATTTTGATGCTTGGACATAAGTGGGAGCATTGTCGCTAAGAATGAGTTGAGGGAATGAACGACGGGCACAAAACCGTCTAAACGCCAGCATAAATTCTTCGCTAGACATATTATCACATAGTTCTAGGTGTACCGCTCGAGACGTCGCACAGGTAAACAATAATATATAAACCTTCTCATGCTCCCTCGTCTTCAATGCCCCTGTGTAATCTAATCCTACCGCTTGGAAAGGTTCTACGTGCTTTACACGGCATTCAGGTAGAGGTGGAGCTGGTCCAGTTGCATATGGTTTACCCTTTAGTCTCTGGCATATTACACACTTTCTCACTACGCGTCGAGCTACTTGTCGAACTCTGGGTATCCACCATATGAGACGTAAATTTGATATAATATGACATACCCCGTAGTGTTTTACTTCCCTATGTGCACGTATGATCAATAGATCAGTAACGTGATGTCTTGTTGGCATAAGTATAGGTCGGTTTGTGCCGTCTGGTACACCCGACCACTTCAGGAGACCCTCACACCTGATGAGGCCATTGTCTAGGTGCAACCTTAGTTGACGCACTATATTAGGCATTAATGTCTTATTCGAGCCTTTCAAGGATTCTAATTCATTGGAAAAGGTTTCTACTTGAACCCATTTGATCAAAGTTACTTCAGCTGCTTTAAATTCACGAGCATCAATGTTGTGACCCCTGTTGCAGAGTTGGCCCGTTACTTTAAGCTTAAGATTGGATACATATCGCAACACCCAAGCTACAACTCTGACTAGTTTATTATAGTCACCGAATCTTGCCCACTTTATGATAGGACCCGGTGGCTCATTTGGTTGGGCTGTAACTGCCACTGTTTCCAGTGGCAGAAGTCCCTCACCAACAGCATGCCATATCGTCCATTCACTTTCATGGAGCAGCCACTTTGGACCATGCCACCACAATTCGGACTTCATTAACTGGCTAGCCGTTATACCCCTAGTTATGAGATCACTAGGGTTTTCCTTTGTATTTACATAATGATAAGCAACGTCTGGCAAAAGGGCTCTAATCTCATCTACCCTATTCCGCACATAAACTGGCAGAGACTTCTTGCTATGTATCCAGTTGAGTGCGACCTGGCTATCGCACCATACATGAACGATTTCAATATTTAATTCGCTCTCGTATGCTGCGCGTACATGTTGCACCAGACGTGCTAATAGCAGCATGGCAGTCAATTCCATTTTAGGGATAGTTACCTTTTTAACCGGGGCTACTTTGGCCCGGGCTGTAACTAAATGTGCCCCAAATGAAGTAACAACATATATGGCTACCCCGTATGCCGTGGCGCTAGCATCGCAAAACGTGTGTAACGTAACGTCACCGAACGCCGCCACTTTACGAGGTATAGGTTTAGTACATAGGATGGCATATTCATTCAACAACAATGTCCCTTGGTCATTCAGGTCCTCGGGCAAACTGTCATCCCATCCTATTTTACGTCTCCAAACTTCCTGCATTAGAATCCTAGCTCTTATGGTAACAGGTAATG
This sequence comes from Paralithodes platypus, assembly GCA_032716605.1. Taxonomy (NCBI): domain Eukaryota; kingdom Metazoa; phylum Arthropoda; class Malacostraca; order Decapoda; family Lithodidae; genus Paralithodes; species Paralithodes platypus. Next base: position 3,128,555 of record CM064578.1, on the reverse strand, counting down.
CTAGACCCCAAAGGATCAAAAAATTGCGCAACTTTGCTCAACAGACTTCTTTTTGTGTGCGCTCCTGTCTGCTGAGCAAAAGACCTTGTTTGAAAAGTTAGTATGTCATGTTTAGGTTGCCAGATCATCCCCAAATTTCTGGACTTTTCCTGGTTAAGAGATGCCGTACCATCCACCTGTATTAAACTCTGAAGATCTTCACTATTAGTAACCCACTCGCGGAGAAATAGATGTGCATCCGCAAACAATCTGCGTGCTTGCCAGTATGCATACAACAAATCATCTTGACTATCGCTAGTACCCTGCAAATTGTCAATGTATAATCCGCGAGATAGTTTACTTGTGTCCTCATGAGTGTCAGCTAGATGTTTTCTGATTGTGGCATTTAACAAAAACTGCGAGCAAGTGGCCCCAAAGAGTACAACCCGAAAACGGTATATTATGATGGGACTTTCAGAGTCGCTAATGTCGCTTAACCAAAGAAAGCGGGTAACATCTCTATCTTCCTCCTTTAGCTTGACCATCAAGACTGCTTTCTCGATGTCACTGGTATAGGCGTACTTCCCCAGCCTAAACCGCAATAGATGTTGGGACAGGTCCGACACCATGGACGGACCTGTCAACAGGCAGTCATTCAGACTGGGTTGTTGACCTTGGTGGGCAGAACAGTCATACACCACCCGTATTGGTGTGGTGACGCTGTCTTTCTTTACCCCATGATGGGCCAGATAGTGAACCCTACCCTTCTTACACGGTTCCTCGACATCGACTCTCTCAATAAAACCCCTATCCTCATAACTCCGAAATACATCGTCATACGCCTGGCGCGTGCTCGGTTCGTTAGACAATTTCCGCCGCAATGCGCGCAAGCGACCTAATGCCAAACCATAGTTGGTAGGTAGGCTTATCTCACTGTTCTTCAAGGTAAACTAACTTTATATTGCTTGTCTGAGGCACAGTAGCACACAGACTCGTCAAACCTTTGTAGCGCAACTTCCGAGTCATAATCAGTCTCCATAGGATTAATGCCTATGTGATCCAATCTCCACAGTCGTTCCAGGTCGAACTCGGCAGCCATCTTAGGGTCACTAGGTTGGGAATCCTCCCTTCCCAACTCCTCTGCCGCGGTTACATTGACTCTATATATCGAGACCGTGTCGACCAGGACCTTTGACTGTGTAGTATGCACCTTTCCGCTCATGCAGTATCCAAATTTAGTGGGGATTAAAATTACACCACACATCTTTTTAAATCCAGGGTATACTACTTCATAATAATGATCCACACCAAGTAGAACATGCACCTCACTCTGATTTCCCATGGGATCTGACAAGTTAACCCCTTTGCTACGTAATGCGTGTTCCACCTTCTTCACACCCACAGATACATATTCTGGTAGGGTGTCTACTACGATACAAGTCATAAAGTACCGGTTTTTACGATAGAAATATGAAATCTCCGCTATCTCGTAGTCTTGTTTATCAGTAACCCCTGTGAAGCCCTGTAATCGAAGAGTCTCAGCCCCTACGATTCGGTGCTTCAATCCCACTAGTACGGACCTCTTTATAAAGGAACGTTGAGATCCTTGATCTAGAAGTACCCGACAAACTTTGTTAATGTCATTACCTTCCATGGGAATCTGTATTGTGGGCAATATAGTGGTGTCTTGCGTGCTACCTAGTGCCACAGTTGTAGTACCCTCATTTTTGACGTCTTTGACTTTATCTGCAGTAGGACACAACTTATCAAAGTGATGTCCTTTGCAGTGCCGACAGGGCCTTAAGTATGTAGCAGTACATTGTCCCTGCTTACCATGTTCCCCACTTAGACAACCTACACATAGCTTCAATCTTCTCGCCTGTGCTAGTTTTGTCTCATTTGTCGGGTATTTTACACAGAAACTCCATTTATGTTTGTTGTTACATAGCTTACATAGAATCTGAGCAGGTTTCTTATACACACCCTCTTTCTTTACTTTAGTCCCCACTGTCATGCTTACTGTTCCCCTCTTCTCCACATTCTCACTCCCTCCCGACACATACATTCTCCCTTTGTTCAACTGTAGATTATTGATCTCCTTACTGAACTGAGTTTTGAATTCCCCCAGCTCAAATGATCTTACCTTATCAAGTATTGCCATAGGAAGCTTCTGACGCAAGATAATGACTATCATTTCCTGCGTGGTAAGCCCTAGGGTATCTAGCGATCGAGTATGGCACTCCATATTTGCCCTGAAGTTTGTCAACTCATCAACCTTATACTGTGGTTCTGCGAGCCCCAACAAGGCAACGACATGGGCCATCTTCAACTGCTCTCTATCCCCGTATGTGGACTCTAATAAGTGTACCGCTTCAAGATAACTACCACCTACTACTGCAAAACCCTCTATTAAATGTAAGGCCTCTCCTTCCATTTGTCCCTTCAGATAGTGAAACTTGCGGACATTATCCAAAGAGGATTCATGAACCGTAGATCGAAATACGTCCCAGAAAGCTAACCACTCGGTCAACTTGCCCCCAAATGTAGGAAGATTGAGCTTTGGGAGGTGTACAGTATGTTTTGGGTCAGCCCTTCTATGGGCCTCATTATCGCCTCCCTTCTTACTTGCGACAGCACGCTGTAATAGGCGCTTCGCTCTAAAGACAGGTTCGTCATAGAGGGCGCGATTATCACACTCTGTAACTATCTCTTCCTCCTCTATCATGTCAGCCACAATCACCTCACTCGGAGCCGTAATACGACCGTGGGTAGCCTGGACGTTATCTAATCTAGCCTCCAATTCCTCTAGATCAGCAGTAGTGATGAAAGTGTTTAAGTCCACAATTAGCCTATTTAACACTCCCCGAAGTCCCGCCCTTTGATTTTTAGGGGCTTTGCTTAGCACCCCACTAGACGGTGTCTCTTTATGGTCTTTATCCATTTTGCATGTGAGCCTATAGGCTATGTATCTAAATGTTACGTTACAAGGACAACGGCAAATCAATAGTCTAATTAAGAGACGCCAACCTGCGGACTTCTATGTTATGGAGAACAAATAGTACACTAAATAGCAATACCTACTAATGGATCATATTGAACAAGAAAAAATGTTAGGTCAGGTCATATGTCACAGGAAGTCTGAAACGGAAAAGAAAATTATTGGGGAAAGATGATGGGGGGGGAAGCAGGACTTGGGCAGGTGCAATGATGTGACCCTGCATTCCGGCTCTAACCATCGCTTGGCTAGCCTTGCCAGTTTATCATAGAGTTGTTCCTGCATCCTGTTATATGTCCCCTTGTTCATTGCCTTAAAATCCCTTACTGGTAGCTAATTCCCGGGTCTGGGCACCAATGTGGCAAACTATCAATGGAAGTTAAATATTACTAAGCTATAATGAATCAAATAAAATCAATCTAAATGAATACTCTATATCTAAATTGAATTCAATCTGAAACAAGCTAATTTATATCCAAAGGTCTCACATAATAAATGTATATAATTATAGGGTAAGGTTATAAGGGTTAATATTAGCCAGGAATTAACTCACCAATAGTTCCACGTGGCAATGAGGCAAGGGAGAACGTTTTACCCAATATGGTGGTGGACAATGGGGAACGAGACTTCGGTCCCAAGACACGAGTCAAGTTAAAGAAAGAATAAATGATTACATGGGAATGGACATGAATATTATGCTTATCTATCAGTCAGTCATGATGTCAATGAGAGCGTCGTGATGGTGTAGCTGTGTGTATTGCTGTATGTGTATTGTGATTAGAGGCACAAAAGCACGATCAACTGAGGGCGGAAAATTAGATGTTAACTGGTTGGTGTTCGTGAAGGCTCTGACGTACCTCAAAAGCACACCTTGCTGCCTTGGCAAACCGCCAGGAGCCCAAATTATCGTACCGCATTTAGGTTGCTCTATACGATAAATTATATTAATATATACGATAAATTCATATATACTACATAAGACCATGGCAATATTGCTTAATAGCATATTAGGCCTTTTATAACTTAACTTATTTACAATCTTATAATATACGATCTACTCGTCCTACGTCGTTCTGTAGGAGAGATTATGACGTCACAGAGACATAAGAGATCACAAAAGAGTCATATTCTATCGTATTTATACGATAGGGCTACCTGAGCTAAACGGCGTTGAACATACAGCAATGAGAGGTTCAAGTTCCGACACGACAGAGACTGGGGGAAAACTACCCCGCCCCCGGGAACTACCTGGTCACCTGGTGCAACACCGGTACTCCGCCCTGGAAAGAGAAATTTCCGGGGATTAATGCTCATAGGGTTACACCCAAAAAATGGTACAAAATATGTGCCTCAAAACCGCCGGTCAACGAACCGTAGCACTCCACCACTACTTTTCGTTGTCCTTTAGTTTCATATTAAAGATTTCAGCATATCTTTACCTGTCCAGAAGATTTAAGCATATCTTCTGAATCCTCATAAAGATGAAGCATATCTTTATTAAAGATGAAGTCTGTCAAGTATCCCTTTACACTTGAAACACTAGTAAGATTCCGGCATCTTTTTATCCCATAAAAAGTCTAAGCCTATCTTAATCTGGCTTCTCCCAGAAGCCCTCATAGATCGCCGTCTTGAAGGCCGTGATACCCTATTGTATCAATCAATTGTTTGGCAAATTATCTCGAATCGCAAATCCGTTAATATAACCACCCGAAGGTACAACCGCCGGGTTTTATATGCAATGTCAAACCAATTATACCTGCCCCAGACCTCTTTGTAAAAAGGTCGCCGGGAGTTAAACACCAAACAAACAGACAGCATTGTTTCAATGGCTTTGAAAAGCAGAGAAAACCAAGTCCAACAGGTGTCAGCCTGATCACCTAGAAAACCGTGTGGAGCCCCCCTCGACGGGAATAACCCAGGAAGCCTGATCCCAGGCTCGACCATAGAAAACGCAGTTTCTGATGAGCCCTCAAGCGACCAAACTCGTCGGGGTAACTTACCTATTTTAGCCATCCTGACTAAAACTCGGTAAACAAAAACGGTGTTCTCGGAGCAACGAGAAAAACGCCGGAAAGGTAACCCACACTAAATGAGACATTTTAACACAATTTATAAAAAGGGTGTGCGCAAAAATAGGTATACCTGAACAAGAGGGCGTAATGCATAAAGCAAAAACTGGGGCAAAGGTAGCCATGACAGTGACTGGTGGGATACTTACTCCAGGTTCTGCATAGACCCGCCGGGACCCAGCTCTGGAAAAAAAGAAAATTCCAGGAATTAATGCTCATAAGGTTAACCCAAACATGTTCGCACACAAGTGTTAAAAGTGTTAAATAACCCGCCGGGTAACGAGACGTAATACTCAACGACTACAGCTCGCTACGCGGTGGGGTTTCCTAAGTAAAAGATTTCAGAATATCTTAATTTGTCCAAAAGATTTATGAATACCCTCTGACATGATATATAAAGACCATCATGGCGTTTATACCTGATTAAGTCTTTCCGGTGGTGTTTGTTTCAAGATTCAATTTTGGAGAAAAAAAAACTAAAAAAGACGCTGGCCCCCGAATTATCTCGTAGATCAAAAACTGGGAAGCCTGACAAATATACGAGATCTAACTTCTCCCGAAGTATCTTTTTAGATCGCCGTATGTTGAAGGCGGCGATACAAAACGTATCCCTCAATTGTCTGGTTAACTAACTGAATTGTAAATTCGTTATTTCCATCCCTCCAAGGAGCACCCGCCGGGTGTGAATATTAGCTTAAAAAATGTTAACCCCAATTGTGCCCTAAAGCGCCGTATGTTGAAGGAGGCGATACACAATGCATCCCTCAATTGTCTGGTCAACTAAACTGAATTTTTCAAATTCGGGCATCCCACCCTTCCAGGTTGCACCGGCCGGGTGATTTAAAGTTTAAAAGTTAACCCCAATTGTTCCTAACCCCACTTCTTTGTAAAAGATCGCCGGGGAGGAAATACAAATATCGCGAATTGCAAATCAGATAATATAACCACCCAAAGGTACAACCGCCGGGTTTTATATGCAATGTAAAACCAATTGTACCTGCCCCAGACCTCTTCGTAAAAAGGTCGCCGGGAGGGAAAGACTAAACAAACAAACGGCATTGTTTCAATGGCTTATTAAAGATTTCAGCATATCTTTTACCTGTCCAAAAGAATTAAGCATAACTTCTTAATCCTCATAAAGATGAAGCATATCTTTATTAAAGATGAAGTCTTTCAAGTATCCCTTTACACTTGAAACACTAGTAAGATTCAGACATCTTTTTATCCCATAAAAAGTCTAAGCCTATCTTAATCTATAATCCGGCTTCTCCTAGAAGCCCTCATAGATCGCCGTCTTGAAGGCCTTGATACCCTATTGTATCAATCAATTGTTTGGCAAATTATCTCGAATCGCAAATCCGTTAAAATAACCACCCGAAGGTACAACCGCCGGGTTTTATATGCAATGTCAAACCAATTATACCTGCCCCAGACCTCTTTGTAAAAAGGTCGCCGGGAGGTAAAGACCAAACAAACAGACAGCATTGTTTCAATGGCTTTGAAAAGCAGAGAAAACCAAGTACAACAGGTGTCAGCCTGATCACCTAGAAAACTGTGTGGAGCCCCCCTCGACGGGAATAACCCAGGAAGCCTGATCCCAGGCTCGACCATAGAAAACGCAGTTTCTGATGAGCCCTCAAGCGACCAAACTCGTCGGGGTAACTTACCTATTTTAGCCATCCTGACTAAAACTCAGTAAACAAAAACGGTGTTCTCGGAGCAACGAGAAAAACGCCGGAAAGGTAACCCACACTAAACTATACATTACAAGAGGGCGTAATGCATAAAGCAATGACTAGCACAGGAAGCCTGATCCCAGGCTCGACCACAGAAAACGCAGTTTCTGATGATCCCTCAAGCGACCAAACTCGTCGGGGTAACTTACCTATTTTGAGCCATCCTGACTAAAACTCGATAAACAAAAACGGTGTTCTCGGAGCAACGAGAAAAAACGCCGGAAAGGTAACCCACACCAAACGAGACATTTTAACACATTTTATACAAAGGGTGTGCGCAAAAATAGGGATACCTGAACAGGAGGGCGTAATGCATAAAGCAAAAACCGGGGCAAAGGTAGCCATGACAGAGACTGGTGGGATACTTACTCCAGGTTCTGCATAGACCCGCCGGGACCCAGCTCTGGAAAAAAATAAAATTTCCAGGAATTAATGCTCATAAGGTTAACCCAAACATGTTCGCACACAAGTGATAAATAACCCGCCGGGTAACGAGACGTAATACTCAACGACTACAGCTCGCTACGCGGTGGGGTTTCCTAAATAAAAGATTTCAGAATATCTTAATTTGTCCAAAAGATTTATGAATACCCTCTGACCTAATATATAAAGACCAGCATGGCGTTTATAACTGATTAAGTCTTTCCGGTGGTGTTTGTTTCAAGATTCAATTTTGGAAAAAATAAAAAAAAATAAAAAAGACGCCGGCCCCCGAATTATCTCGTAGATCAAAAACTGGGAAGCCTGACAAATATACGAGATCTAACTTCTCCCGAAGTATCTTTTTAGATCGCCGTATGTTGAAGGCGGCGATACAAAACGTATCCCTCAATTGTCTGGTTAACTAACTGAATTGTAAATTCGTTATTCCCATCCCTCCAAGGAGCACCCGCCGGGTGTGAATATTAGTTTAAAAAACGTTAACCCCAATTGTGCCCTAAAGCGCTGTATGTTGAAGGAGGCGATACACAATGCATCCCTCAATTGTCTGGTCAACTAAACTGAATTTTGCAAATTCGGGCATCCCACCCTTCCAGGTTGCACCCGCCGGGTGATTTAAAGTTTAAAAGTTAACCCCAATTGTTCCTAACCCCACTGCTTTGTAAAAGAGCACCGGGGAGGAAATACAACAACAGCATAGTTTTATATTGGCTTTGCAAAACCGAAAAAACTACAAACAACACGTGTCCATATGAACACTGTTAGATGGGTACAGCCAACCCGCCGGGAATCATAAGGAGCCTGAAACAGGCACCCCAGAGACGCAGTCCTGGGGAAACAAGCCTGTTTTTAAACCACGCGTGGCCAAAACTCGGCAACCAGCCGGGGTTATCAAGGTGAAACCGAGAAAAACCCGCCGGAAAAAACCCACCCCGTCCAGATACCATCTGAACGCACCACCGGACCGAGGCGTAGCCAAAACACAACTAACGCCGGGCCCAACATAGTCCGTGGAATTAGCCAATACACAACTAACCCAGGACACATAAATAGTCCGTGGAATTAGCCAATACACAACTAAACCAGGACACACATGACACAGTAGTACATATTTAGAAAATAAATCAATAACACTTGTATATGTGGTAAAGCTACGAGAGGCTGGCTAGGCCTAGGCAGACGGATAACATTAACATGTCGGAATATAAACAAAAAGCACTGAATTATATCACAACAGGAACCACCGTCAACACACCACTGTAGCAAATACTTCCGGCAAAGGGAAGAACTGACTCGGGACCCAGAAAAAACTTCACTAAGTGAAGAAAAATACGCTGGGAACGTCAGCAAAAAAACGCTACCTCATCAGAAAGATAAAAGGAAGCAATAACGCGTAATGAAAGCCGCCTGCATCACAAAGCTAGCTAACTGTGAAAAAGTTCACCTGTCCACAACCGGACCACGAGGGTACATCCGAAATAGATGCCCCAAACACACGACTCAAAATACACTGCACTGCGGACAACCAGCCCAGGACACTCCTGCTACGCATATCCTAACCTTACTCGATACATTCCGGAGTAAACAAATGAGAAAAAACTCACTAGGGACGCAGCAAATGCGGAACCAGCGGAGCGTGGAGAGACACGTCCGGGCCGGCTGATCGCAGAGCAGAGAAGGAAGAATCACGCCTGAATCAGCGTCTGGTCAAAGATCCACACAAGTACATCCACGATATGATGGAAAGCTTATTGGATAGTTCTTCTTATTTTCTTTTTGTTTTTTATTTTTTACGAAGTTTTTTCGTAGTGAGAACCCAATTCATAATGACTGAAGCCATGAGTGAGGTTGCGTGCGCTCATGATGAAGGCTCCTCAGATTTTAAATGCTCTGCGCGGTAGATTCAAACTACGGTGGATTAGTGTTTGAAGAGGATGCCTTATGTAATAGGCGTGTTCGTCAATGATGGAGGGGCCACTAATAAATATAGGTGTTGTAATATAACATTTCTCTGTAGTATGCATTACAGGAAATTGTGCTAAAGTACAATAGTAGTAAAACAACAACTCTTGTTGTAAGTAGTTTTGGCTGTGAAGCAATATTATTTTAAGAAAATCTCAGTAGTTGCGACTGCGAATTTTATTGTTTGATGTACAGTAAGTACTTCTGCATAAGTACAAGAGTTCAGTACTTCTGCGAAAGTACAAGAGTTCATTTTATGTTTGGGTATATTTTTAGGAATATATCCACTAGTTTAATGGGGTTTATATGTGCACATGTAGACTTATAAGTTTTTATTTTTCACCACTTACTTTAAGTGGGGTGCCTTCTTAACTAGCAGATCTGTGTACAGAGTCTCAGAGTTAACCCTTTTTTATTCAAGCAGGCTTCTTCGAAGCACGCTCCTGCTTGTACCCCTTTTTGAATATATATGCTGTATAAAGTTTATGCGCAAAATATATATTTTTTACAAAGTAAGAATTCTATGTGGTTGTTTGATTATCTGCTTTTTCTAGAGTTATGATATGAATACGAATGTCCCCCTCCAGTCTTAGATATCAGGCATAATCGTCAATGATGGAGGGGCCACTAATAAATTAGTAGTGGCCCCGTAATCATTGACGACTGGGGCCCTCCCGACCATCCCCTTCCCATTCGTTGATGTATTAAGGATTTTGGTTTACTTGATATGTCAGTGAAGGAAGTATGACGCCTGAAGTCAGCGTCTGGTCAAATATCCACACAAGTACATCCACGAGTACAGTATCCATATACTGTACTCGTGGATGTACTTGTGTGGACCAGACGCTTATGAATAGTTATTCTTATTTTCTTTTTCTTTTTTATTTGTTACAAAGTTTTTTCGTAGTGAGAACCCAATTTCATAATGACAGAACCATGAGTGAGGCTGCGTGCGCTCGTAATGAAGGCTCCTCAATTTTTTATGCTCTGCGCGGTAGATTCAAACTACGGTAAATGAGCGTTTGAAGAGGAGGCCTTATGTAATAGGCATAATCGTCAATGATTACGGGGCCACTACTAAATATTAGGTTTTCTTTATCTCCTTGCAGGAGTCAAACCTATAATTTGGAACGCAGACAGATAAACACTAAAATAAGGTGGGAGACAAGGAGGGGGGTGAAGGAGAGTGAAAGAGAGATTGCAAGAAATGTGAAGGATAATCCAAAAATATTCTGGAAGTATATTCAAGAAAAGATAAACAAGAAGAGTAGGCATCCCAGAACTGATAGGAGACTTGGATGATAGGAATAGAGCAGAAACTGATAAGGAGAAAGCAGAGGTGCTGGGGAAATACTTTAGGGAGGTACTAACAGTGGATTCGGATGATGCAGTGCCTACTATTCCCATCAAACAGGCACCAGCACTAGAACTAATAGAGTTTTCCCATGCTAGAATAAGGAGGGCTATAGAAAAAATGAACAGAAGTAAGTCCCCGGGACTGGATGGGATACATCCAAGAATCATAAAGGAAGGAGGTGAGATGTTAGTAGAGCCATTAAATTTTTTATTTGAGGTATCTTTTAATACAGGACAAATCCCGACTAACTGGAGAGAGGCGAACATAACAGCTATATTTAAGAAGGGAAAGAGAAATGACCCAGGTAATTATAGACCAGTCAGTTTGACAAGTGTTGTGTGTAAATTAATGGAAACGGTAATTAGAGAAGTAATAATTGAGCATATGAAATCAAACCAGCTTTTCAGTGGGAGACAGTTCGGATTCTTGCCGGGGAGGGCGACGGTACTACAGCTAATTAAGGTGGTAGATGATTGGATGCAAATTCTGGAGGATGGTGATGTTATAGATGTGGTATATTGCGATTTTATGAAGGCCTTCGATAAGGTCCCACATAAAAGGTTAATAGAGAAAGTTAGAAGCTATAGTATAGGAGAGAAATGTGTGAAATGGATAGAAGCCTTCCTGAAAGATCGGAGACAGAGGGTACTGGTGAATGGAATAGGCTCGGGGTGGAGGGAAATTACAAGTGGGATACCTCAGGGATCTGTGTTGGGACCACTACTGTTCGTTATATTTATCAACGACTTACCTGAAGTTATAACTAATGGAAGCGAGATATACCTGTCTGCGGATGACACTAAGCTGTATAGAAGAGTGAGGAGTAAGGAAGATGTGGGTTTGCTTCAAGGAGATGTGGAGGGCATGAAGGGATGGTCTGAACATTGGTTAATGCCTTTTCATCCAAAAAAATGCAAGTAAATGCGGATTGGGACAAGCAAGATAGACAAGGTAGGATACAGTATGTATGAAGCGATGGAGGAAGTGAATGCAGAAAAGGATATAGGAGTAGTGATAGACAATAAGTTAAATTTTTCAGAACATTTAGCGGAAAAGATAAACAAAGCTAACGGAATTGTAGGGCTGATAAGGAGGACATTTGTGTCACTTGACGAAGAAATCTTCAGGAATCTCTATACAGCGCTGGTTAGGCCGCACCTGGAATATGCGAACCAGGTGTGGGCTCCATATATGGTAAAGGATATAGAAGCAGTGGAGAAAGTGCAGAGGAGAGCTAGCAAGCTAGTACCAACGTTGAAGAACGCGGGCTATGAGCAGAGGTTGAGGACACTGGGACGTCCGACACTGGCATATAGGAGAAAGAGAGGGGATATGATAGAGATTTTTAAGATAGTGTCAGGAAAGTATGATGAGGATGTGTGTGAAGGTATCTTCTTGATGCGGGAGGGAACAAGAACGAGGGGACACTCTAAGAAAATTTACAAAGAAAGAAATAGGCTTGAAAAGGCAAAGAACTCATTTTGTGATAGAGTGGTAAATGAGTGGAATGCACTGCCCCAGTATGTAGTCAATTCCGAATCAATAAGGAAGTTTGAAAGTAATCTTGATAAAGCATGGGGAAGACAAGATTTGAAATTTGATTATAAAGCAAAAATACAGAATAGTAAAAATTTTGCGTCTGCTGCCGCCGCCGCCAACACCGTGAACGACCGCAGTAGTGCAAGTACTGGCACTGAGCTGGATACACAGGCCTAGTTTGCCTTTTTCCAGAGGATCTACTGTAAGAAACTGTAAGATAGGGATCTGCCGTATTTGAAAAGGATTTGCCGTGTTTGAAAGGGATCTGCTATGTTTGAAAGGGATCTGCCGTGTGTGGGGCAGTCGCCTCTCTGCAGACTCCCGTTTTCTTATGTTCTTAGATTCTTATATTCTTATAAGAAGTCTTGTACAGTGGAGCCCCCATCCTAGCTGCTAATCGGTTCCGCAGAAATAGAGCTAGGATTGAAACAGCCAAGATCGGGGCACTGTTCTTATGGGGAAAATTCAATCGGTTCCGTGCTCATGCCAAATTTGCGTCTTTTTTCTATTTTTTGCCTATGAAAACATGTTTTATTGTACACAAATTAAATTTTATTCATTATACTGTATCATATAATACACCATAGAATAAGTTTTTAATAACTAGAAAAAAAAGGCCCAATATCTAAACAATTACCGCACTTTTTCCCAGTGTTAGGCTATGAAAACATGTTTTTTGTCTAGGCTACATCAAATAGCCTAGGCCTAAGTCTTATGCATTGTAAATAATAATGTAGACATGGCTAAATGACAGTCCTAACCATAAATACTGTAGTTAGCAGCACAAGTATAAATAGGCTATGTTTAAAAATAGATATGACCAGTTTGAGACTGAAAGGAAAATGAGAAGAGGCACCCCTTATGAGCTTTGAGTCTTTTGCCTCTTTACTATCACTAAGGTAAGCAATCACTAAGGTAAGATTGGGGCATTGTTTCTATCATGTGAAATTTTTTAGGCCTAGCCTAGGCCTAGGTTCTAAATTCGTCCAGCCACCCCTCAAGTAGGCCTACCCATTTTGCCCCAAATACATCCAATAAATACATATTATGAGGAAAAGACGTATAAATACGTATTATGAGAAGATTACTTACCACACAGATTTTATTATAAATCATTGTCATATTTAGCCTAGCCTAGGCTAACATCGTCTAGGCTAGGCATTTCAATCGCTTTCGTCCGACATGGACTGGTCTTTGCTGTGTTTTGAGCATGAAATTCCTTCATTGCTACCACCAGGCCAACCATCCCTATCACTAGATGTACTAGAGGTTATAATGAACACGAGAGATAAGGGTTCAGGCGCAAAAAGGCTTGCAAATGGTTGTTTTCAGTGCTGCCGTTTTTCCGCAGTTATTTGGTCCGCTGTTTACAATTTGTTTTAAGAAAACGGATATATTGATGGAGTAACTTGGTAAGAATTAGGTGTGCACCTTTTTGTATGTACTGTATGTCTGTCTGTCAGTCTGTATGTACAGTACGTATATGTCTAGGCATGTATTCATTTTATTTATGCATATGTACAGTAGCCCTACGAAGTTCCTAGTCTCAGAAAATATACTTATTAAATTATGCAATTGTCCACTTGCGAGTTTCGTTCTATAAGCAAGTTGGAGTTGTAGACATCGATATTTAACATAATTATACCAGCTAAAATACAGTTATAGTACATTTATAGATACATAAAATCCAATTCAACATACTCATTAGCCCTCCGAAACCTACATTATTATTACATTTATGTTTACTATCGATGTCTACAACTCCAACTTCCTTGTAGAACGAAACTCATGTGGTCAATTACATTTCTTTTAAGATTGCTGTAGGAAACATTGTCACCAATATAGGTCTTGATTCATCCTCTTTTTACATTATATATACCGTTCTGTAAATGTAGTTTATACATTAACTGTTGAGCTTCTAATAAATCTAATTAAGATTGTTGGAACTGTGTAAACTGTAGTCAATATTTGGGTATATAACTGTGTAGGTTGTTGTTGTTGTTGTTGTTGTTCCCCAGGCTGTCTGGCCGAACAGCCCCAAGGTCTCGAGCAAGGCCATAAACGAGCGACCCCACAAAATCCTCCCTGCTTACCACTAACAAAGCCCAGGTGACCGAAGCCACTCCAAGGCAGGGAGCTGAGGAGGGTGCGGAAACGCCCGGGAAACCAAAGCCCCACCCAAGGCCCTGTGCCCCTCAGCAATTATGAAGGGAAAGTTGAGGGGTAAGGGAAAAATGTGACACTTTGGCTCCCAATCTGCCAACTTCTAGGTTGGCAGTAGGGAGGTCAATCCACGGAAAAGACGCCGCCACTTGAGATCTAGAAGATATATAAGTAAAAGAAACAGTCAGAGTAAGCTATGGGTATGGCAGAGATCGCTCAGTTCTCACTCGGATAGACCAGCCCATCACCACATGACTAGAACCCAATCCTCTCAGCATCAGCTAGGAAAGGCCCTAGAAAGCCGCCTTTGGCGGGGGGATAGCTCCCCTATTTCAACTCCTTTCGGGGTTGGGCACCCGCCCTTTCGGGGTTGGGCACCCGCCCTGTGTAGGTTATATACACCAACAAACAAAATTAGTGTCGCCGCTCCAAAATGTCTACTTTAATTTTGTCTATTAGAATAAGACAAATGTACTCCTCGCACACCTGAACAAAGCTTGGATATATAAGCTTTGTTCAGATGTGTTAGGAAATAATGTTATCTTATAAAACAAAAAAGAACCCTAAGGTAGAGATTTTGGAGCGGCAAACACTAAATTTGTCCCCGAGTGTACATCTATAGTATGTATGTACACTCATGGACACATGATTTTAACCATCCTGTGAATAAATTACGCAAGTATTAAATTTTGAATCAACCAGTTTATGTATAATCAATATTTTATGCAATTATCAGTTTGTAAATTTATGGAAAAGTAAGTTTTTTTGTTTTTGTATATACAGTACTGTATATCATAACATTTAATTACATAATGACAATCCTAGTATGGTTAAGAACATATATCCGGGACTATACATGTATATATATGTGTTTATAAATATATGCTCCCTGTTTGACCACTCAACCTAGACCTTGGTACTATAGGTATGCCTAATGATTTCTTGCTCTTAATTACGATTCAAGTTATGTTCACTTATTTTACTAAAGTTGTCTCATCATGTTGTAATCGACGGAATGTGTGTGCTTTTGCGATTAATATAGTGTATTTGTCTTGAATTTTGGCATCAAATATTCAGATTGCAACTGTATTATGTGTTACTAGCTTTCATTGACATTTCATGTACTCTGTGATATGTTTTATAAGTTGCATGTCCGACACCGATAACGCTCCCTAAAGTGTTGGGGATTGTACTAAGAGGTAATTATAGACCAACCTTTTAAAAATATTGGAACAGCTATACGTTATTATTATTTGAGATAGGGAAGAAAAGCGCCTAGGAAACAAACCACAGAGATGAGGCCCTGCACGCACCAACAACCACTGCCACCGCGACACCAAGACAAGAGGGCACAAGCGAGTCCTCACCATGCTTCGCTCGGGTCACCTGCATCACTCAGGCACTTCCCCCGACCCCAGGAAAGAACATACCTGTGAGGACGGCACCTACTGATGATATACCTAACAAAGATAATCCCTCACGACGTCGTAATAAACAAACCGTGCATAAAGATCAACACACCACCGCAGCCGGCCCAGACCCTCCTCCAGGCACAGCCGCCCCTCTAGCCCTGAAATGCTCCACCGAGGAGAACGACGAAAGTGGTAAGACCATCTCAGCCTACCTCATCATCAGTAGAGTTGAACAGATACTATTACCACACCGGTAGGGATAGTATCAAAAGTACTATTGACTGAGAAATTGCCTTGAGGGAGTAAGACACTGGTGGAACTACTCGACGCATTTCTCAAAGGTACATTGGATTTGCTAGTATTCTTGTTGGACCACACTGGTGACCACCCAACATCTTTACATTACCTTGGTACAGGATTTACTGTAATTAGAGTATGCAATACCGACAAGCGCTCTAGTTCTAGTAAACCCACAAAAATAGTAAGGGTGGTTGGAAGAGCGCAAGACACTGGTGAAACGGCTTCCTTCTCAGTCAAGACTCGTAGTGGAGGGTGTAACGACACTGGTGAAACAACTCCCTACATAAGTCCTGCAATACGAGAGCGTAAGACACTGGTGAAACGGCTCTTACTCGTATAACCACAACATCTAACATCAAAGTTCTTTCAGAGATTCCTGTAGGAAGTCAAGGTCAAGGAATCGTAGTGGAGGGCGTAAGACACTGGTGAAACGACTCCCTACTCAAGTCATACGATACAAGAGTGTACTACACTGGTGAAATGGCTCGTATTCGTAAAAGACCTCAACCCCGTAGATCTTCAGAGGACCCCAAGGAAGTCTTCGCCAACTCTGCAACCGTCACACGGCAGGACCACCACCATGGACCAGGTCGTCATCAGGAATACAACGCAGCCGCATCTCCAAAGACTGTCTGAACCTGCCAAAGATCTTCCCCTTGAGACGCCTAGTGGATCCTCGATCGTGCTGTTATATTATTACATATCCATGTCTGATGTAACATTGCACTTATAATCATATGTTACTGTGAAATAAGAATAATCTATGTTTGTACTCTGCGTTATATTATCCTCTATTATCTTCGTGCTTGTGTTTGTGTTGGTCTCCTTTTCTCCAGTCAAGTAAGAATCTATCTAATTAGTCAATACAACCCCAGTAAAAACCTGATATAACATTATTATTATTATTAAGGTAGTACAGTAGTAGTAAACATACTGTACGTTTTACGTTTTTTACGTTGATATTAGTTAACCCTCCAGCCCCGGCTATGTATTATATATATATTCCTCGAAACCCGGGTGTTTTGGCCGAAAAACGTCTAGGCTAGGCTACCGTATATTCGTTAATCAGACTGCTTCCCGCATTCCCGCGCATCCCCAAGCGTAGCTGTGTTATTTACCTGTAGAATGGCATTAAGTAGAGCTCTCTAAGTCAACTGGTTGAGCTGTGATGATGATTTCATTGGAGATAACTTTATGGCCAAAACAGCCACTTTACACCACTTTTCGATACTTAACAACAACATACAGGCACACACGAACAAGCGACGCTCTCCTTCTTGTGGCCGGAGATGCGGGGCGTCGGTCCAGCCGGCTGTTGTTTACATGCGTCGGACCGACGCCTCGCACACGAAGCTCACAGGCTTTCAACCACTGGGCGTTCAAGAGGCCTTCCGGGCAGCTGTTATATGCTTTTTTATGGGCGTTCAAGAGGCCTTCCGTGGTGAGAGGGTTAAAGCCAAATAAATTGCCATTTTTAACAAATATGATCAATACCTAAAATATGAGAGAAAACACGAGACTCGGGATATAGTAGCGACCAGAGCAAGAAAAAAAGAAAACGGAAAGACCAACAAGAACGGGAAGACGCCAGTAGGAAAGAAGGAAGGACAGAAAGACAGAAAATGGGAGGTCCACAAGAATGAGAAGCAAAACTAGTGCCCCAAGAAATCAGAACCAATGCCATCAGGGAAGTCGACCAAAGCCCTATAAAGTTGACACCTTAACCCCATACCCCTATTACTCGCAGATACCTCGCCTTGGACTACGTTGCTGAATGTATGACGTGCCCGGTGAAACCAGCAGAGGGCAGACAGGGTGAAGTCAGAGTAGCTGCCGATTCCTAGGTGCAACATGATCTGCCCGTACACTGGTCAGTGCAGTCAAACATCATCTAGCCCTATCCAATCTCCTTGTCTAATTCCAATTGCCTGTACATTGGTCAGTGCAAGAAGATACATAGACTTGGAGCTTCCTAAACTGTCCCACTTGCCTAAAGATAGTAAAGGAGGAATTGTATAATAACGACGAGTTCTTAGTACACTTGTCCATACGACTCTAGTTATTGTGCAGATCCTGGGTAATGACTTACTGCCATTATACTGGTCCGAGTAGTCTGTCGAGCCCGGTTATTGAGCTTTAGCTTG
Organism: Paralithodes platypus; assembly: GCA_032716605.1. NCBI lineage: Eukaryota > Metazoa > Arthropoda > Malacostraca > Decapoda > Lithodidae > Paralithodes > Paralithodes platypus. The sequence continues at coordinate 3,110,458 of CM064578.1, read as the reverse complement.
CTACCAGTCTACTGGTCCGTGTAGCCTGCTATAACTCAGTCCCTGGGTAGTGATCCAAACCCTACCGAGAAATTGTTAGGTGGACAGTACACTGGTCATAGCCGCCTAATAGATTCTCTGGCCATACCCAACTTGGGTATCGATAGTTGTCCAGGCCATAATGACTTCTCCCTTACTCGAGAGAGAAATTGCGTGGTGGACAGTAGGCTACACTGGTCCGCGCTGCCTAGTAAGATCTCTAACGGTCTAACCCTCCAGGCTTGGTATCACCAGTACACTGGTCCGTATGTAGCCTGAGACTTGAGTGTAGGAGTTGCTAGATTACCAGTACACTGATCCGTGTTCCCTAGTAATTTCTCTGATCCCTCTCCCTTACCTGTCAACACCTGGATGGTAAGGAGCCAACTCACAGCCGTGTCAAGACTTGTTAGAGGACCACCCACCACCAACCCTGACGTTGAAGCCACTACAAGGACGAGCACGAGGAAGATCCGTAGATGTTGGACCACGGCACCAGAACGAAGAACTTAGCTTGCTGAAGGCTGTATAAGTGTAGAACAGACCTCCCTTATCACTTGTTAGGCCTCTATAGATGAGGATACAAACCACACATATTTATCGTTATAAAGTAGAATATTTTGTAAATGAACTCTTTGTGAGATCACATATGGTAATACTGTATTTCACTTTATAGCCGCACACACCCATACAGTGATACACATAAAATCAACCCCAGTTTCCACGCCCGTGACCAAATGACTTGTGATTATTTCATTGTGTTTATACTTTCATTTCATGCTAAATTAATTCAAGAAATGCTTCCGTGACATGTCTAAATCTATGTGCGAAGACTCCTAAGTGCGCTTTTTAGGATACCAATATATCCGTGATAAACTCTGATATATGAGAGACACTCAGTGAATTATTTACATATATTTTGTAGATGGATTGGGTGGAGGAAAAACACAGGAAAGAGATATGATTCTATATTCTCTGATCTTTCCAGCTATGTATTACCCATCTTCAGAGAGACTGAGAAAGTCTCTCTGAAGATGGGTAATACATAGCCCAAAATGTTAGCGAACAAAGAAGCATAGCTCTTCTCTGTATTTTCCCTCTACCCAATCCATCTACCTGTCAATATGAATCATTCACATATATTTATTAGTGGCCCCTCCATCATTGACAATTATGCCTATTACATAAGGCACCCTCTTCAAACACTCATTTACCGTAGTTTGAATCTACCGCGCAGAGCATAAAAAATTGAGGAGCCTTCATCATGAGCGCACGCAACCTCACTCATGGTTCGTCATTATGAAATTGGGTACTCACTACGAAAAAACTTCGTAAAAAATAACAAATAAAAAGAAAATAAGAATAACTATTCATAAGCTTTCCATAACTTCGTGGATGTACTTGTGTGGATCTTTAACCAGATGCTGACTTCAGGCGTCATTCTTCCTTCTCTGTTCTGCGCTCAACCTGCCCTGACGTGTCTCCCCACGCTCCGCTCGTTCCGCATTTGCTGCGTCCCTAGTGAGTTTTTTCTCATTTGTTTACTCTGGGATGTATCGAGTAAGGTTAGGATATGCGTAGCAGGGATGTCATGGGCGGGCTGCCCGCAGTTCAGTGTATTTTGGGTCGTGTGTTTGGGACGCCTATTTCGGGCGTACCCTCGTGGTCCCGGGGTGGACGCGTGAAACGTTTTCGCGGATTAGCTAGCCTAGTTATTTAGTTGGCTTTAACTATGCATGATTAGGCTTCTTTTTGTCTTTCTGATGAAGTTGCCTTATTTGTTTGTTTTCTGACGTTCCTAGCGTATTTTTCTTCACTTAGTGAAGTTTTTTCTAGGTCCCGTGTCAGTGCTTCCCTCTCCCGGGTATATTTCTTCGAGGTGTGTTGGCTGTTGTTCCTGTTGTGATAATATTCAGTGCTTTTTGTTTTATTACTACATGTTTAAGCGATACTCCGTCTGCTTAGGCCTAGCCAGCCTCTCTTAGCTTTTTTACATGTACAAGTGTTATTGATTTATTGTATAAATATGTACTACTGTGTCATGTGTGTTCTGGATAAGTTGTGTATTGGCTAATTCCAGGCACTATTTGTGTACCTCCGATTGCTTCTGGTTGGTGTGGGTTACCGTTTCCGGCGGGTTTTCTCGATTGCTCCGTGAAAACCCGGCTGGTTCTCAGATTGCGTCTGGTGGGTGTGGGATGCCTTTTCCGGCGGGTTTTCTCGATTGCACCGAGAAAATCTGGCTGGTTGCCGAGTTTTAATCACGCGTGGTTAAAATAGGCTAGTTTCCCCCGGCGAGTGGTGGCTTGAGGGCTCTCCAGAACTGCGTCTCCGTAGTGGGGCCTGTGTTCAGGCTTACTGTGTGTTTCCCGGCGGAAAGGCTTTACTAGGGGTTCATGCGGACACCTGTTGACTATAGTTTTTCCCGGTTTTGCAAAGCCGTTGAAAAACTGGGCTGTGTTGTTTGAATAGTCTTTCCACTCCGGCGATCTTTTGCAAAGAAGTGGGGATAGGAACAATTGGGGTTAACTTTTCTATTATATTTCACCCGGCGGTTGAACCTCGGGAGGGTGGGAATCACGGATTTGCAATTCGGTAGGATTAGCCTAACAATTGAGGGATACATTTAGGTATCAAGACATTCAACTCACGGCGATCTAATGATTAAGATGGGCTTAACCTGGCTAACTGCGTTATAATAAGGAGGCCGGCGTCTTAGTATGGGTTCCCGGTGAACGTTATATCACAGGGAAGACTGCGTCACTTATAAAGAACTGCTCATCTCTATATCATGTCTGAGGATATTCTTAAATCTTTTGGACACGTAAAGTTATTTACAAATCTTTACATATGAACCTACAGGGTAACGAGAGGTAATGGTGGGGTATTACGTCTCGTTGCCCGGCGGTTCATTAACACTTGTGTTAGAACATTGTGGGGTAACCTTATGAGCATTAATTCCTGGAAATTTTCTTTTTTCCAGGGCGGAGTTCCGGCGGGTCCACAGAGGACCAGGTGAGGCCCGGGGGGAGTTAGCTTTTAACCAGTCTCTGCCATGGCTGCTCTAGCCCCTGTTTTTGCTCTTTGCTCAACGCCCTCATGTTCCGGAATCCCTATTTTTGCGCACACTCTGTGCATTCGTTGTGTCAAATGCTTGGACCGAGCAAGGGGTTTGTGGGTCACAAAGAATTGTACCTTTTGCAGTCAGCTGGGTATTAAAGTATTACAGCACGACAATCTGGCCGCGGCGGTTGCATTACGCGAGGTCAGACAACTTCTTACTAATTATGCGACTGCAGTGGCTCATAAAGCATTGCAGTGTGATAACGTAATTCTGTGGGACCGTTTGTTGGTTCAGTACCCCCCAATTAAACGTCCTCCTTCCCGAAGTAAAGTCACTAAGCCGGCAGAGACTGGGCTGGTTAAAGAGCTTCTTCCCTCCCCCGGCACATCTAAGAGACCGCGAGAGCCGTCTCCCCCGGCGACAACTTCGGAATCAAGATCTAGGTCCAGGTCACGGTCTCCTCTCAGAAAGCACACACATAGTCACTCGACTTCACCTTCGCGGAGGAAGAGTAAGACAGACAAGACCAAGGAAAGTTCTAGTGATACATCAAAGTCGAGGCGGAGTCACAAGTCTTCTAAAAAAGAGTCTCCTGTACGAAAGTCCTCCCGGCGTTCGCCGGAGCCTCGAACCTCGCTTTCTGCCTCTACTCCCGACATGTCTCAAGTCCAATCTGACAGGTCGGAAGTGGAGTCAGAGACTGTGGTCGGGGATATTCCGGCGGACATAGTGTCCCCAAATAATATTCTCACTTTAGATTTAGAGGGTTCTCCCGGCAGTGATAACCCGCTAGAGGGCTCGAGTGAGGGCTCAGTCATTGGGGTGGGGCCTGGCTCACAAGTAGGTTCCGACCAAGGCCGGGGAGTTTGGAGGTACCCCCAGCCATGGCGGGACAGCTCTCTGCCGTCTCAGGCAACTCAGGTAGTGGCTGAAGTCCACCGGGACGCGGAGACACCGTCTTCTATCCCTGACTTAACATGGCAAGGGACCCCAGCCTCGGCGGAATCCTCTCAGGAGGAACCGGAGGCAGGGGATGATGGGTCTATTATTTCTGAGGTGGGTAACGAAGATAACTCTCAGAATAGGGATTTTTCACCTAATAGTTCTTCATCTGCTCAATTTGTCACAGCAGATAAGATTGATGGGTTATTAGCGAGTGCTTTAACTATGTTTTTTGGCCAGCAACCGGAGCCTCCTATGGTTGGTCTGGGAGCTCCCACGCCAACATCGACTGTCCGACCTCTGGCTACTTCCGTTACTTTGACACAAACTCCGCTCACTCCCCTTGTATCACCTACTATTGTTACTAGGCCAACTTCGGCGGCACTAACTACTTCCAATGTGCGAGTAGTAGCAGACGTAAATCCTCCCCCATTAGACAAAGCCCCGATCAGAAAAGGGGCTATGCCTCTCTTATACGGGCCAGACGATTCGTGGGTATCACTGGTACCAACAAAGCCAGAGGTAGCACAGTCCACTATGTCAGGGGATCTTCCGGTACCACGAGAGTGGGTAATCCAAGGGAATAAATCTAGGAAGTTAAGGGCTCTAGATATGCTGGGAAATGTACTTGATGTTAGTATTAAGGCCATCCCCAACTATTTTCATCATGATTATATTGTATATTCTTCTACACCTGCCCTACCCCCTGCGTCAGCTTCAAAACTGTTTTCGGACTGGACAAAACATGATGGGTTCAATGATATCAAAGCGCTGTCAGCTCTAACCCCTGAGTTGGGATTAAAGACATTTACTGACTCAGCCGCGAATCCAGTTTTGAAGGTGGAGCAATTGGGTCCGGGACCTTGGGTGGACTGGGAAGTCGAGGCGCAAAACTTTGCAACCACATTCACTTATAAAGCTTCACACCAAATTCCACAAGAGAGCCATTCTTGGTTCTCTCTCCCAGTATACTCTGCCGGCGGAGTTCCCTCTGCTCTCTTTGCCTTTTTAGCTGCCCCTAAAATTAATCTATGCGAGCTTAAAGATCCGTTCTCTACACCTTCCACTGCTCACCTAGACCGGGAGTTTAGGCTACGGGGTAAGGCGTACAGACTATTTTCTCAGTACTGTATATTGTTACGCAACAAGTAGCAAAATCAATGCTAAGATTTGCTCAGGCTATCGCGGACACAGAAGTTCGAAAGGCAATCGAACTATCTAGACGCTTACTTCTCCAAACTTCTATTCAGTCACTAGGAGATATACGCACGGCCTTGTTAGAGGCGGTGCGGGCAAGACAAGATCTAAGGATGTCTGTAGTCCGAAAGCTCCCGGATAGGATTGCTAATCAAGTAGTAATGTCCCCAGTTCTAACTGCCTCTTTAATGTCCCCGGAGGTGTGGAGGACGGTGTTTAACATGGCTCAGGCCTTGAAGCACAGTCCCGCCCCGTCTCAGAAACCTGCTTTCACTTTTACCAAGCCCAAACCAGTCGCTAAAGCTCAGTCTGGTGGGGTGAAATCCTTTCATTTGCCTAAATCCTCTTCCACCCAAGGTCAGTACAGATACAAGCAAGGAAAGTCTTCAGGTACCCATAAAGGACAGAGGTATCAAAGGCCGGGTCAGGGCCCGTCTCCAGCCAAACCCGGCCAGTCGTCTAAACTTCTACCACCACCACCACCAAAAAACTAAGGTCTCCCTCACTCCCAGGGCCGATCTCCCGGCGAGTGGATCAGGGGGTAGTCCAGCCGGCGAACCCTTGTCTGCTAACTGGGTCGTTCCGGGCGAATCATCGCGCATGGCCTTTAAACACATGGGCAAGGATGGTGGCACGCAAATGCATCACCTGGCAGTGGCTCCGGCGACCTCGCTTACGTCAGCCGACAAAGGCAAATTTTGTTTCATTAGAGGTGGAGTCACTGATCCAAGAGATGGTGGCCAAGAATGTTATCATCCCGGTCCCCCAAAATTACCCAGTTTTTACATCCAAACTTTTTCTGGTACCCAAAAGGGACAGTGTTCAGATGAGGCCGGTCGTAGACCTGTCTTATCTGAACCTCCATATTCACAACGCATCCTTCCGGATGCTGACAGTGAATCAGATCAGGCTAACACTTCCGCCGGAAGGGTGGATGTGTTCTTTAGACCTGACGGATGCGTATTGGCACGTCCCGGTAAACAAACGGTTTCAACGTTTTCTTGCATTAAGAAACATGCATCAGACTTATGTCTTTCAGAGGATGCCGTTCGGTTTAAACCTAGCACCTCGCACATTCACGAAATTAGTCCGGCAAGCCCTGATGCCCTTGTTGCAACAAGGGATCAGGATTTTGTGGTATCTAGACGACTGGCTGGTGGTGGCGGAGACGGAACAATTATGCATAAGTCATGTCAACATAACATTAACTCATGTAAAAACTCTAGGATTCAAGGTAAACCTGGTAAAGTCAAACCTTGTTCCCTCACGAGTGGTTCAGTGGATAGGGCTGGTCTGGGACACAGCTGCTCTCACTCTGAGTCAGAGTGTGGACAATCGGAACAGGTTTCGCAAGAAACTGTTTCTGTTTCTTCACAGTCTGACTACGACACGGAGAGTCTGGGAATCTCTGGTCGGCTCTCTCAACTGGATTCAACTAACTGTAAAGTTGGGCCGGTTGAAAGTCAAACGTTTAATTTTGGAGGGCAACAAATTTTGTCCACTATTGCCGGCGGAAACATTATGGCCCATCCCAAAATTAATACACACCTTACTAGCGGTCTGGGCGAAGAGGGAAACATTGCACTCAGTCATGTCTTGGACCTCTCCTCCGCCGACGGTATGGGTGGACACGGATGCGTCAGGCACGATAGGTTGGGGCTTTCAGTCAAACCAAGGGCACCAGGGTCAAGGGCTCTGGTCCCATTCAGAATCCTCCCACATAAATGTCAAAGCGTTACTAGTCCCCTTGTATTTCCTTCAGGCTCACGGCTTTTCTTTGCGGGGCAAATCGGTGGCCTTCAGGATGGACAATCTGAATGCGGTTCACTGCGTTCAGAAACAGGGGTCAACGCGATCTCGGAGGTTGCTAAACGTGTCAGCAAAGATTTTTGTACTAGCCGACAAGCTGGACATTCAGCTTCACGTTTCTTATCTCCCCGGCGTAGCGAACGTCTGGGCAGACGCTCTATCTCGGAGACAGAGCACAACAGTAGAATGGGCGCTCAAGCAAAACATTTTCGACCTAATGATTGCGAAGCCTTACCGTCCACAAGTGGATCTATTTGCGTCCGAGGAGACTCACAAACTCCCGCTGTACCTAACCCGCCGGACAACCACGCCGGCGGGAGGACCCGACGCACTGGTGACGGATTGGAACATGTGGAGTTCCATTTATCTGTTTCCGCCGCCAGACGCTTCTCTAATGTGCCAAGTAGTAAACAAACTACAGGATTATCGGGGCGTCGTCTCATTAATCGCGCCCCTGTGGCCGGCGCAGGCATGGTACCAGCAATTAAAGACGTGGTGCCCGAACCCGGTGTCGCTCCCAGTCGGGTATTTCCACTTAGACACGATTGGCAACCTAGAGACCTCGCTGACTTTTGCATTATGGACATTCAGGAGGCCAAATGGCTAGCTCCGTATGGTAGAACCGTGACCGATAAATTCATGAATCAATACACACAATCTACTAAGAGACAGTATCATTCCCATTGGCAGTCTTTTACTTCTTGGATACTCAGAACAGAACAATCCGCGCCTTCGGTGGCTTTGTTTTTTAATTATTTAAACTATCTGTTTGAGCAGAAACAGCTATCAGTAGTAACGTTAAAGAATCACTTAACAGCAATTAGGGTGCCATTCCTGGACCTTACGGGTCTAACCATACCACTAGCGGAGGAAACAGGCTTCATGAGGGCATGTTTTAAACTCCGCCCACCTCCCCGTCAGCTCATGCCTACCTGGTCTCTGGACAAAGCGTTGTCATTACTTCATTCCCGGCGGTACCAAAATACTGCAGATTTTGACTTACTTTTAAAAAGGGCAGTATTCCTCATGGCTTTAGCTACCGGGAACAGGGTGTCTGAGCTGGCGGCGATGAGCAACACCTAATTGCATCAGGTTTGGTAGGCTCACTGATTGTATTCATATTGCTCCTTCCCCAGGGTTCATCGCCAAGAATGAACACAGTGATCACGTGTTTTCAGAGTTCACGGTGCCGGCATTGAAAAGGGGAAAGGTGCACCATAATTTATGTCCAGTGCAAGCGCTTACCAAATATTTAAAGGTCGCACCTAGGAATCAACAAGGTGCTTTATGGGTATCTAGTACGGGTAAACGCGTTATGAAGCGTAAACTGGCTTCTCTCTTAGTTAACGTCATTCAGGAAAGTAATCCTGGCGTTGTGGGTAGAGCTCACGATTTTTTTTTTTTTTTTTTTTTTTTTAAAGAGACAATGAACGGAGGAAGGAAAAACACAGATAAAACAAAAAGGTCCATGTGCCTAAAGGCATCCTCCATTCATAAAATGTTTGTAACAACTGGATTTAAACATTTGTTGATTGTAAGTTTGTGGAAAGCAATTCGAGGGAAGTGAATTCCAAAGAGTAGTAGCTCTGGGGATAAATGAATTCTGATAAGCAGAAGTTCTGCATTGTGGAGGAGAAAGTGTAAATTCATGGGCGCTCTCAGCTGCCCTAGTTCTACGGGGAAAGATGTGGAGAGGCGGCACAATTGAAGCAAGTTCCTCGGAACAATTGCTGTGAAAATATCTGTAGAATAATGCAAGGGATGCAACGTTTCTTCGTATGGCTAATGTAGGAAGGTCCTGTGTGATTGCAGGGTTATTAATTAATCTAATAGCTTTATTTTGAATTTTGTCCAACTGCCTCAATGCAACCACTCCACTTCCACCCCAAAGAGGTGAACAGTAATCCATCTGAGAGCGCACATGACTTTTATATATTACGGCCAACTGCTCGTCAGTGAAGAATTCTCGAACTCTGTACAGGAGTCCCAGTTTTTTAGAGGCATTCTTAGCAATGCTTCTAACATAATGTGTCCAGCTCAAGTTAGTAGTTAATGTTACACCGAGAATGTCAATACTAGGGGAAGTGGGAATATTTACATCATTAAAAAATATATGGGAGTCAGTGAGATTCTGTCGGTTAGAAAATTGAATGTACAGTACTTGGTTTTCTGTGCATTAAAGGAAACTAGATTCTCTTGTCCCCATTCATTAATTCTAGAAAGGTCCTGGTTCAGAGAAATTGCAGTGTTTATTTTTGAATTTATAAGATCGGGTTGGGTGAAAGAATTGGTAAATGTGAAGGAACTGTGGAGTGTTGAGTCATCTGCGTAGGAATGTATTGGATTATGAGTGGTAGATATGAGATCATTGATATGAATGAGGAACAGAGTTGGGGCCAAAACTGATCCCTGGGGAACACCAGCATTTATTGAGTGAAATTGAGAATAAAGGCCATCTACCATTACACGTATTTTTCTGTTATGAAGATAAGAAGAAATTAGTGGAACTAATGATGCAAGGCCGTAGTGTGACATCTTCGACAATAAGGATTGATGCCAGACTCTATCAAATGCCTTTGATATATCCAGTGCTATTGTATGTGTTTCACCATGTTGGTCTGTAGCTTGGTTGATTTGATGCGTAAGAAGGCAAAGAATGTCTGCAGTTGATCGACATCGTCTAAAACCATATTGCCTATCACTGATTAATTTATTATTCTCCAGATGCTTAATTATGTGATTATTTAATATAATTTCAAAAACTTTGCCAAGAGTGGAAGTTATAGCTATTGGTCTGTAGTTTGATGGATCTGAAGAGGCACCTTTTTTAGGAACTGGATGGATGTTTGCTTCTTTCCAGGGTACTGGGAAGCATGAGGTATGAGTACACAGACGGAAAAATTTTGCCAATACAGGAGCGAGCACCAAGGAGCAATTCTTAAGTACTATTGGAGGAATTTCATCTGGACCAGGAGCCTTATCTACTGAGAGATTCTGCAAAATAGTTTTGACATGTCTGGTGTGGATCTTAAGTGAGGGAATTTCAGGTGAATTAAAATTAAGTACAGGGACATCTTGATTTATTTCATCTAAGGTTGAGTTGGTGGAGAAAATATCTGCAAGAAGGTTAGCTTTACCGCGTGGGTCACTTACAAGATTGCCAGTCGGAGATTTTAATGGTGGAATGGATGAAGCAGTAGTGAAGTTGGATTTGAATGAGTTAATAGTAGACCAAAATATTTTGTTATCATTTGGATTATTTAGAAGTTTATTTGCCTGCTTATGGAGAAAGTTTGATTTAGTTAGGTTTAATACAGTTTTGGCATGATTTCTGATGTTTCTAAAGTAATTAAAGGCTTCATGTGTTTTTGATCTTGTGTATGCATTGTAGGCTATTGCTTTTTGTTCAGTTACTCTAGCACAATTATGGTCAAACCATTTAGGTGAATTAGATCTTTTACTGTACTTTTGATGAGGAATAAAAGTTTCCATTCCAATTTTTACAAAATCTTGTATGTGGCTCAAGGTGGAGTGTGCATCATTAGAAAAGAAAGAGGTCCAGGGAATATCAATAAAGAAACCTTGAAGACCCTCCCAGTCTGCCCTATCGTAATGCCATTTAGTCACCAAAACAGGTTCAGAGTGGGAAGGTGTGGTAGGTGATAGACAGGTGGCCTGTATCAGACAGTGATCAGAAGATCCAAGATTTACGCAAATGGGCGACCTCTTTACGTTTCCTTATTAAGAATTTTTCTGTTGAGGACATAGCAGCCACGCACCTCTGGTCCTCTAATCATACTTTTTTGACTCGATACCTTTCAGTAGCTTTGGACAGGCCTTCCATGCCATGTATAGCTTTACGGCAGAGGGTCTAGGTGGCCTCTGGGTCACTTAATATTTAGATGAGGAAAAGAGAGGGGGGGGGGGGGTGCAGTCACAGTGTAACATAGGACACCCTAGACCCCGCCGGAGGACGTGTGCGAAGCTTACGAGCTGTGATACAGGGTATAGGTGCTGTGATTTTAAAGAATTTTCTGTAGTATTCATTACAGGAAATTGTGCTAACGTCCAATCATAGTTCAAAGACAATGCTTGTTGTAAATAGTTTTGGCTGTGAAGCAATATAATTTTAAGTAAATCTTAGTAGTTGCGGCCGCAGCTGGTATGTGTAATGTAAGTACCTCTTTACGGTATAATTTTCAAATTATATCCAAGAGTTAATGGGGTTTATATGTGCACATGTAAACTTTGATGTTTTTTGTTTTTCACCACTTACTTTAAGTGGGGTGCCTTCTTAACTACCAGCTCTGTGTACAGTGTCTCGGAGTTAACCCCTTTTTGTCCAAGCAGGCTTCTTCGAAGCACGCTCCTGCTTGTCACCTTTTTGTATATTTTTATGCTGTATAAAGTATTATGCACACAAATATATCTTTTTTACAAAGTATGAATACTATGTGGTTGTTTGATTATCTGCTTTTGCTAGAGTTATGATATGATTACGAATGTCCCCCTCCAGTCTTAGAAATCAGGCATGTTCGTCAATGATGGAGGGGCCACTAATAAATTATAGGTTTGACTCCTGTAAGGAGATAAAGAAAACCTAATATTTAGTAGTGGCCCCGTAATCGTTGACGACTGGGGCCCTCCCGACCATCCCCTTCCCATTCGTTGATGTATTAAGGATTTTGGTTTACTTGATATGTCAGTGAAGGAAGAATGACGCCTGAATCATCGTCTGGTCAAAGATCCACACAAGTACATCCACGATATGATGGAAAGCTTCTTGGATAGTTATTCTTATTTTGTTTTTGTTTTTATATTTTACGAAGTTTTTTCGTAGTGAGAACCCAATTCATAATGACTGAAGCCATGAGTGAGGTCGCGTGCGCTCATGATGAAGGCTCCTCAGTTTTTAAATGCTCTGCGCGGTAGATTCAAACTACGGCGGATTAGTGTTTGAAGAGGATGCCTTATGTAATAGGCATGTTCGTCAATGATTACGGGGCCACTACTAAATATTAGGTTTTCTTTATCTCCTTACAGGAGTCAAACCTATAATGTGTGAACCATTAGCCAAGTAAGCCATCATATGTTGTTATCTATATTGAATATAATAACTATATACAGTATGTACTCCTGTGTTGTCCTTACACCTCTGCATGTATGTGTGTATTTACCTAATTGTATTTACCTAATTGTAGTTTACAGGAGTTGAGCTAAGCTCGTGTTGTCCCGTCTCTCAGTCTACTTTTTATCCAATTTTTTCTTGAAAATATGGATGTTCCTTGCCCCTACCACCTCCTCCTCCAGCCCATTCCATTTGTCAATACATCTATAGGGGAAGCTAACCTTCCTGATATCGTTCTTGCAGGTAGGTCTTTTTACTTTGTAGCTGTGGCCTCTAGTTATTCCTGTATCCATAATTAACATATCCTCCCTATCCAGCCTCTCCAGCCCCCGGGTGCATTTGTACATCATTATCATGTCTCCCCTCTCTCTCCTCTCTTTTAAACTTGGTAGATTTAATTTGTCTAGCCTCCCTTCATATGGCAGTTCTCTGAGACTTGGAACCAATCTAGTAACTGCTCTCTGGATTCTTTCTAACTTGTGAATATGCTTCTTTAGATGCGGGGACCACACCACTGCTGCATACTCCAATCTTGGTCTAATCATACTCTTCATAATTTTCGCTACCATGGTCTCATCCAAGTATTTCAGAGCAACTTTCATATTCCCGGCCATTGCATACATTCCGCTAAAGAGCTTGTTAATATGTTTCTCTGGCGACAAATTATCTTGTATAATCAACCCTAAATCCTTTTCTTTTTCGGCCTTGCTAATTATATTATCTCCCATCCTGTACTCCCAATTTGGTCTATTCACACTTCTTCCCATATTTAACACATGGCATTTACTTATATTAAATTTCATTTTCCACTTGGTGCTCCATTCATATATTCTATCTAAATCCCCTTGCAGCTCCTCACAACTACTTTTATTTGTTATTTGTCTCATAATTTGTACGTCGTCTGCAAACATTGACATGTAGGAATTTATGCCTATCGGCAGGTCATTCACGTACATAAGGAACATGAGAGGTGCCAACACAGATCCCTGCGGCACACCACTCTCAACTTTCCGCCACGATGAGTAAGTTCCTCTAATGTTGGTCCTCATTTCCCTATCTGTTAGATAGCTCTCCATCCATTTCAGCAAACTCCCCCTGACACATCCTAGCGTCTCAAGCTTAGATAACAATCTCTTATGTGGTACCTTATCGAATGCTTTGGAAAAGTCTAAGTAGACGCAGTCCACCCATTTGCCTCTTTCTTGGAGTACATCTATCACCCTACTGTAATAACATAGCAAACTGGTAACACAAGATGTCCCTTCTCTGAATCCAAATTGCTTCGGGGTTATTATCTTCTTTCTCTCCAACATTTTCATCCATCTCTTCCTAATTAGCTTTTCACAAATCTTGCATACAATACTAGTAAGTGAAACTGGTCTATAGTTTAGAGGGTCCTCAGGGTTTCCATTCTTGTATATCGGGATGATATTTGCTCTTTTCCATTCAACAGGAACCTGTCCTTTATCTAAGGAAGCTTGAATTATGTCCCTCACTGGCTCCACTAATTGCTCTGCACACTCCTTTAAAACCCAGGCAGACACTTCATCCGGTCCCATAGCTTTCCTTACTTTAAGTCCTCTCATCATAGTTAACAGCTCATCTCTAGTTATTTCAATCTTACTAAGACCACTCTCCAGTACTCCCGCCTGTGGTTCGTCAAAACCTTCCTCTCTAGTAAAAACTGACCCCAATTTGTTATTCATTACCTCACACATGTCCGATACATTTTCATACGTCCTAGCATCAACTCTTAATTTAGTAATTTGTTTCTTTACCTTCAACTTACTGTTTATATATTTATAAAATAATCTAGGGTCACTTTCACATTTATTTACTATGTTTTTCTCATAGTTTATTTTAACTTGCCTAATTATGTTAACATATCTATTCCTCTCCTGTTTATATTTACTCCGATTACTCTCAGTGTTCCTTCTTCTTAATCTAGCCCAAGCTGCATCACGCCTACCCAAAGCTCTTTTGCATTTCAAATTAAACCAATCTTTCTGCTTAGTAAAATTTACAGTTTTATATTTTGGGACAAACAGATTTGTTCCTACTCTATAGATTTCGAGGAATCTACTATATTTACCTTGTACGTCCTGTTCCTTAAAAATAAGATCCCAATCTACTCCCTCTAAATATCTTTTCAAGGATACATAATCAGCTTTACTATAATTTAATCTGCCCTTTATGTAGCTATTGTCTAATCTATTGGCATTACTCGAGGTCAACTTCCATTTTAGTAATAGGTGATCACTTTTACCTACAGGATATAGATAGTTTATATCACTAATTTCGTGAGGATCTTTTGTAAAAATCAGGTCGAGTTTAGAAGGTTCGTTATTACCCCTCATTCTTGTATTTTCCTTCACATGTTGTGCAAGTACATTTTCCGTAACCAACTCTACTAGCCGACTTCCCCAAGATCTCTGATTTGGCCCTGCATCTCCCGATTCCCAATCAACCTCACTACAGTTGAAATCTCCTACCAAGATCAATCGATTTTTCCTTAAAAGCAATCTTCTCAACGACTGAATCATATCCTCTACCATCTCCTCAAACTCCAACTCCCTCCATGCTCTGGTCTTTGGTGGCATGTAAGCTACTGCTATGTCTAGCTTTTTTCCTTCTATATCATTGAGTTCAACTGCCATTATTTCTGCCTTATCATTATTTAACTCCACGTGCTTTGCTGTCATAGGGTTCTTAACTAATACTGCCACTCCACCTCCCCTTTTACCCTTCCTATCATATCTCCATATATTATATCCTTCACTAAACACTATGTTGCTGTCAAAGTCCTGGTTCAGCTTTGTCTCCGTCAAACAGACTATCTGTGGTTGATCTTTTCTTAATATATCATCTAACTCTACCTTTTTACTGTTTATTCCATCTATATTAGTGTAGTAGCACAGTATATTTGAATCCACCTCCTTGTTTCTCTTCCCTCTCTGCCTCCTACCAGGTTCACCTCCTCCTCCATCCCTTCCCTGACCCAGTTCCACCTCCCCTGCTAATTCTATTTTCCTCCCTCCCCCTCTCTCTCCCTCTGTTCCACCTCCACCACATCCTGACTTTCTCTCCGGTCCCCTGCTCCCTGCATTATCTCTCGCTCCGTCTCTTTGCTTTGACTTCGTACTTGTCTCTCTGTCTCTTTCCCTATCACTCCTCTTACTTTCGGTTCTTGGTGGCTCCTGATGTACCACTTCCTTACTTGCCCTTCCCTTATTCTCCAAAAAAAATTCTTCTTTTGCTCTTCAGACAACTTTCCATTCTCTTCATCAGCCTTAGCTTGGAGTTCCCTTAACTGTTCTCGATCTTCTACACTTAGGTCCTTTTTTACCCTTATATGATTCAGCTCTGTCGAATTTAATTTCCAGCTCACATTGGCTACTCCTTCTGCTGTTGATCTAAACTTTAGTTCCACTCTTAGTGGTCTCATCTCGCCCTTCTTATATTTTCCTAACCTTCTCACCTCCTCCAATTCTTTTACCCATCCATAACCCTCGTCTAAGTAATCCAGTATCCCCTTGACTTTCACAACATCCCTTTCCTTTCTTACTTTCATATCTGCCAGGTGCTCTTCCACATCTCCAAAGATTACTACACACTTACCTCTATCTATTGTCTCTCTCACTACCTTCTCTTTCTTCTTTAAAACTTGCACTACATTTTTTCAAACTCTTTCTTTTCCGTTTCTCTCTCTTCCTTCTGCTCCTTCACAATTTCTTCAAGGGCTACCATCGTGGCACTCTCTACCCTTGTCCACTCATTTTTTACCTCACTAATTCCTTTTACTTCCTCACTCAGGTGGCCCTCATATTCCTTAAGCTGAGCCTTGAGTGCCACATTTTCCGCCGCTAACTCGTCTACTCTGGCCATCACTGCCTCTAGGCTGTCACTTACTGGCCTAGGCCTATCCACCCCGCCAGTAACGCCACACATATCGGACAAAACTTCTACTTTAGCCCCTAACTCCTTCCTCCAATTTTCCATCACTCCCCTCCATCTCACTAGACCCATCAATTGTTTTTTCATACTTGCCAACTGATCATCCTTGTCCTCGGTGATAAAGCCTTCAAATTCGTATTCTTCCTCATCCCCAGCTAGGCTTTCACGCCTTCCCGCCATCGCGAGGTGGTCGTCTGCCAGCCTAAAAACAACAATCGCCCCACTATCCCATCTCACTCCAGGAACTGTCTTACTTAATCCATATTTTCAATTACTTGGAATATCCAATTAAATCTGAATTCTCACCCAAATGATGAAATATAGGCTATCTGTGTTTATTAATATTTACGTATATTATATACAGTACAAGTTCTACCATTTTTGGAGTAATGAATACAGGGTAATGCTTGCAAATATATACTGTACTATAATGTATACTCAAGCAAAACAATAGTCTATAATTGTGTATGTATATATATTATATGTACTCATATTAACTATAAATCTAGTACATTCTATATTTCACATGTTCCGTCTCTCTCTGAGATTGTATTTATGATAGAAAAAATAGTATTGTTGAATTAGGAGAGTTACTTTTTATGCAGTAGTTAATTCACCTTATGAAATTGTCAAGATACTACACTCAAATGTCAATTATACTATTTTGTCTTCCATAAATACAATCTCAGAGATAAACGGAACTTGTACAGGGAACTGTAGCCTACAATGTAAGGAGACTGCGAATGTTTTGGTGTCTGTATTATAAATACTTGTATGTCAATGGCGACGAGCAGGGAGGTTGTAGGAAGGGAAGAGGATGTGTAGATCAGATTTTTACCCTGAATTGTGTTGTGGAGAAGTATCTGGAGAAGAAACAAAAGGTGTATGTTGCCTTTATGGACTTGGAGAAGGCCTATGACAGAGTGGATAGAGAAGGTTTGTGGAAAGTACTTAGAATATACGGAGTAGAGGGCAAGTTGCTGAAAGCAGTGAAGAGCATGTATGAGGGTGCAAAGGCAGCAGTACGTGTGGAGAGTGAGCAGAGCGAGTTCTTTGACCTGAATGTTGGTTTGAAACAGGGGTGTGTGATGTCCCCGTGGTTGTTTACTGTATATATGGATGGAGTTATGAAAGAAATACTATCAAGAGCAGTGGATGTTGGTGTATCGCTGAAAAGGGAGGGAATTGAGTGGAAGCTACCTATACTGCTGTTTGCGGATGATACAGTTCTGATGAGTGATAATGAATGGGAGTTGCAGGGTCTGGTAAATGAGTTTGGAACAGTGTGCGAAAAACGGAATTTGAAGGTAAATACGGGGAAGAGCAAGGTTATGGTCTTCGAAAGGGGTGAAGTCACAGAGTGTGAGGTGAAGCTGAACGGTCAGGCTATGGAGATCGTCAACTCTTTTAAGTATCTGGGCAGTGTGTTGAGTAAAGATGGGACTATGGATGAAGAGGTGCGGGAGAGGGTACAACAGGGGAAGAGGGTTGTAGGAACGCTAAAAGCAGTAACAAGAAATAGGGTGGTCAGTATGGAAGTGAAGAAGTCCTTGCATGACAGTGTGGTAATCCCGACACTGACTTACGGAAGCGAAGCATGGACGTTGGTTGAGAGACTCAGACCAAGAGTGAGAGCAGTGGAAATGAATTACTTAAGGAGTGTGTGCGGAGTTACATGGAGGGATAGACAGACTAATGAGGAAGTAAGAAGGAGGTGTGGTGTGGAGGTAGATGTGCTGGAAAGTGTGAAAAGGAACAACTTGAGATGGTTCGGCCATATGGAACGTATGGAAAGCGAGAGAATGACTAAGAGGGTGTACGAGAGCGAGGTGGAGGGACAGAGGGGGAGAGGTAGACCGAATATGAGGTGGAAGGATGGAGTGAGGAACTACATGAACGAAGGCGGTGCTGGTTGGGGGGAGGGGCGTCGACTGACTGGGGACAGAGGTGCATGGGGGCGGTTCGTTCGTGGCCACCCCTTCGGGGATCACGGCGTCAGGCAATAGATAGATAGATAGATGTCAATATAGTTACAGGTATATTTTATATTTGTTTTGAGTGGCATGGAAACTATATAGGCTACTGTACATTATGTAATGTTGTATTGAACACATAAATGGTACTTAGAACCGTATTAAACATTATATATTAATTTCACTCTGCGCGGAAATTGATATTCCGAATTATTTGGATAATGCGGAAATTCGGAATGTAATTTCCACACTTCGTCTTCCCACACTTTAAATTCCACATTTGGTGACGTATTTCCGCATTCTGGCAGCCCTGGTTGTTTTGTCAACACAGATACTAGCTAAACTGCTAGCGTCTGCTTAGTGATGACGTCATACAAAGATGGCGGCATCTTGCGCATTTGACGATCGGATCTCGGATTCACTCGGATTTAGTCTCTAAACGGCAAGCTACTGGTAGATTCTTTCGTTATGTTAAAACAAAATTATTGTTTTTGTTTGTTTTCTAGTTTTATGTCGAGTTTTTCGTTATTTTTGCTATTTTTTCGGGTTTCGGCTGGGATTTTGATGCGAGAATGGAGGCTTTTGGCGCGAGAATTGAAATGGGGAATATTTGGTGTGTGGTGCGAGAATTGAATCAACAAAGACCGGTGTACAGCGAAGATGGGGGCTCCACTGTATGGTAAAGTCTGGATCGGCCATCCGCCAAATTCTGTTTTTTCCATTTCCCGCATTGTTCAAATTAAGCGAATTCCAATTAAGTGACCGCGTTTGTCCACCAAAATCTCACTTATATCGGGACCCGACTGTAAGTGATTTTGCCTTTCGCCCAAATACACTCATATTACGAGGGACTATATATATTGTTTGTAAACAGGTGTGTAGCCTAGATGCCGTGGGTCAAGTAAAACAGGAGGTGATGATACAACACATCTGCAGCCACCATCCCTTCATCACACCTCTCGTACACTTCTGGCAGACCCGCAAGTTGCTCCTCGTCAGTGAGTATTGGCCCACAACTACACCGAGTTGGATGAGTGATAGAAACAGTTACCCACGTGAGTGTTTGGGTGAAGCTGGCGTCACACGAGCAAGTTTATCGGCTACATGTATCGGAACCTTGAATCCGCTACAAGTTATCATATTATTTTGATTGAGTTTGCGGTTTATTCTTGAATAAAATTGGACTGTACACGATTAGCAGCTCCAAGATACAAAATACAGTCATAATGAAAGCACTGCCGCTAAAATGCTTGTGTGACACTGGATTGACTCAACCTCTACATTTTAACCTGTACACCTAAAAAAAAAAAAAAAAATCACTCACTCTTTCATATTTGGGAGATACACTTGTTACAGGCAGCTTTGCCTTTTGTCTCCGTCATACACATAGGGAAAAAAAACGAAAACAAAAACAGTAGAGGGATATTTTTTACCAAAGTTAAATGCCCCAATGTTAAACTCAGGTCCCTCAAACTACTGTATGTGGGTTTGACAACCTGAAGGGAAAGAAAGAATACCTTATACCAGGTATTTAATAGTGATTCCGTAGTCAATGACGTGAGAGCCTAATACGGTTTTGACAACCCGTAAGGGAAGGAAGGAAAAACTAATATTTATTGGTGGCTCCTGAAGTCAATGACGTAAGAGCCTATGATAATATGGCCTCGTTTCGGGCTCCTCAGAGCCCGGGTTAACCTCGATCACGACGGTCGAGAACCAAGATCATCTTAGGGGGGTACCCCTTAATCATTCCTAAGGTACGTCATTGAGACGGAGCCACTGAAAAGTAGGAAATAAAAAAGAAAAGAATTAACACAGTTTGAACACCGCGCCTCAACGCATTCCGATCTTCCTCTGCTTCCCATGAGCCTTTTTTTTTTTTTTTTTTTTTTTTTCTATGTGATTGAGGGAGGCAAAAGACATTACTGCCTATAGCGAGTGCCTCCCCCATAGTTGAAAGAGTGACAGGGCCAAAATCAAGGGACGTTAGAGCCAAAATGCCTGGACACACAGAGTTTGAAGCAATTTAAGTCATAGGAAGAGGGAAAGACTGATTCTGGGAGAGAGTTCCAGAGCTCAGCTGTTGAGTAGAAGAAAGTTTGAGAGTAATGTTTCACTCTTGGGTTGGAGAGTTGCACAGAGTAGGGGTGGGATTGAGTTGCAAGACGGGTACCACGTGCCCTACGTAAAAGAGGTGGTATGCACTGGGATAGCTCTGAGGAACACTGATTATTATAGTAGCGATAGAATAGCGAGAGAGATGCAACATTGCGGCGGAGAGAGAGATTGCAGAGAGTTGGTGAGTGGACGGGAGTTAATGATACGAAAGGCCTTCCTTTCAACTTTGTCTAGGAGAGCGGTGTGAGAGGAACCTCCCCACACATGTGAACAATACTCAATACAAGGGCGCACTATGCCCCTGTACAGAGCAAGAAGCTGTGCTGGGGAAAAGAACCCCCTAAGGCGGTTGAGCACACCCAGCTTCTGGGAGGCTGCCTTAGCAAGACTGGTAATATGGTCCTTCCAAATGAGAGCAGAAGAAAAAGAGACACCAAGAATATTGAGAGAAGATGAAGGGTTGATTTTTGTATTGTTGAAGGATAAGGGATAGTCCGCTGGGAGATCCTGACGGGTAGATAGATGGAGAAATTGGGTTTTGGAGGCATTAAAGTTAACAAGGTTTTCTCTGCCCCAATTGGAAATAGTATTTAGATCAGAATTTAAGAGTTCTATGGCTTCATTACGTTTGTCGTTGAGGAATTGCTGGCTGGGGCGTTCTGAAAAACTAATGGAGTAGTGTAAGGTTGAGCCGTCTGCGTATGAATGGATGGGAATTAAGGTACAGTTAAGGAGATCATTTATAAAAATTTGAAAGAGAATAGGAGATAGGACAGAGCCCTGAGGAACACCGGAGTTTATAGGGTGAGGAAGTGAACAATGGCCGTCCACAACCGCGGCTATGGAACGGCCGGAAAGGAAATTAGAGACAAAGGCACAGATGGAGGGATAGAAACCGAAGGAGGGTAGTTTAGAAATTAAAGATTTATGCCAGACTCTATCGAAGGCTTTCGATATGTCTAGTGCAATAGAAAAAGTCTCACCGAAGTCCCGAAAGGAGGATGACCAAGAGTTAGTAAGATATGAAAGAAGATCACCAGTAGAGCGACCCTTAAGGAAGCCATACTGGCGATCTGAGAGCAGATTATGAGAAGAGAAATGCTTAAGAAATTTGGAAGCCTGACTCATACCTCCTCCTGCCCAGGAGCGACCTCTAAAGTATATCAAGTTGGGCATGTGAATGGGAAGGGGATGGTGGGAGGGCAATAATATTGTCGTCATTGACTTCAGGAGCCACCAATAAATATTAGTTTTTCCTTCCTTCCCTACGGGTTGTCAAAACCGTAATTTATTGGTGGCTCCTTACGTCAATGACGTAAGAGCCTAGAATATCATGACCGGTGGAGGGACCTTCATATGCTCATCAAGCTAAAAAGCGAGAATCTATTAGGAAGACCAAACAAAAACTGTGACATGTGTTTAAATATAAGAGTATAGCAGTAAGAAAAAGATGTATAAGGTGGGTACCATTAAAGAAGCCTTATCTCAGAAAAACAGAACTACTGAGGTGTGAATACTGGTAATCGTATATCACAAAGTTAGAATTAAAAATAAAGTTACACATTTATAGTTGCAATAATGTATAGATATTGCTATGTAACAGATCTAGTATAGTAATAACACTCCTGCTATCCATTCCGGATTGTGTGTCCTGCCAACTCGTCATGGAACTTAACACGCCCCCTCCTTTTTCATTTAAGGTGAATGGTAGGACACACCTTCTATTACCTTATAACACTGATAATAAAAGCATTGAATAAATATATCCATATACTTATTGGCCTCAGGGGGCATGTTCCCGCCCTAACGCTATATTTGGATCTTCTCCAGATGTACCAACAAGCATTTGGTTAGGGACGCATTGCTAGAGGACCAAAGGACCGTCTGAGTTATATCTTCCACAGAAAAACCATTGAAGAAAACTAATGGTGATGGGCTGGTCTATCAGAGTGAGAACTGAGCGATCTGCCATACCCATAGCTTACTCTGACTGTTCCTTTTACTTTTATATTTTCTAGATCTCAAATGACGGCGTCTCTTCCGTGGATTGACCTCCCAGTCTACCTAGATTGGAAGCCAAAGCATCACATTTTTTCCTTTGCCCCTCAACTTTCTCTTCATAATTGCTGAGGGGCACAGGGCCCTGGGTGGGGCTTTGGTTTCCCGGGCGTTTCCGCACCCTCCTCAGCTCCCCGCCATGGAGTGGCTTCGGTCACCCAGGCTTTATTGTGGTCGGCAGTGAGGGTTCTGTGGGGGCGCACGGTTATGGCCTTGCTCGGGGCCTTGGGACTGTTTGGCCAGGCAGCTTGGGGAACAACAACAACAACAACTAATGGTAGTGGCCCATATGTGCCTATCATGGGCTTTTGCAAACAACCGGGGCTCAGCTTCCTTAATTATCTTTGCAAAAAAGGATGCTAACACTTTCTTTCCTAACTTTATTGAACCATCTGGGGAAAACCACAATTGTGTCTTATTCCTAGGAATAACAGACTTAGAGTAGGTATATAGTGCTTTAACAGGGCATAGAGTATGGAGTATCTTTGCTCTTTTCAAGGCAGGAATAGAGAAAGGTGTAGGGATATGTTCCTGGTGCTCATTTTTTGTGATGACTGGTGCTGTAACGATATGTACAGAGTCATTGTTAGGAGCAAAACATAGACAGTTAGTAGACCTTGCCATGGCTGTCAATTCTGAGACCCTATGGCCAATAGCCCGGGTCATCAGAAAACACACACTTTTTAAGTATCTTGTCTATGTGAGGTCTCACAGGATAAGACCTAGACTGTGACCAAGTTAGGACCCTCGCGATTGACCATTGAGGAAGCAAATGACAATTTGGGGTCTGAGCTTAAAGCAAGCCTACATAAAACCCTGTTCATCTTTCTGGGGCAAAGATAAACCAGTAAGCGACAAGAAGGGTTGCTTTATGCCGATACGTGGTTTATAAGTGTGTTAACTGTTAGTTTTTTAAAAAACAATTAAGAAATTTAGGTGCTTCAGCAACAAAGCAATCGATGGAGACTGCTGGATTGACTCTACACTCCAAGTTGTAAATTGTTTACAGTGTGAACTATAGTCTTAAGTTGACGCTGTGTGTTGACTAGTGAGCGTATCCGTGATTTCCTTGTCGTAGGATGGTAGCCACTTGGATTTGAGAATGTCCACCTAGTAAAATTGAGCGAGGTCTGCAGGTTTCCAATTTCTTTCAAGTGGAAATAGGGCAGGGGGGGGGGGTTGCAGAGGTTTATTGTACCATTGAGTAAGTTGAGTGTGCCACACCTGAGTAGGCCATATAGGGGTAACCCGGGCCATTTGACCCTGGAAAAACCTGAGGTGATGAATGATTCTCACATCATAAATCTATGTCCACCTGTTCTAATTCACTGTGAGGACATCTGGGCCCCTTTCTCGTGTTATGTCATTCCGAGATATGTACGACTGGAGCTTCGTTGATTTTACGAGATGTAAACAGATCGGTTTGGTGTAAAAATGGGAGAATTAAGTGGTTGGCTGCCTTTTGTTTGAAAGCCCATTCCGCGGAGGTAATCTTTCCCTTGGACCGAGCATCCGCCCCAGGTTGGAGACCCCTGGTAGATATGTTGCATGGATTAATATGGAATTTTTTTTTTGTGGGGGGGGGGGCTAGAAAGCATATATTTTCCGGAGAGATCCTGGAGAAACCTGGCCCGGGTGGGGACCTGTTTCCTCAAGCAAATTACAGTGGTCATGTTGTCCATCCGGCGTGCCATTGACCTGGAGGTCAATGACATTGCATGAACTCTGGGAAAATTAGAGGGACTGTTATGTGTTGGGTATTGATGTGACACTGACTTAATGTTGTCCCTTTCCCGTGATTCTGATGACCTTCCGTTGACTGATAGTCCCATCCTATCAGACTCGAGGTGTCTGTGTCCACCCATAGAGTGGAAGGTGGATCTGACCAATGTGTCACTGATCCCTTTACCTGAGGTTTTACCACAACGACAGGTGATGTAGAATTCTCTTTGGGATGAAGAGAGGGGAATTGTGAGGTGTTAGAGGGAAGGCTTTGTTGCCTGGCCGGATTAGTTCCTTCAACCTGAGGAAGCCTGGGGGTCTTGTAATTTTGAACCCAATTTAAAGGGCCTATTGGAGATTCCCAAAGATTCCTGGTTATAGTCTTGGTATGCAATACTCTGAACAGTTTTATTTGAAGACGTTTGGCATTGGTCGGACTTTGTTTTATAGTCTGAAGTTGTGTATCCCAGATTAATGCTACTCATTCTGCTGATTGTGTAGGAGTGAGATTTTCTATCTATCTATCTATTGCCTGACGCCGTGATCCCCGAAGGGGTGGCCACGAACGAACCGCCCCCATGCCCCTCTGTCCCCAGTCAGTCGACGCCCCTCCCCCCAACCAGCACCGCCTTCGTTCATGTACTTCCTCACTCCATCCTTCCACCTCTCATTCGGTCTACCTCACCCTCTCTGTCCCTTCACCTCGCTCTCGTACACCCTCTTAGTCATTCTCTCACTTTCCATACGTTTTGATTTCTCTAAATTTACTCTGAAAACCAATTTTGTCACATGTTGCATGACTATCAAGGTTTGTTCTTGGTAATGGCGTGGGGAAGACCACAGAATAATCCAATCTTGAAGGTAAAACAGTATTTTTACACCGTCTTTGAGTAGAGGGAGGAGAGATTGTTTCACTATCTTGGTGACAAATTCTGGGAGCTATGTTCAAGCTGAAAGGAATTCTGGTGAACATCGCCGCTTTGATTCTGAATGGGATAGCTAGGAACTTTTGGTACCTCTTGCTATTGGGATGTGCCAGTAGGAGTCTTCTATATCTAGAGTAATTATCAGACCTTTGGTTGTAGAATTAGCTTTACTTGGGAAATAGTTAACATCCTGAACTTCATATTGTGAATTGATTTGTTGAGGAGGAACCTGTCTATCGTGGGCTTTAGTTGTAGACTGTCCCTTTTTCGGGAGAGGAACACGTGTGATAGAAAAGCTGGCATGCCTTCTGGCACCTAAGTCACAACATTGTCTGTCAACATTTGGTTCGTTAATGTTTTTAAACTCTAGAGATAGTTGTCCATTGTTGGACTGAGCTCTGAGGAGGGGTTAGCTTGTTTGCCAGAAACTGCCCAAACATGTCCCTCTGAGGGCTTAGCAACAGAGCATGAACCTCATTCCAGGTCGTTTGGCGAATCAATCTGCATGTGAATCAAGGTGAAAAGAGAGTCAGAGTAGCAATATCTTTGGGCATATTCTTGGACAATTGGATGAGTGGATACTGTCTAGCTCTAGTTGCCTCAAAAATTGCAATCTTGGCATTACCAGTGGTCATCCGAGAATTACCACGTGAAGCTCTTCTGATAAAATGAAGTGCAGACCTGGAGTTTTGTTCAGGGATGAAGTGCAGACCTGGAGTTTGTTCAGGGATAGAATCTGCTACTTGCCTCATGGGTTGTGCACGTTGTTGCTGTGTGATAAAATTTGACAGCAACCTGCAACCTATGGGCTCTTTTGATGCAGTCTTTGTCAATCAGTGCAGGGGTAGGTGTATTAATCATGGGGTCACTAGCTGGTTTACAAACTCTTTTTTTGAGATCTGAGATATTCCCAGAAGTCCTGGGGAATAGAGTCGGAGTTGTATACATACACAGTAGCAAATTGGTGATACTCCAATGGGAGTTTATGGGGGTTGGGCATCACCCCAAGAACAAGGCCAATTTCTCTGCCTCAGTCACCCATTAAGCCCATGGACCATAACTTAGAGTGGGTGCCTCCAAAATAGGAGTTTTTGTTCTCAATTTTGTTTTGTGGAGCTACCTACGGACTTTGAGAGATTAGAGAGATTTAATGGCGAAAAGAGGGCTGGATGTGATGGAGATGAGCTGCTTGAGGAGTATGTGTGGAGTTACTCGTAGAGACAGATTGAGGAATGAAGAGATACGTAGGAGAGTGGGGCAGCAGGAACATTTGTCAGCCAGAGTGGACAGAAGGGTGCTGAGCTGGTATGGTCATGTTGAATGAATGGGAGATGAAAGGCTTACAAAGAGAATATGTGAGTCAGGTACAAGGGGAGATAGAAGGGCAGGAAGACCCCCATTGAGATGGAGAGACTGTGTAAGAAAGGCTTTGGATGATAGAGGAATGACTATAGATCAGGCAGGGGAAGTGGTGGTGGACAGGAGTGAATGGAGAATGCTTGTGAATAGTTGAGTGAACACGTGGTCATTTGGAGTAAGGGGTCGGGCGCAAGTTGGACTAGATAATAGTCCATCAGGCGCCTGGCCCGGAGAGACGATTAATATGAAGGGTGCGCCTGGAAGTGTGGTGGGAGGGCTTGTGGCTTTGGCTCCGCTGCATGTCTGCCTGCCGAGATTGGAACCTCTCCGGGTGGTCGGGGGCCGGGGGAGTGCTGGAGCGACCTTGGTGACCCTGGTCTCTGGGTCTTCTCCTGGGTGACCTGGATGTGTGTGAGTTTGTGTTTTTTATCTGTGTTTATTTGTTGTTTTATGTTGTTTTTGTGTTTTCACTGTTCTTGCTCTGTCTTGAGTCGGCTACCCCCAAAGTGGGGATTGGGCCTGAGCATATAGATAGATAGATAGATAGATGTCCATCCGCCTTATTCACATCAGACCAAGGTTTGAAGCGCTTACCCGAAGGCACTGTGGGTGTCTGTGTGTAAGTAAAGTACTTAGCATCCAGAGATGGGAAGGGTTTTATGATTACGTCCAGCAATCTGCCTTGTGCATCTTTTGTATGTAGATGCCTAAGCTCGTCCGTTTTAATAATCCACTCATTTGGTATTGGCACCAAGTCTGAATGACCTGTGTCAGCATTAGTAGGTGCTACCCTGGTAATTGTTTCCAGTATCGAGATTCACCAATTAGTAGAGGGGGAGGCTTCTTGAACATTTCATGAGCAGGTTGTTTAGGCTGGACAGGTTAATGAGACAGTGGAACTGTGTCTGGTATGGCATGTTGTAACGAGTGAAGCAAGAGACCTACTTGGAGATCTCGGATAGCCTTATCTAAAGACGTAAATTTCTGTTCCATTTTGTCTGTCAACTCATGCATAGATTTAAGAAAATACCTGAAGTTCACCAAACAAGCCACCAGGCGGGCTCTGAGTAGGGACTATATCAGGAAACTCTTCTTCACTTTGTTCTAATGGAGAACCATGGTACTCATTCTCACTCCAACCCTCCTCAGTATGGTTACTGGTTTCCAAATCATAACACCCTACCATAGCATTGCTTATGACCAAAGGTTCTGGGGTATCTTTAGGAAGCAGTGTTTTCCCGTATTGCCCCAACCGTACTGTAACCAAAATGTCTGGAGTTATCAGAGAAGGATCTAAACGAACAGGTAAGTCCGTAGAAGGCTGAACAGGTGATTAGTGTATGGGTTTATGTACTTCAGCTTCCATATTCACCTGAATCAGTTTAGGGTGAATTAATGTGGCTGGAGCAAGCGACTGGGTTTAATCAGATTGCTGTTCAATAGCATCAGCTAAATGTACTAGGGAAAGTGGAGGGGAACTGACACCCTCATAACTTGGATCAGTCAAGGAAGTAGATGAGACAGGTAATTTATGTATTTTGATGTAACAGGGTTAGCTGGATGACTGACCACATTAGACAATGTCAACAGTCTGGGGATATGTGGTGTAGAATGCAGGATTTTGAAATCATGACTGCGAGTCGAGTCGGGGATGTTTGGTACTTAGCAGGTCGTCTTTTAGTTTGAGATTTGCTCACTTTCTTCCGTTTATTTACTGGAAGACTTTGAGCTGGTCGACCTATAGAGTTGTAATAGAGTTTGGTAATAGAGTTGTTAACATGTGGAATGCACTACGCAGAACAGTAATTAGCTCAGAAACAGTTGAAAGCTTTAAGCATAAGTTGGATTCCCATATGAGTGATATGGGCTGGGTGTTGTTGTTGTTCCCCAAACAGCCCCAAGGCCCCGAGCAAGGCCAAGGCCATAACCAAGCGCCCCCACAGAACCCTCCCTGCCGACCACAATAAGCCTGGGTGACCAAAGCCACTCCATGGCGGGGAGCTGAGGAGGGTGCGGACACTCCCGGGAAACCAAAGCCCCACCCAGGGCCCTGTGCCTCTCAGCAATTATGAAGAGAAAGTTGAGGGGCAAAGGAAAAATGTGACGCTTTGGCTTCCAATCTTGGTAGATTGGGAGGTCAATCCACGGAAGAGACGCCGTCACTTGAAATCTAGAAAATATATAAGTAAAAGGAACAGTCAGAGTAAGCTATGGGTATGGCAGAGATCGCTCAGTTCTCACTCTGATAGACCAGCCCATCACCATGGGCTGGGTGTGAATGGGAGCTGCTTCATGTGGGCCGCATAGCCATATGCAGTTTCCCGCGATTATGTTGTTATGTAATTACATACACATACATACATAAAATTTTAAGACCGAGTGTTCCACACATCAGTGCAGTTTCAGTCTCTTGTCCTAATAGCGGCGTTCCAGGCAACCCTGTTAAGGGCTGCTTCACTTGTCAAGTTCTTGGATTTGAGATCGGCGCATATAGTCCGATCCCAGGTCTTCCTCGGTCCACCCCTTGGTGCAGCTCCCTCCACAATCAGAGACCTGCATTTTTTCACCCAATTTTGTTCATCCATTCTCTCCACATGTCCATACCATCCCAGTCTACTTGTACGCATCACCTCGCTAATACTCTTTATACCTAAACGTCTCCTCAGCTCAACATTTGTTATTCTATCCTGTAGCCTGGCCCCACACATCCATCTCACCATTCTCATCTCATTACGCTCCATTCTGTTGACATCCTCTACTTTAACGGCCCATGTTTCTGAGGCATACGTCATTGCACTTCTAACACATGAGGCATACACCTTTCCCTTCAGCGGGAGAGGCATTCTTTTCATGGTCAGGATTGGCATCAATTCTCTGAACTTCCCCCAGCCACACCTGATTCTAGCAACAGTGGCAGCCTCGGCCCCACCACCGGCAGAGATGGTATCTCCTAGGTAACAAAACTTGTTCACCAGCTCCAAAGACTCATTTCCAAAATTCACAGCCACAGGATCATCACTTAACACAAGCTCGCCTTTGCACACTACGCACTCAAATTTCTCTATTTCTGACTTATCCTTCGGCAGGGGCCCCTTTATTCTACTACAGCGCTTACTCCCATAGTGTACCCAACATCGACAGATGCTACATTGAATTGAGTTAACGCCCACTCCCTTTCCACACACTGCACATGGGTATGCACCGCTCTTTTCCACATTGCCTCGTCTCAATCTACAATGCATAACCTTGGTTTTGTTAATATTGACTCTTAAACCCTTGCTCGCCATGCCCTCTCTCCACTCTCTGAATTTGGCCTCAGCATCCTGCATACTGTCAGCTATTAGGACTAAATCGTCTGCATAAAACAGTTCCAACGGGAGTCCGCCTCTAAAAACTCTAGACAGCTCCTCCAAGACCATAATAAAGAGGAGGGGGCTTAACACTGAACCCTGATGGACTCCAACACGGACTGCGAACTCATCACTCAGTACACCCTTCACCCTCACCGAACTTCGCGAATCCTCATACATCTTCATTATCACACGCACCAGCCACTCTTCCACACCAAGTTTCCTCATAGCCCACTGCACAACATCTCTAGGTACCCTATCAAAGGCCTTCTCCAGGTCCACAAACACAAAGTAAAGATCCCTGCCTTTTAGTAAGTATCTTTCCTGTATCTGCCTGACTATGAAGATAGCATCGGTTGTACCACGTCCTGGCATAAAACCAAACTGCATATCATCAATAGAGATGCTTTGCCTGATCAAACCCTCAAGGACTCTCTCACAGACCTTCATGATTTGGTCAAGCATTTTCAGGCCCCTATAATTTCCTCTATCTAGCGTATCCCCTTTTCCTTTGTATATATTTACTATTACACTTTTGAGCCAATCCTCTGGGATTTTCTCATCCTTAATAATGGTATTTATCAACTCAGTGACTAAGTTTACACCAATCTCCCCTGAGGCTTTTATCATCTCAGCGACAATGTCGGAGCAACCTGGAGCTTAACCGTCCTTCATTTTATTGATTGCGTCGCTCACTACAGCTGGTGCTATCAAAGGAGGGGGCCCAGATATTGGTTTTTCGATACTAAGCTGTTCCAATTGGGGTTGGGTGTGACAGGGATCTGCCTTGTGTGGGCCGAACGGCTTTTTGCAGACTCCCGTTTTCTTATGTTCGTATGTTCTATGTCTTTCCCTGCTAGATCCAGACATTTTCTTGTCAGGAGATGGGGAGGAGCTAGGGGTTATAGAAAGGATATTTCTAAAAAGCTTACATATTTTACCTCCATAATACCTGGAGATTTAGTTTTAAAGTACCTGAAATGTACGACTTTACCGAACCCCACACAGATAATAACACTTGTTTGCATGTGACCGAGGGTATAAATGGTTTTTGGGTCATGGTTATTAACAAAAATATGATTAGTGACTTAGTCACTTAGCCGGTGAACCGGAAAACGTTTAGTGTTTTGTAAAACATGAACTCACCTTGTTACGACTGAGGTTTAAATATATCAGGGCTCTTATTCATTGGACTAGTAATGGCATAAATGCTACAACGGAAAGCGCTAGATCCAACCTCTGATGTATATTCCCAGTGAACAAAGAACACAAATACTCTACAGAGTTCTATATACAATAATAGGCTATCAAACTCTCAATAAATGTGCGTCTACTCTAGGCTTAATGTTATGTGAAAACAGCCTATTACTACCTATAACCGAAGGTGCTTGGTTATGGTATGCAAAGTAAGGTGGTAAGAGAAGTTACAGCTTATGTTACTTTAATCAATAAATGTCAGGCACTCCTGCATGAAAGAAAGTGCACTAAAGTCCTTCAACACTAACAAGGAATCTTCTTTAAATGTTAGATGCTATAAAAATGCTCGTATCGGAAATGGAACCCAAAAAGGCAGGCAGCGGAACAATGCTCGTGCAGGCTATGCACACAAAAAGGCAGAATATATAATGCCGTCGGAGCCAAGAATATCCTAAACACTACAACAATAATAATTGCCACGACAATGCAGTATTCCTATCAACAAAAAGAGCCTAAGTCGTTTGTGTCTCCATACATCAAACTAGGCTGCGAAATGCTTGTGTAATCATAAATGGGTATGCATAAAAAGAGTAATTAGGTTAATATGCTTAATGTCTACTGTGACTGATAAAGTCTAGCTAGAGTCAATGATACGAGATACTGGTGCGCATGGCATGCCGCATAGCCTAGTGCAAATCTCAAGTCTGTGCGTCAAATATTACGTTATAGGGAAGGGTAGCTCTCTTGAGAAACCTTAATACCGAAGTATCAAGCGTTCTCCTGGCGTACCTCAAAGACAAACAATCGAGACTAGAACAGTGCAGAATGGTATAGGCAAAAAGCCCTCATTCGTGCATGCTCTATTCTCAATGGCACACAGACTAGAATTTACCCAATCAACTCCAGTTCTCAGGTATGTCGTGCAGCTTTTAACTAAAGCCAGCACTCATCGGAAACAATACCTTATAATATCAGACCCCTAGTCTAGCATTATCTAATCCAGCAGAACACTAATACTTATAGGAAGCAGCACTGAACAATATGGATGCTAACCAATACTTCGTGATCAACTTATCTTAACAACTAAACATACATAGGTTATATCAGACCTTAACGCACAATACAACTGGCCAGCATGAAGCTGATTTTGCAGAGTTAACCAGAGGGGGTATAATATTAATAAAAGGTGGTGAAAGATATGAAAAAAGAGAGAGGTAGGCAGAGGAAAAGATTCTCAGGTGCAGCACGGGGGACAGGTAGCAAGGGATAAAATAGATGCGTTCTAGAAACCAGATCTGAGGGAGAGAGTGGGGAGGCGGCAGTATATATACCCGGACTAGCCTGCACCGCGCAGGTAATGCGGTAACAAGTCCTCTAGCCACTAGCAAGGGAGCTAGCAGCATGGTAAGGACCTCCCTCAACCAACCCCCACGAGGCAGCCAGCCGTGACGTCATCGAGCGGGGCAAAAACACTGCGTGCCCCCCTCTCACTCTGTTCTACTCTCTCTCTCTCCCAGATCCCATCATTACTAGTTAATGATAAAACATATACTTTACAATTAAATATAGAAAGCCTTGACATGGGTGAAAACAAAGAGCCTTTCTGGACTGCCCATGACACGAGCTTTCATATGAAATAAAGCACACTCTAATACATAAAGTGTAGCCCCATCCACTGCCCTGGTGATCCTAGCGAGTCACTGTAGGACAAGCCATGCGGTTCTAACGGAGTTGTTAACGTCACACCCCCCCCAAGATTTTTCTCAGAGGCCCCAAGGCTCACAAAAATCTGATGGTTAGAACCCATGCTATATCTCTACTTCCCATCACCCAGCGGCAGTAAAATATCTGGCACAGTTCCTCAACAAAACATTTTACAAAATTATAACCCTCCCAACACAATAGGTTAAATTATATGTAGTTATGCTCCTCAAGAGCGAGCTTCTCTAGCCCAGCATTCTGAGAGGAGTGCAACTCGGAATTACTGCTATAACATACTGAAAAAATTCAACTATCAAAGAAAGAGTTTTTATTTGATTTTTATGTTTTTAATTTGTTTATTCCGGCTGCACTATAGGGGCAAGCCTAGTTTTTTCTTTTATACCAAACGCTCAACTCCTGCTTTACGACCCAATACGCTGGGCTACAACCGCGAGCCAACAAGCACCAAGCGCAAAATACTATTCAAACTAAAGCAGGAGGCTACCCGTGTGTCAATCTACCCAGGATCATATACCCTTGAACGACCATCTGCAACCACGTTTTCACAACCGGCAATATGGCGTATGTCCAGGTTATATACCAGTAACCTTAGTGACCACCTGGTCAGCCTCATATTCCGATTGTGAAACTGGTCCAAGAACTTGAGAGGGTGATGATCTGGGTAAACTACAACGACCGGACCATAGGCTGGAACATAGACCTCGAAATGCCCCAGTGCAAGCACAACCGCCAGCAGCTCCTCCTCGACAACAGAGCAGCTCCCCTGGGCCGAATTGTACTTCTCCGAGCAGAAACTAACAGGATGCTCCAGCCCATCATCGTCCTTTTCCACAAGGACGGCACCAGCCCCCACACCACTAGCCTCCGTTGCTAGTTGGAAAGGTAGGCTAAAGTCAGGGGCCCTGAGGATCGGGTGAGTGCACAACAGGTGTTTTACTTCTCTAAACACCTTCTCACACTCAGGCACCCATTTGAACTTCTTATCCTTCCTGAGGGCCTGAGAGCTAGTCAAAGTACGGCCAGCCAACTCCAGACTGCGCAACATCCGTTCTCGACTGTCGAGGACACACTTGAGCATAGAACAAGGTTTTTCTGCGCCCTCCCATACTTCTTCAACCATATGGAGAGGCCCTCTGACACAGTGTCCAAAGACGAGCTCATTAGGGCTGAATCCCAAACTCTCCCCAGGTACCTCCCGCACAGCAAACAAAACACATGGCAGGCCAAGATCCCAATCCTTCCCACTCTCAAAGCAACAACAACGAAGCACAGATTTCAAGGCTGAGTGCCATCGCTCTAACACACCCTGGCTCTCCGGATGATACGCAGATGACACAACCCCAACAATCCCATGCTGCGGCATTGCTTGAACAAAGAGGCTAGAAGTGAAGTTGGGTCCCTGGACTGACTGAATCCCCTGCGGGTAACCATACCGGGAAAAATACACTAGCAAGCTTCGGACCACCGTCTTCGCCGACATATTTCTCATAGGGTACGCGTCAGGGTACCTTGTTGCTACATCTCCCGACTGTGCATCACTGTCCTCCTTCAACTCTTTCGTCTTTTTAAGCCCATCCTCTGCCTTTTCAGGATCTGTTACTGGGTCTTCTCCAGACTCGAAATGTGGTCCTAATAATGAGTCCCCGAGAAGGTCCGTTGATACTAAACTCTCAACCGCATCAACTTTCAACCCCTTCTCGGTACCCTTCCTCCGCTGATCTAAAGATTGTTGACCAGAATGTGACTCCCTGGATGCAAGATCTCCGGTGACAACACACGCCATAGGCTGCACCGGACATTTCTCAACCCACTCCTGCTCCTCCCTACTCACGTCGGCCGGCTTCTCGGCAACGACCAAGGGTGGAGCCTCAGAAGTAGGTCCCGCAAAGTCGTTGCCGAGAAGGAGGTCGACGCCCCCAACAGGTAACTTATCCACAATTCCTACATCCAGGTCCCGAGTCACACCATCAACTTCCACCTTCATTCTTACAAGCGGGTATGACCTTGTCGCATTAACTCCCTGAACCACAACCACCCGCTCCGTATTGACAGGTTTACCAGTGAAATTTCTCAACAGTGTTTGCGATGCCCCAGTGTCACGCAAAATTCTCACCTCATGTCTTCTACCCCCCCATCCACACAACCGAGTCCCCTGTGGTCACTAAAGGCATCACGGACAGGGAATAAGCCTTCCGGATCCTTCTGCACTGGCAGTGTATTTACCTCGGAAGAAATGCCTCTAACAAACTCCGATGTCCTCTTGAACACTCCAATGCCGTGAGCAAAAGACACGGCTGCCGGAGGAGGTCGACTAGGGCACTCATTTGCCTTATGACCCTCCTGGTGGCACCTAAAACACATAAATTTCGGTTTCGGCTTATACTGTGATGTAAAAGGCCCCTGACTTTTCACATACGGTGTGGTGTAAGGTTTGGATTCAGTTTTAGTTTCATGGCTCTTCTGTTTAAATTTGTCATTGTTACGGGGAGGGGGAGGATAACGGTCCTTAGCACTTACATCGTACTTCTGTGAGGACCCGCAACCCCGAATCAACGACAGCCGTCGATCAGCCATTTCTGCTGCTTCGATTAGAGTTCTTGGGTTTTTCTCCTTCAAGTTCAAAGTTAGATCACCGCCCGTGCTCTTAAAGAACTGCTCCAACATCATTAACTGCTTAATTTCATCAAATGTTGTGACCTTCTCAGATCGGAGCCAGTTCCCCATAGCATCGGACAAGTCCCGGGCGTGTTCCAAAAAGGTGCTATCTCTTCCCTTAGTTACACCCCGGAACTTCAAACGGTACGTTTCTGGTTGCAGTTCGTAAGCCCTCAGGACAGCCTCCTTGAGATCCTCATACACAATACATGACTCCAAAGGTAACGCATCGTAGGCTTTAAGACCCTTGCCTATTAATCTAGAGGATACAAGTGCTGCCCATTTATTCTCTGGCCACTGGTGTTCCTGGCACTTCTTCTCAAAGCGTGCGAAAAATTCTGTTACACCACTCTCATCAAACACCGGAACCAGTTTCAATAAGTGCGAGAGAGATTGATCATGAACACGGTTACCAGCCCCAAGTCGCTGTCCCGTTGCCTCTACTCGCGACTTCTCTACGTCCATGTCGGCACAGTACCTAGTCGACTCTAAATCCGCTTGGATTTTTGCTAGCTCTATGTGCTGCTGATGCTGAAGCTGAAGCTCACATACCCTGATAGCCTTTCTCTCTTCGATCTTAGCTAATTCGAGCTGAAGCAATAATGCTGGAGATAACCCTTGAGGAGGTGAAGGTGCTGCAATGTTTGAAATTACCGGTGGTCCCCCCAGGGGCAACCCACCCTGCCAGTCACCACCCAACTGCAGAAGCGTACCCGGGGTCGGCAAACTACTGGGATGGCTGGGAGTCGAGTGTAGGGGAAGTGTAGGCTCTGAGCACTCAACCCATCTCGCTCACCAGTCACCCTGCCCAGTACACACGTTATCAAGTTATCCCTGGTCATGCTGCTAGTAACCGCATGACCGATAGCTGTGGCCAGGCATTGAAGACCGTACCGATTCACACCCTCCAACCGCTCGACAGTAACAGGCCATTGCAAAAATATCCTAGCATCCTCCTCACAGTTCACCTGATTAACCATTTCATCATGCTGCTGTTCCTCCGTTTCGACATGACGTACTGTGTCTCCATTCTCCTCTGATCCGGTATGAGACATGATGCTCACAAAAATTTCTCACCACAATATTCAGAAAAGAAGCACCCCAAACTCTTATGCCTCAATATACACACAAAAATTCTCGGAAATACTCAAGGGCTATACTGTACTATGTTGCAAAAAAAAAATTATTCTTGCTGATCCCCGCAAAATATTCCCCAAAACAACAAATGTTCCCTGCTAATAAATGTAGGTTCACCAAATCCTAGGTAAGGTCGCCATTTGTTACGACTGAGGTTTAAATATATCAGGGCTCTTATTCATTGGACTAGTAATGGCATAAATGCTACAACGGAAAGTGCTAGATCCAACCTCTGATGTATATTCCCAGTGAACAAAGAACACAAATACTCTACAGAGTTCTATATGCAGTAATAGGCTATCAAACTCTCAATAAATGTGCGTCTACTCTAGGCTTAATGTTATGTGAAAACAGCCTATTACTACCTATAACCGAAGGTGCTTGGTTATGGTATGCAAAGTAAGGTGGTAAGAGAAGTTACAGCTTACGTTACTTTAATCAATAAATGTCAGGCACTCCTGCATGAAAGAAAGTGCACTAAAGTCCTTCAACACTAACAAGGAATCTTCTTTAAATGTTAGATGCTATAAAGATGCTCGTATCGGAAATGGAACCCAAAAAGGCAGGCAGCGGAACAATGCTCGTGCAGACTATGCACACAAAAAGGCAGAATATATAATGCCGTCGGAGCCAAGAATATCCTAAACACTACAACAATAATAATCGCCAAGACAATGCAGTATTCCTATCAACAAAAAGAGCCTAAGTCGTTTGTGTCTCCATACATCAAACTAGGCTGCGAAATGCTTGTGTAATCATAAATGGGTATGCATAAAAAGAGTAATTAGGTTAATATGCTTAATGTCTACTGTGACTGATAAAGTCTAGCTAGAGTCAATGATACGAGATACTGGTGCGCATGGCATGCCGCATAGCCTAGTGCAAATCTCAAGTCTGTGCGTCAAATATTACGTTATAGGGAAGGGTAGCTCTCTTGAGAAACCTTAATACCGAAGTATCAAGCGTTCTCCTGGCGTACCTCAAAGACAAACAATCGAGACTAGAACAGTGCAGAATGGTATAGGCAAAAAGCCCTCATTCGTGCATGCTCTATTCTCAATGGCACACAGACTAGAATTTACCCAATCAACTCCAGTTCTCAGGTATGTCGTGCAGCTTTTAACTAAAGCCAGCACTCATCGGAAACAATACCTTATAATATCAGACCCCTAGTCTAGCATTATCTAATCCAGCAGAACACTAATACCTATAGGAAGCAGTACTGAACAATATGGATGCTAACCAATACTTTGTGATCAACTTATCTTAACAACTAAACATACAACATAAGCAACATACACCTCAGACACCTGGGACCACAAGGCATACAAACACTCACTAACATATCAAACTACAGCTATTCACACAACACAATACCAGACATTTGGAAGCATGGTATCATCATCACATTCCCCAAACCCAACAAAGACCCCACGCTACCCTCCTCGCACCGCCCCATCACACTCCTTTGCTCCCCCTCCAAAGTCATGGAACGCCTAGTATTACAACTAATTACACCCGACCTACCCCTAGCTCCAACACAACATGTGCACTCCACAAACACTCTTCTCACAGACCTTACACAAAGAGCTTTTGACGGCATCAACTCAGCTAGACCACCACACAGATCACTATTAGCCACACTCGACATTAGTAAAGCCTTCGATGCCATCCCCCGCCACAACCTAACAAACAAAATCTACAACACAAACATGCACAACAACACAAAAAAGGTGGCTGGCCAACTTCCTAGCAGGCAGATGTGCACACGTATCTTTTGCCGGTCAGTCATCTAAAATCAGAAACTTTCCAAACGGAGTCCCACAGGGATCCGTCCTATCGCCCGCACTCTTCAATCTGTACATGCACGATATAACTACACCCAATACTCCCCAAATAAACTTAGCCTCCTATGCAGATGACATAACACTCACATGCACACACCATGACCCAAGAAGAGCAACAGATCTCCTTCAACCCTATCTCAACACACTACATGGCTGGTGCACTACAAACAGACTGAATCTAGCCCCAGCCAAATCCACCGCAACCCTGCTCACAAGCTGGACAGGTGAACACGAATACATCCCTCAACTCACCATAAACAACACACCCCTAACACATACACACACACCCAAAATCCTAGGAGTAACATATGATACTCATATGACATTCAAACAGCGCACCACAAACGTTAAAAAGAAACTGACACCCAGACTTAACGCCCTCAGGTCACTTGCTCACACAAAATTTGGACACAACAAAGAAACTACCACCACAGTATATAAACAATACATAAGATCAGTAATGGAATACGCAAGCCCAGCCTGGGCTTCTAACCTAGCTGAAACACATCATAAGACCTTACAGACTATCCAAAACAAAGCCCTGAAGATCATTACAGGCTGCACAGCTACTGCACCCACAGATCATCTACATCAGCATGTGGGTTCAGCACGCATGGGTCGTCTCCTACACGAAGCAGTCCGCAGCCATGGATCAAAAAACGCCATCCGAGAAGAAGCAGCAGTGACATAAATCATCCAACGCCAAGAAAAAAACAGAGGCAACCGAGGACCACCAGCGATAAGGACCGGAGACAGCGAGGACCGAGGACAGCCATGAACATAAATGTAGATCCGACAAGAACCAAAAATATTATTAAAGCGCGTTCCGTGAGTTCTAAAATAACAAATTTAAAGGTTTTCTATGCAAACGCTCGTAGCATACGCAATAAATTTTCAGATTTAGAGGAGCTAGTGTTTACAGAAAATTATGATGTGATTGGCATAACAGAATCTTGGCTCAATACAGAAGATAGAGACTTTTTAGCAGAGTATTCACTTCCCGGTTATGTAATGTTTGAGAAAAGCCGAATAAATCGAAATGGAGGTGGCGTTTTACTTTATATCAAAGAAAGTCTTAACCCTACCCTCTTGTCAAAACCTCAAATTGTGAACGTCGACACATCTTTTGTGCTAATAAAGAATAATAAAGGTACCAAAATAATACTTGCATTAATATACAGACCTCCAGCTCAATCAGTGCAAACTGACCGAGAAATTTACGAACAAATTGCAGATGTAAGTAACTCACAAGATACCGTAATTTTTGGTGACTTTAATTTACCTGTGACCAAGTGGGGCGATACTCTTACTTCACACTCCGGACATGACTTGTATACGAACTTGCAAGAGAGTTCGCTTTATCAATTTGTTGGAACGCCGACCCGTGGTAATAACGTTCTTGACATTGTACTTGCAACAAAAGAAGAATTAATAGAGAATTTGAATGTTGGTGATGAATTCAGTAACAGCGACCATCATACGATAACTTTCACTTTAAAGTTTACTAGTAACGAACCAAATAGTAGCATCGAAAAAGTCCCTAATTTCAAGAAAGCAAACTTCCATAAACTTAGAGCTATGTTTAAAGAAACTGACTGGAGCTTTTTAATTCACAATAACGACATAAATACATCTTGGAAGTTATTCGAAGCCACTTACCTAAAAGCAGTGCAAGACTGCATACCATCGAAAACTCGGCGTCCAGGCCATAATAATAAGCCCAAATGGTGGAATAAAGATATTTCAAACTGCCTGCTTGCTAAAAAATTTGCTAATGATAGATTAAAATCCTCACAAAATGACGAAGAACGGCTGAAATTTGTAGAGCTACGACGCAAAGCCAAAAAGTTAATTAAGCAAAGTAAAAAGACCTTAGAGTTACATATTGCGAATCAAAGTAAAACAAACCCGAAAGAATTCTATAGTTATATCAGAAAGAAAAAAGTAGTTACTTCAACTGTTGGACCGTTAGTCGATGAAAATGGAGAATACACCAAAGACGAAGAACAAATGAGTAATGCCCTCAATTCCTTCTTTGCATCAGTTTTTACAACAGAAGACCTCAGTGATATCCCTACACCATCGCCGATTCAGATTGATAATTCAGATGTTTTAAGCAATATCACCGTTACAGAGAGAGAAGTATTGAATTGTTTAGATAAACTCAAGGTAAATAAAACGCCTGGACCTGATACAATCTCGCCTAGAGTTCTAAAGGAAGCTAAGGATGAGCTCTCTAAACCACTGACATTACTATTCAATAAATCCTTGCAGTCTGGAACTATGCCCGATCAGTGGAAGCTAGCCAACGTAACACCGATATTCAAAAAAGGCAGCAAATCCCTATCCAGTAACTATCGTCCAATTAGCTTAACCTCAGTTGTATGTAAAATGCTAGAAACGGTCATACGAGACAGACTCGTAAATCACTTAGAGGAAAATAACATACTTAAAGATACTCAACACGGCTTTCGTAAAAAACGTTCCTGTTTAACAAACCTCTTAGACTTCTTCCACGATATCCTCAACCTCTACGATGAGAGTAAAGCTGTAGATATTATATACCTTGATTTTCAAAAGGCCTTTGACAAAGTTCCCCACAAACGTTTACTGCTAAAACTAAAAGCGCATGGAATACAAGACGGTGTGTTGAAATGGATAGAAAATTGGCTCAGCGACAGAAAGCAAAGAGTAGTCATAAACGGTAAGGCATCAAAATGGACCAATGTAAGTAGCGGGGTACCCCAGGGATCGGTACTAGGACCAATTCTCTTTCTAATTTACATCAACGACATAGATGAGGGTCTCACCTGTACAATCTCAAAATTTGCTGACGATACAAAAATTGCAAATAGCGTACTCTCAAAAGAACAAGTTGACGATATGCAACACAATCTAGATAAATTGTCATGTTGGGCCCAAATTTGGCAAATGAGTTTCAATGCGGATAAATGTAAAGTACTACATATCGGATACCTAAATGAGAAAGCAAACTATTCGATGAATGGCACTCAGCTTAAGAATGTAAACAGAGAAACCGATCTGGGAGTAACAATATCGAGTAACCTAAAACCGAGTCAACAATGTTCAGAAGTTGTTAAGAAGGCAAACAAAATAATTGGCTTTATAGGCAGGTCATTTGAGCATAAATCCAAAGAAGTTATCCTAACCCTTTACAATTCCTTAGTCCGCCCTCTTCTGGAATACTGCGTTCAATCCTGGTGCCCTTATTACCAAAAAGATATAAACAAGCTAGAACGAGTTCAACGTAGAGTTACCAAAATGATACCTAGCCTAAAGAACAAACCATACGAAGAGCGTCTTAGAGAATTAAATCTATTTCCTTTAACCCAGCGCAGATTAAGAGGCGACTTAATTCAAGTGTTCAAAATCATCAAAGGCATCGACAATATGAACTGTAGTAAGTACTTCACTATCGACCAATCTAATTACACGCGGGGAAACGGTTGCAAAATTATTGGTAAATCTTTTAACTCGCACGAATCTAAGAATTTCTTCTTCAATCGAGTTGTCAACTTGTGGAATGGGCTTCCCCGAAACGTTATAGACTGCATCACCGTTGATTCATTTAAACTCCGCCTAGACAAATATCTCGCATCAAACCCGCGACTGACTGCGTTTGTAAATGAATAACTTTATTTTATCCCCCCCTCAGTTACTAACCCATCTGTCCCCTACTAACTTCCTAATCCTGCCACGGACATTAGTTCCAGGGCAGTAATTCCCTTTCCAATGTTCCCTTACCCACTCTAAACCACTGTTTGGACACTTGATCCTCAGTGTTTTGGAGGACAAGCAACCTAGAAGGGTCACTGGATCTGTTGTTGCTTGATTTCCTTTGTACTCCTTTGTACATCAAGAAACCAAAATCCTCAAAGTCAAAGACCATCTGGACATGAGAGGCACTCAATTCCTGGCAGCAGCCTCCACGAACCAAGACCACCCACTAAACTACATGGCAACACACCCACAGACACCAAGAAATATCAAAACAACACCCAGCACACGGTATCACACACAGTTATTGTCCTCTCTCCCTCCCTGCCCACCCCGAACCAACTTCCAGAAGCACATCCATACTCATATCTCTCGCCAATCCATCCACTCACTCACAGACAACACGCAGCTGCATGCACGACCTCCCGAAATCCATCCTTCCGAATCCTCCCTCCCTCGCGAGGACAGAGTCCACCTCGCCAGGCTGATGCGGACACCATCCAGCTCTCCTGAGCTATCAGAAGAGACTGGATGACTCCGTTGTCGACGCCTGCCCGGGATGTAACACAGCACCCCATACCATTAAACACATCATAGAAGACTGCATTTCACACAACCACTTACGCCAACAACACAACCTACACTCAATGAGAGCTCTGTGGGAAAGCCCGATCGTGGCCATGGCCTTCCTCAGGGACTCGGGGCTGTTCGGCCAGGCAGCTTAGGGAACAACAACAACAACAACAACTAAACATACATAGGTTATATCAGACCTTAACGCACAATACAACTGGCCAGCATGAAGCTGATTTTGCAGAGTTAACCAGAGGGGGTATAATATTAATAAAAGGTGGTGAAAGATATGAAAAAAGAGAGAGGTAGGCAGAGGAAAAGATTCTCAGGTGCAGCTCGGGGGACAGGTAGCAAGGGATAAGATAGATGCGTTCTAGAAACCAGATCTGAGGGAGAGAGTGGCGAGGCGGCAGTATATATACCCGGACTAGCCTGCACCGCGCAGGTAATGCGGTAACAAGTCCTCTAGCCACTAGCAAGGGAGCTAGCAGCATGGTAAGGACCTCCCTCAACCAACCCCCACGAGGCAGCCAGCCGTGACGTCATCGAGCGGGGCAAAAACACTGCGCGCCCCCCTCTCACTCTGTTCTACTCTCTCTCTCTCTCTCTCTCCCAGATCCCATCATTACTAGTTAATGATAAAACATATACTTTACAATTAAATATAGAAAGCTTTGACATGGGTGAAAACAAAGAGCCTTTCTGGACTGCCCATGACACAAGCTTTCATATGAAATAAAGCACACTCTAATACATAAACTGTAGCCCCATCCACTGCCCTGGCGATCCTAGCGAGTCACTGTAGGACAAGCCATGAGGTTCTAACGGAGTGGTTAACGTCACAACCTAAAATTATAGGGTTTTTAGCCGAGCAAGGGGAACAACAGGTGAGAGTCCACCACAGTTCCCAACCTGGAACACTGTTCGGATCCTCTCGTGGTTATCACTTGGCCAGAAGAGATCGTTCTAATCGTTGAAAAAATTCTAATGTGGTAAAGCAGCAGCTCGCCTGAGCCTGTGAAAAATACCAAGGAGTCAATGTTGCATAGTGGGAATAATACCGGAATTATTAGGCCTACTTAAATTTGGCAAAACAAAATAGGAACTATCCTTGTATCGTTTATTTTAAATAAACTTTAGCTGCCGCTTATGTAAGAAATAGCCTATTGAATTCTTACCCGTTATCACTGGATATAATTACTGTACTCGTTTTTTTTTTTTTTTTTTTTCTCCCAGGTATAGCCTAGTCTTAGGCTAAGACTAATATATTTGTATCTTTGGCAACATAGAGGCTAAGTGTAACCGGTCACTTAGGCTCTCGTATTTCACGTAATTCTGATAGTAGGCCTGTCTCTTATTTAATAATTTTCATTTTAGTAAGCGTTGTTTACACATAGCGATTTTGATAATTTAATTTGACTTTATATTGTCCTTGTCCCAATTTTGGTTTGTTTAGTTTGCAAGTTTTACATTTTAATGGTATGACAAAGCCTAGGGTAACTGGCAAAATTAATATTTGCCTCCATTATTGCAACCCGGGCTTGTCCTATTATAGTATGACAATGCCTAGAGTATCCGACAAAATAATATCTGCCTTAATTGTATGACATCTTTATTATAGTATGACCAAACCTAGAGTACCCGGCAATAATTTCCATTTGATTCCATTATTGGAACCCTGGTTTGTCTTTATTAAAGTATGACAAAGTTTAGGGTACCCGGAAAATAATATGCCATCGTCTTAACAGTCGCCAGAGTACCCGGTAACTGGCTTCCCGGCCGGGTCTTGTTATGGCATTATGCTTGTTGTTATGATACAACCCGGGAATATTGGTACCCGGGACTGACTGGTACCCGGGTCTGTCCTGGTAATAAATTGATGGTACCTGGCCGGGTTTATCTTTCTATTTGTTGTGGATTATAATACCGCCCGGTATTATAGTGCCCGGGTAGCCGGCCATAGTCTACAAGTACCCGGGCTTGACTTTATACTTTATATGGTAATGTAATACCACCCGGGAATCTTGGTGCCCGGGTTTGTCATAGCTTTAAC
This sequence comes from Paralithodes platypus, assembly GCA_032716605.1. Lineage (NCBI taxonomy): Eukaryota > Metazoa > Arthropoda > Malacostraca > Decapoda > Lithodidae > Paralithodes > Paralithodes platypus. The sequence continues at coordinate 3,065,918 of CM064578.1, read as the reverse complement.
CGGCCGGGTAGCAGCCTCCAGAGTAACCTGCTATAGCCTTTATAGTATCACCCGGGAATACTGGTACCCGGGTCTGTCATAGTCTTGACAGTTTGTCAGAGTACCCGGAAAATAGTCTGCTGGTACCCGGCCGGGCTTGTGTTTATATTTGTATTGGGTTATAATACTACCCGGGAATATTAGTGCTCCTCATAAATCTTAACCTAAACAGAGAAAAATAACAAGAGAACCCTTACATGACATGGTCACTGTTGGTCCAACTGATCTGTGTAAACATTCAAGGTTGAGTATGAAAACGCATACTAGTAAACGTATGAAACGCACTTAAACATCACAAGTCTTAACAGTTGCCCGGGTAACTGGCCACAGCCTACATGTACTCGGGCCTGACTTTATATTTGTTATGGTATTACCGGTAATAGCCTGTTGGTACCCGGCCGGGTTTGACTTTATATTTGTTATGTTATTGTAATACCGCCCGGGAATATTGGTGCCCGGGTTTGTCATAGATTTAACAGTCGGCCGGGAAAACTGGCGATAGCCTACATGTACCCGGACCTGATTTTATACTTGTATGGTATTATAATATCCCCGCCCATCTGGGTACCCAGGACTGTCTCCATACCCGGCAGTCCTGGTACCCGGGCCTTATTGAGATTACGGTTTTGACAACCCGTAGGGAAGGAAGGAAAAACTAATATTTATTGGTGGCTCCTCTACGTCAATGACGTAAGAGCCTATGATAATATGGCCTCGTTCCGGGCTCCTCAGAGCCCGGGTTAACCTCGATTACGGCGGTCGAGAACCAAGATCATCTTAGGGGGTACCCCTTAATCATTCCTAAGGTACGTCATTTCCTAACTTTCTTGACTTCTTTCCAGAACAGTTTCTTACTCTCCCTCCATTTTACACTCAGATTCCTTCCAAATTCCTCATCTACTCTTCTCTTACTTTCCTTCACTACTCTCTTCACCACCCTCTTACTCTCCACGTACCTCGCTCGTTTCTGTCTCTCTCTCACAAATGAGAACATAAGAAAACCAGAGTCTGCAGAGAGCCGATTGGCCCACACATGTCAGATCCCTTTCTCACCCAACCCATCCCACGCTCTCTCTCTCATATTTATCGCTATCTTCCTTATGTTTACGACATCCTATTCTCTCTTGCCATACTCCCTCTCTCTCTTTCACAAATGAGAAAATAAAAAATAAAAGAAAACGGGAGTCTCCAGAGCCGATTGACCTACACATGGCAGATCCCTTTCACACCCAACCCATCTCGTTCTATCTAATTTCAATTTGAAGCTCTATTGTTCTTGATCCCATTATAGCACTCGGTAGCCTATTCCACATATCTACAACTCTGTTACTAAACGGATAGAGGCAGATCCCTTTTACAGCCAATCTCTCCCTCTCTCGCTCTTGCTTGTTTGCACAATCTGCTTCTTCTGTAGTTTCTCCATGCCCGATAAGTTAAATGATCTTTTGATATCTGTGACACAGCATTTGTATCCAACACAATACCCTGCTTGCAAAACCGTCGAACCCCGGACAACGTTGCTTGCAACTTTAATTATTATTATTATTATTATTACATTCACAACAGATCGTTCAGGATGCTCACTGTGAATCACATCAGGCTAACACTTCCGCCGCAAAGTTGGATGTACTCGTTAGACCTGACAGAAGCCTAGTGGCACGTCGCTGTAAACAAAAGGTTCCAAAAATTCCTCGCTTTGAGGATAGAGCATCAGACTTATGTCCTTCAGAGAATGCCATTCGGGTTGAACCTTGCACCGAGAATATTCACAAAATTAGTCCGGCAAGCCCTCATGCCAATATTGAACCAAGGAATCAAGGTAAGTGTAAGTGTGGTACTTAGACGACTAGTTAGTGGTGGCGGAATCAGAGAGTCAATGCAAAATTCATGTCACTCAAATTATAAACTATGTTCAATCCCTAGGGTTCAAGGTCAACTTGGCAAAGTCGAACCTTGTTCCCACACGGGTAATTCAGTGGATAGGGCTGGTCTGGGACACAGCATATCTTACTCTCAGTCAGAGTGTGGACAACTGCAACAGATTTTGAAAGAAATTGTTTTTGTTTCTCCACAGTCTGACTACCACGAGAAGGACATGGGAATCCCTGGTTGGCTCTCTCAACTGGATTAATTTAACTGTAAAGTTAGGCCGGTTGAAAGTAAAGAAATTAATCCTGGAAGGAAACAAACATTTCCCACTATTGCCGGCGGGAAAGTTATGGCGAATTTCAAAATTGATTCATAACTTACTATCAGTCAGGGCGAGGAGAGAAACATTGCACTCAATAATGACGTGGACGTCTCCCTCACCTACGGTATGGATAGACACGGCTGCTTCAGGGACAATAGGCCGGGGTTATCAGTCGAACCTAGGCCATCAGGGTCAAGGTCTTTGGTCCCAATCCGAGAATTTTCACTTCAATGCGAAAGAACTATTAGTCCCTATATTTTTCCTTCATGCTCACGGCTCCACCTTGCGGGGGAAATCAGTAGCTTTTCGAATCGACAATTTGAATGCGGTAGCCTGCATTGAAAAGCAAGGGTCAACGAGGTCTCGGAAGTTGCTAGAATTGTCAGAGGAGATTTTTGTTCTGGCCAAAGAGCTGAGCATTCATCTCTATGCATCATACCTCCCAGGCGTAGCGAACGTCTGGGCAGATGCCCTGTCAAGAAAACAGAGCACCAAAGTAAAATGGGCAATCAAGCAAAACATCTTCAATCAGATGATTGCAAAGCCATACCGTCCACAAGTGGATTTATTCGCGTCCAAGGAAAACCACAGGCTTCCTTTCTACCTAACCCGCCGGGAAGTATCTGCGGCGGGGAGTCCAGACGCATTGATGGAGGACTGGAACATGTGGAGTTCCATCTATCTGTTTCCGCCTCCAGACGCTTTACTCATGTGTCAGGTAGTTCACAAACTACGAGGTTACCGGGGCTTAGTCTCGATGATCGCGCCTCTATGGCCGGCTCAGGTGTGGTATCACCAGTTGAAAATATGGTGTGAGACCCCGGTGTCACTCCCGATCTCGTACTTCCACTTGGAGACAATTGGCAACCTAAAGACCTCGCTGACTTTTGCCTTTTGGACATTCAGAATGCCAAATGGTTAACCCCATATGGGGAGAGCGTCACTAATAAATTCCTCAATCAGTATACTCTTTCTACCAGGCGTCAATATCAATCGTATTGGAAGTCTTTCACGACCTGGATAGTAGAAACGGCGCAAACTGATGCATCAGTAGCTTTGATCTTCAAGTATTTGGACTACTTATTTGAACAAAAACGCCTTTCTGTAATTACAGTAAACTTCCGTTAATCCGAAGGGCAGCGGACCGGCCCTCGTTCGGATTAGTGGATTTTTCGGATTATCGGACTTTACCCCTATGAACCTGTGTATGACGAAAACATTGAGGCATTAGGCCACCCAAATGACACAATGGTGCACACACACATATCATATGTTCATGAAATCACTTCAAAAGTTTACCATTGTCATTGTAGCCTATTACCTACTTCAAAACATTCAGATTAATGATCAAAGGAATCTGCTGATATAAACGTCTTCTTCTTCTTCCGTCTACTAGCGAGTTTGTCTTGCTCTTGAAGATCAGATCAGATGTGGTTCGGGAAGTAATGCCTTAACAACGGCACTTCCCTGAGAGGTTCTTGTAATTTTCATTTTGTGATTTTCATTTTGTGACGTGCTCTGTTATATTATATTGTATTGAAAGCACCCTTGTCTTGTTGTCTTGAAAGCACCCTTGGGACGCTCCGATCACTGAACTATAAATACTGTAGTAGCGTATCGAAACGTCCAAAGGTGCGTTTTCAAGCTCAAGACTAATACATCCAAAGGTGCGTTTTCAAGCTCAAGACTGAATACGCTTGCAGAAAATGCGGTGCAAGCCAGTAGCGCATCGGAGCGTCCCAAGGATGCGTTCAAGAGCAAAACAAACTCTCTAGCAGACGATGTGGAAGAAGAAGAAGAAGAAGAAGAAGAAGAAGAAGAAGAAGAAGAAGGTGTTTACGTTTATATCAGTAGCTTCCTTTGACCATTAATCTGAATGTTTTGAAGTAGGTAATAGGCTACAATGACAATGGTAAACTTTTAAAGTGAATTCATGAACATATGATATGTGTGTGCTCCATTATGTGTCATTTGAGTGGACTAATGCCTCAAAAAGGGGACTTTGGGACTTCTTGAAATTCGGACCATCGGGTGAATTCGGATTTGGCCTCAAATTGAAAAATTTGGACTATTGGGAGATTCGAATCATCGGTCGTCGGATTAACGGACTTTTACTGTACACTGAAAAATAATTTGTCAGCTATCAGAACTCCCTTTTATGACTTAACAGGGCTATCTATACCGCAGGCAGAGGAGAAAGGGTTCATGAGGGCATATTTTAAGCTTCGCCCACCACCCAGTCAGCTCATGCCTACCTGGTCACTGGACAAAGCATTGTCTTTGCTCCATTCGCTCAATTATAATCATGCGCCGGATTTCGACTCACTGTTAAAGAAGGCTGTGTTCATTATGGCTTTGGCCACAGGTAACAGGGTGTCTGAGCTGGCGGCGATGAGCAACGAACCTAATTGCCTCAGGTTTTTGGAGATGCAATAGTAATGTACAAATTGCTCCATCCCCCACTTTTGTCGCAAAAAATGAATATTGCGATCATGTTTTCTCTGAATTTACTGTCCCGGCGCTTAAACGCGGAGACACACACCATATTTTATGTCCAGTACAATCTCTGATAAAGTTTTTGGGAGTGTCACAACCTCAGCAACAGGGAGCTTTATGGGTTAATAGTGCAGGTAAGCGCGTCACGAGAAGAAAATTAGCATCATTGGTTGTAGATGTAATCCGAGAAAGTAATCCCGGCATAGTGGGAAGGGCCCACGACATCAGGAAGTGGGCAGTTTCATTAAGATTCTTGCATAATTATTCCATAGATGATATAGCTGATACACAATTGTGGTCATCCAATCATACTTTTCTGTCGCGTTACCTATCTGTGGCCTTAGATAAACCAAAACTTACCTGTGTGGCATTACGGCAGCGGGTCTAATTGGTCTTGTGTGCTACTAGATTTAAGAATTATCTTACTGTATATGTAAAAAGGAGGGGGGGGGGGGGGAATTGGAGAGCCAAGACCCTCAGACCCTCTGCCGGAGAATGTAATAAGTATACGAGCTGTGATACTTGATAAGCCTAACTGGTTATACAGTTCAAAATTTATATTTATGAATATATATCATTAATAGTTACACAATGAGATATAGAAGATAAGTTGTACAAAATATACAGTATATACAAATTAATCTTAACCCTCCAGCCCCGGCTATGTATTATATATATATTCCCCGCAATCCGGGGGTTTTGGCCGAAAAACTTCTACGCCTAGGCTACCGCATCTTTGTTATTTGCCTTGCTTCCGCATTCCCGCGCATCCCCAAGCGTAGATGTGTTTCGTACCTGTAGAATGGCGTTAAGTAGAGCTCTCTAAGTCAACTAAGGTCCTGATGTGGCGGCGTCTACGCCGTGGGGCCACCTCCCGAGGCTGCCAACCGCGGATGGCTGCCGACCCTCCACGGCCGAAGACAAAATCAACGACCAGTGGAGGAAAACCGGATGCCGGCCGCGGGGAGCAGTTTCGGGAGCCAAACCGTCACAACCATCCCCTGCCCCCTCCCTGGGGGCACGGGTCCTTGGAGCGGTTTCGGTCGCGCCGGGAATTTCCACACCTCTCACACCACACACATCACACAGTTTTTCCTACACCGAGAAATGACTCTCCGGCTGTCATTTCTCGAAGACTTCTTCTAGCCAGAGACATTGAGAGCAACCCAGGACCCACGTACACATACATATGTCCAACTTGCTCAAAACCCATCACTTCGAGTCGCCATACTAAGGGTTCAGTTCTCTGCAATTCATGCGGGAACTGGACCCACTTCACCTGCACAACACTTGCCTCCAAGAAACACTACACAAACACCTGGACCTGTTCCTCATGCCCCTCCCTCTCCCAGTCAAATCCCTCACCTAAAACCCGTCCACCTCTCCTCCCCAGCCCACCTAACCTTCCCATATCATCCACTCCCCCCCCTAAAACCCGTCCACCTCTCCTCCCTAACCCACCTAACCTTCCCATACCATCCACATCCTCAACTCAACACACCACACCCTATCCTAATCCATTCCAACCCCCATCTCCTGCTCCCCAATCCCCACCCCCACCTCACCCATCCCAACCCCCACCCCCTCCCCCCCCCCCCCCCCCCACCCTCGTGCGGGAGCACCCCACATACATCGTGCACATAACATTAACATTCTTCAACTGAACATAGATGGCATCAACACAAAGAAACACAAACTCTCACACTTCATCAAACAACACAACATACACATTGCCATCTTACAAGAAACAAAACTCCGCACAACACAAAAAACACCCACATTTCATAATTTCACCACCATCAGACAAGACCGGGCTGTCGGCGGGGGCGGTGGACTCATCACCCTGGTACACAAAGAAATATCATACATAGTAACCAGTGTACAAACCAAATCCCTCCTCCCCCCAAATGATAACACAACAGAAATACAATCAATTAAAATACGCACTGGCAACAACTCCAACATAACCATCATAAACACATACATCCCTCCCCAAGCATCCCCTACAGTACCAAATTAATACAGACCACACTTACAACACATCACAAACACCCCACACACCCCACACATCATCCTGGGTGGTGACTTCAACGCCAAGACGTCGGCCTGGTTTGTCGACAACGCCGACACAGACAGAGGGCTGGTACTACAAAACCAAACCGATAACCTCATCATCCTTAACGACATCCATCAACATACCCATATTCCTCACCAAGCCCTCTATAACCCATCATCTCCTGACATCACCTTTTGCTCCCCAGAACTCGCCCCCACAACATCCTGGAGGGTGGTCAGAACCTTAGGCTCTGACCACCTCCCGATCATTATCACCACCAAAACCAGACTCACCCCAGCTAGCCACAAACACACATACACCAATTATAAAAGAGCTAACTGGGAAGCATTCACAAATGAGACAGAACAACACTTCACAACTCTAAACAGTACACCCATCACTAACATCAACAATGCTGTACACATACTCAATAAAACGATCCAAAACGCTGACAAGAAACACATTCCAAGAGGTAACAGGAAAAGACACAACCCCAACTTCACACCAGAAATTCAAAACCTCATCAGACAACGCGACATACTGAAACACTCCCCAGCACCCCACACACAAGACATCACACAACAAATTCAAGCACTCAACACCCAAACTAACAACAAAATACAAGAACAACAAAAACTAAATTGGAATAACTTCCGACAAACACTTGATCACAAAACAAACCCCAAAAAACTCTACAAAACACTAAACAGCATCACACTTTCCAACAGCAACACAACACAATCACATGCTGCAATCACAACAACAGACTCTACTCCTTCATGTAAACAACAAGCAAACACTCTCATCAATCACTTTTCACATGTCAGCCACCTAAAACCTCACAAAGACGACCGACGTGTCATCCGACGTAAGAGACAATTCCCCACAGACCCTGACTATACACCCTTCACCAATCACCAGACAAAGCATATCATCAACAATCTCAAGCACTCACCCGCCTGTGGCCTAGACAACATAAGCAACATACACCTCAGACACCTGGGACCACAAGGCATACAAGCACTCACTAACATATCAAACTACAGCTATTCACACAACACAATACCAGACATTTGGAAGCATGGTATCATCATCACATTCCCCAAACCCAACAAAGACCCCACGCTACCCTCCTCGCACCGCCCCATCACACTTCTTTGCTCCCCCTCCAAAGTCATGGAACGCCTAGTATTACAACTAATTACACCTGACCTACCCCTAGCTCCAACACAACATGGCTTTAGGCCACTGCACTCCACAAACACTCTTCTCACAGACCTTACACAAAGAGCTTTCGACGGCATCAACTCAGCTAGACCACCACACAGATCACTATTAGCCACACTCGACATTAGTAAAGCCTTCGATGCCATCCCCCGCCACAACCTAACAAACAAAATCTACAACACAAACATGCACAACAACACAAAAAGGTGGCTGGCCAACTTCCTAGCAGGCAGATGTGCACACGTATCTTTTGCCGGTCAGTCATCTAAAATCAGAAACTTTCCAAACGGAGTCCCACAAGGATCCGTCCTATCGCCTGCACTCTTCAATCTGTACATGCACGATATAACTACACCCAATACGCCCCAAATAAACTTAGCCTCCTATGCAGATGACATAACACTCACATGCACACACCATGACCCAAAAAGAGCAACAGATCTCCTTCAACCCTATCTCAACACACTACATGGTTGGTGCACTACAAACAGACTTAATCTAGCCCCAGCCAAATCCACCGCAACCCTGCTCACAAGTTGGACAGGAGAACACGAATACATCCCTCAACTCACCATAAACAACACACCCCTAACACATACACACACACCCAAAATCCTAGGAGTAACATATGATACTCATATGACATTCAAACAGCACACCACAAACATTAAAAAGAAACTGACACCCAGACTTAACGCCCTCAGGTCACTTGCTCACACAAAATTCGGACACAACAAAGAAACTACCACCACAGTATATAAACAATACATAAGATCAGTGATGAAATATGCAAGCCCAGCCTGGGCTTCTAACCTAGCTGAAACACATTATAAGACCTTACAGACTATTCAAAACAAAGCCCTGAAGATCATTACAGGCTGCACAGCTACTTCACCCACAGATCACCTACATCAAGAAACCAAAATTCTCAAAGTCAAAGACCATCTGGACATGAGAGGCACTCAATTCCTGGCAGCAGCCTCCACGAACCAAGACCACCCACTAAACTACATGGCAACACACCCACAGACACCAAGACATATCAAAACAACACCCAGCACACGGTATCACACACAATTATTGTCCTCTCTCCCTCCCTGCCCACCCCGAACCAACTTCCAGAAGCACATCCATACTCATATCTCTCACCGATCCATCCACTCACTCACAGACAACACGCAGCTGCATGCACGACCTCCCGAAATCCATCCTTCCGAATCCTCCCTTCCTCGCGAGGACAGAGTCCACCTGGCCAGGCTGAGATGCGGACACCATCCAGCTCTCCTGAGCTATCAGAAGAGACTGGATGACTCCGTTGTCGACGCCTGCCCGGGATGTAACACAGCACCCCATACCATTAAACACATCATAGAAGACTGCATTTCACACAACCACTTACGCCAACAACACAATCTACACTCAATGAGAGCTCTGTGGGAAAGCCCGATCGTGGCCATGGCCTTTCTCAGGGACTCGGGGCTGTTCGGCCAGGCAGCTTAGGGAACAACAACAACAACAACAACTGGTTCAGTTGTGATGATGATTTCATTGGAGATAACTTTATGGCAAAAACAGCCACTTTACACTACTTTTTTATATTTAACAATAACATACAGGCACACACGAACAAGCGACGCACTCCTTCTTGTGGTCGGAGATGCGGGGTGTCGGTCCAGCCGGCTGTTGTTTACATGCGTCGGACGTACGCCTCGCACACCAAGCTTACAGGCTTTGAGCTCATGGGTGTTTAAGAGCCCTTCCGGGTAGCTCGGGTGTGTTTTTTATGGGCGTTTAAGAGCCCTTCCGGGTCTGATGGGTTAAGGACCAAATATATATAATCAAATTATTTGTCCTCTTTGAGTATAGGGGTATTGGAGGGGGTCTGTCTGATCATTATGTAGTGGTAGCTAAGGTTAGGATACAAAAGAAGTGGGTGAGGAGAGCGGGAGGGAGGCGAGAGGAGGGTGGAATGGTGAGGAGGGTGGAGAGGTTGCAGGAGGAGGAAGTCAGGGAGGAGTACAGGAGAGCAGTGGAAAGACGACTAGGTGGGTTCGACCTGGAAGTTATGGAGGAAGTGGAGGAGATGAGCAAGGTGTTTAAGGATGAGATCTGTGCAGCATGTGAGGAGGTGTGTGGAGTGAGGAGAAGAGGGAGGGGAGTGAAAGGTACAGCATGGTGGACAGAAGAGGTAAGAATAGCTGTGGAAGAAAAGAAGAAAGCATATAGAGAGTGGTTGGGTAGTAGAGGGAATGAAGATTCCGAGAGACAGAAACGAGCGAGGTACGTGGAGAGTAAGGGTGGTGAAGAGAGTAGTGAAGGAAAGTAAGAGAAGAGTAGATGAGGAATTTGGAAGGAATCTGAGTGTAAAATGGAAGGAGAGTAAGAAACTGTTCTGGAAAGAAGTCAAGAAAGTTAGGGAAGGTAGCAAGGGAAACAGTAAGGGTGTGAAAGATAAGAATGGGAGAATGCTAGCCGAGAAGCAAGAGAGAGTCGAAAGATGGAGGGAGTACTTCAGTGAGTTGCTAAATGAAAGGAATGAAGAGCCAGCAAACATAGCTGGATATGGTATGGGAGGGAGAAGAAGAGAAGTAGTGGAGGAGGAGGTGGGGATCAGGAGGTCAGAAGTGTGGGAAGCCATGAAAAGAGTGAAGTTGGGGAAAGCACCAGGAACAGATGGAGTGTGTGGGAAATGTTGAGGTATGGTGGTGAGATAGTGATAGAATGGGTATGGAAAATGTGCAAACTAGCGTGGGAGAAGGGGAGTGCACCCGATGACTGGAAGACTGGCATAATAGTCCCCCTATATAAGGGCAAAGGGGAAAGAGGAGTGTGTGGTAACCACCGAGGAATATGTCTTCTAAGCGTAGTAGGGAAGGTATACAGTAGGGTAGTGATTGAGAGAGTGAGAGTGAGAACGGAGAAATGGATAGGCGACGAGCAGGGAGGTTTTAGGAAGGGAAGAGGATGTGTAGATCAGATTTTTACCCTGAATTGTGTTGTGGAGAAGTATCTGGAGAAGAAACAAAAGGTGTATGTTGCCTTTATGGACTTGGAGAAGGCCTATGACAGAGTGGATAGAGAAGGTTTGTGGAAAGTACTTAGAATATACGGAGTAGAGGGCAAGTTGCTGAAAGCAGTGAAGAGCATGTATGAGGGTGCAAAGGCGGCAGTACGTGTGGAGAGTGAGCAGAGCGAGTTCTTTGACCTGAATGTTGGTTTGAAACAGGGGTGTGTGATGTCCCCGTTGTTGTTTACTGTATATATGGATGGAGTCATGAAAGAAATACTATCAAGATCAGTGGATGTTGGTGTATCGCTGAAAAGGGAGGGAATTGAGTGGAAGCTACCTATACTGCTGTTTGCGGATGATACAGTTCTGATGAGTGATAATGAATGGGAGTTGCAGGGTCTGGTAAATGAGTTTGGAACAGTGTGCGAAAAACGGAATTTGAAGGTAAATACGGGGAAGAGCAAGGTTATGGTCTTCGAAAGGGGTGAAGTCACAGAGTGTGAGGTGAAGCTGAACGGTCAGGCTATGGAGATCGTCAACTCTTTTAAGTATCTGGGCAGTGTTGAGTAAAGATGGGACTATGGATGAAGAGGTGCGGAGAGGGTACAACAGGGGAAGGGTTGTAGGAACGCTAAAAGTAACAAGAAATAGGGTGGTCAGTATGGAAGTGAAGAAGTCCTTGCATGACAGTGTGGTAATCCCGACACTGACTTACGGAAGCGAAGCATGGACGTTGGTTGAGAGACTCAGACCAAGAGTGAGAGCAGTAGAAATGAATTACTTAAGGAGTGCGTGCGGAGTTACATGGAGGGATAGACAGACTAATGAGGAAGTAAGAAGGTGTGGTGTGGAGGTAGATGTGCTGGAAAGTGTGAAAAGGAACAACTTGAGATGGTTCGGCCATATGGAACGTATGGAAAGCGAGAGAATGACTAAGAGGGTGTACGAGAGCGAGGTGGAGGGACAGGGGGAGAGGTAGACCGAATATGAGGTGGAAGGATGGAGTGAGGAACTACATGAACGAAGGCGGTGCTGGTTGGGGGGAGGGGCGTCGACTGACTGGGGACAGAGGTGCATGGGGGCGGTTCGTTCGTGGCCACCCCTTCGGGGATCGCGGCGTCAGGCAATAGATAGATAGATAGAAATTATTTGTTTGTTCGTAGAGAACTTTGACGCCGAGGAAGGGTCAAAGACTTCTTATGTTTTTGGACAAGAATACAACATTCTTGGAAAACATATTTTTATTGAATCTCAATGGGATATTCATTTACTGATGTACCTGCAAGGTTCCTTATAAGCAGACTTCTTCGAAGCACGCAATCTGCTTGCTTTCCATTTTTTACCAAAAATATTGTTTGTACTGTACACAATAAATTTAAGATTGTTATATGGTTCTTTTTCTCTACCTATGGTAATTTGTTAGTAGGTTAGATATTGTCACTAATGTCCCCCTCCAGTCTTGAGATATCAGGCATATCGTCAATGATGGAGGGGCCACTAATAAATTATAGGTTTGACTCCTGTAAGGAGATAAAGGAAACCTAATATTTAGTAGTGGCCCCATAAGTTTACATGTGCACATAATAAACCCCATAATATTCATGAAAAATAATTTGCAAAAAATCTCCACTGTTTAATACTAAATTGCTTTCACAGCTAAAACTACTATAATAACTCCATTGTTTTGTACTAACATTGTACTAGCACAATTTCTCGCAGAGAAATTTTCATATCACATTAATCCTAATTGTATCACAGCTCTTATACTCTGGCGGGGTCTAGGGTATCCTATGTTACACTGACTGCACCCCCCCCCCCCCCCCCTCTTTTCCTTGAAAGTAAACAACAGTGACAGTAGGGCCACCTAGACCCTCTGCCTTAAAGCTATACATGGTAAGGAAGGTTTGTCCAGAGCAACTGACAAGTATCTAGTCAAAAACGTATGATTAGACGCCCACAACTGTGTGGACGCAATATCTTCTACTGAAAAATTCTTCAGGAAACGTAAAGAGGCCGCCCATTTGCGTAAATCGTGGGCCCTACCCACAACGCCGGGATTACTCTCTTTAATGACTTCGACCAGAAGAGAAGCTAATCTCCGTTTCGGTAAGCGTTTACCCGTACTCGCTACCCATAAAGCACCTTGGGGGTTGAGAGGAGCCACTCTCAAATATTTGGTTAGAGCCTGCACTGGACATAGATTATGGTGCACCTTTCCCCTTTTTAACGCCGGCACCGTGAACTCAGAAAACACGTGTGCACTGTGCTCATTCTTGGCTATAAATCCCGGGGAAGGTGCAATGTGAATACATTCATTAAGTCTACCAAACCTAAGGCAATTAGGTGTGTTGCTCATCACCGCCAGCTCAGACACTCTGTTCCTGGTGGCCAAAGCCAAAAGGAATACAGCCTTTTTTAAAAGTAATGCAAAATCTGCAGTATTTTTGGTACAGACGAGAGTGAAGTAAAGACAATGCCTTGTCCAGAGACCAAGTAGGCATGAGCTGACGGGGAGGTGGGCGGAGTTTAAAACATGCCCACATAAAACCTGTTTCCTCCGCTACCGGTATGGAGAGACCTGTAAGGTCTAAAAAGGGCACTCTAATCGCAGTTAAGTGATTTTTTAACGTTACCACAGATAAACGTTTCTGCTCAAACAGATAATTTAAATAATTAAAAACTAATGCTACTGAGGGCACAGTCTGTTCTGTTCTAATGATCCAAGAAGTAAAGGCTTGCCAATGTGATTGATACTGTCATTTCGTAGACTGAGTATATTGATTTAATAATTTATTGGTCACATCTCTACCATATGGGGCTAGCCACTTGGCCTCCTGAATGTCCATAATGCAAAAGTCAGCGAGGTCGCTAGGTTGCCAATCGTGTCTAAGTGGAAATACCTGACCGGGAGCGACACCGGGTGCGGGCACCACGTCTTTAATTGCTGGTACCACAACTGCGCCGGCTACAGGGGCGCGACTAGCGAGACTAAGCCTCGATAATCTCGTAGTTTGTTCACTACGTGGCACATTAGTGACGCGTCTGGCGGCGGAAACAGATAGATGGAGCTCCATCTGTTCCAGTCTGTCACTAGGGCGTCTGGCCCCCCTGCCGGCGTTTTCGTCCGGCGGGTGAGGTATAGAGGGAGTTTGTGAGTCTCCTCGGACGCAAACAGATCCACTTGTGGATAGTAGAGCTCTGCAATCATTTGGTTGAAAATGGGTTGCTTGAGCTCCCATTCTACTGTTGTGCTCTGTCTCCGGGACAGAGTGTCTGCCCAGACGTTTGCTACGCCTGGGAGATAAGATGCATGAAGATAAATGTCTAGTCTGTTGGCTAGAGTAAAAATCTCTTCCGACACGTTTAGCAACTTCCTTGATCTCGTTGACCCCTGTTTCTGAATACAGTGAACTGCATTCAGATTGTCCATTCTGAAGGCCACCGACTTGCCCCGTAAAGCAGGGCCGTGAGCCTGAAGGAAATACAAGGGGACTAGTAATTCTTTGACATTGATGTGGGAGATTTCTAAGTGGGACCAAAGCCCCTGACCCTGGTGTCCCTGATTTGACTGAAATCCCCAACATATTGTGCCTGACGCATCCGTGTCTACCCATACTGTTGGCGGAGGAGAGGTCCATGACATTATTGAGTGCAACGTTTCCCTCTTTGCCCAGACCGCTAGTAAGGTGTGGATTAATTTTGGGATGGGCCATAACTTTCCCGCCGGTAAGAGTGGGATATATTTGTTGCCTTCCAATATTAAACGTTTTACTTTCAACCGGCCCAACATTACAGTTAGTTGAATCCAGTTGAGAGAGCCGACCAGAGACTCCCAGACCCTTCGTGTCGTAGTCAGACTGTGAAGAAACATGAACAGTTTCCTGCGAAACCTGTTGCGATTGTCCACACTCTGACTCAGAGTGAGCGCAGCTGTGTCCCAGACCAGCCCTATCCATTGAATTACTCGTGAGGGAACAAGGTTTGACTTTACCAGATTTACCTTGAACCCTAGAGTTTTGACAGGATTTAAAATGATGTTGACATGTTTGATGCATAATTGCTCTGTCTCTGCCACCACCAGCCAGTCGTCTAGGTACCACAACACTCTGATTCCTTGCTTTAATAACGGCATCAGGGCTTGCCGGACTAATTTCGTGAATAATCGAGGTGCCAGGTTCAAACCGAATGGCATCCTTTGAAAAACAAAATTTTGGTGCCTGATCCGTAAGGCCAGAAACCTTTGAAACCTTTTGTTTACCGATACGTGCCAATAAGCGTCTGTCAGGTCTAGGGAACACATCCAACCTCCCGGCGGAAGTGTTAGCCTGATTTGGTGTACTGTTAACATACGGAATGACTTGTTGTGAATGTGAAGGTTCAGATAAGACAGGTCTACGACTGGTCTCATCTGAACACTGTCCCTTTTGGGAACCAAAAATAGCTTGGACGTGAATACAGGGTAATTTGGGGGGACCGGGATGATGACATTCTTGGCAATAATTTCCTGGACCAGTGACTCCACCTCTAATGAAACAAAATTCGCCGTTGTCGGCTGACGTAAGCGAGGTCGCCGGAGCCACTGCCAAGTGATGCCTTTGCGTGCCACCATCCGTGCCCAAGTTTTTAACGGCCATGCTTGGTGACACGTTCGGAACGACCCAGTTAGCAGACAAGGGTTCGCCGGCTGTACTACCCTCGGATCCGCCGGCCTTAAGACTGGCACCAGGAGTGAGAGAGACTTTAGTTTTTTGATGTTGGTGGTGGTGGACGCTTCGCCGGCTGGCTGGCGTTGGCCGAAGACGGGCCCTGACCTGGCTTATTATGGCCGCGTCCTCTTTGACCTGAAAACCTACTCTGTCTATGCCTGTACTGACCTTGAGGGGAGGAGGAGGACTTAGGTGGAAAAAAGGGCTTAGATCCCCCCGGCTGAGCCTTAGCGACTGGCCTGGGTTTGGGGAAGTTAAAGGCAGGTTTCTTAGAAGGGGTGGGACTGTGCTTAAAGGCCTGAGCCATATTAAACACCGTTCGCCACACGTCAGGGGTCATTAAAGAGGGAGTGAGCACTGATGACATGACCACCTGATTCGCAATGCGATCAGGCAGTTTTCGGACTAAGGACATTCTGAGGTCTTGTCTCGCTCGTACCGCCTCAAGCAAGGCGGTGCGGATGTCACCCAAAGATTGGATTGACGACTGTAGAAGCAGTCGCCGGGACAATTCAACCGATCGTCTGGTATCCGCGTCTGCGATTGCCTGAGTGGACCGGAGCAAAGACTTTGCTATCTGTTGAGACACTATGTATTGAGAGAACAGGCGAAAAGCTTTCCCTCTTAGCCTAAATTCTCATTCTAGGTGAGTTGAGGTAGGGGTAGTGAAAGGTTCTTTTAGCTCACAGTGATTAATTTTAGGGGCAGCTAAGAAAGCAAACAAAGCTGAAGGGACTCCGCCGGCAGAACACACTTGCATGGAGAACCAAGAATGAGTATCTTGAGGGATCTGGTGGGAAGTTTTGGAAGTAAATGTGGTTGCAAAGTTTTGAGCCTCTGCCTCCCATTCCACCCAAGGTCCTGGACCCAACTGCCCCACCTTCAAGACTGGATTAGCTGCTGTGTCTGTGACGGTTAGCAAATCGAGTTCTGGAGTGAGAGCTGACAGAGTCTTAATGTCATTAAATCCGTCATGCTTAGACCAGTCTGAAAAAAGTTTTGAAGCTGAGGCAGAGGGTAAAGCCGGCTTAGCAGCATAAACAAAATAATCTTGGTGATAATAACTAGGTATAGCCTTGATGTTGACTTCTAGTACATTGCCTAAAGTATCCAAGGCCCTTAATTTCCTAGATTTATTGCCCTGGATGACCCACTCACGCGGTACTGGGAGTTCCCCTGACAAGGTAGGTTGGGCAATCTCTGGTTTAGTGGGGGTCAAAAGGACCCATGACTCGTCTGGTCCGTAAAGCAAGGGCATAGCTACCTTTCTGAGAGGCGCTCTGTCTAGGGGGGTCGGATTGACATCCGTTATAACCCTTACATTGGAAGTGGTCAATGCCGCCGTAGCAGGCCTAGTAACCACTGATGGTGACAGAGGGGGAGGGTGAGGGATCTGAGTTAAAGCAATAGAAGTCATCAGAGGCCGTACCGTAGAGCTTGTCGTGGGAGCTCCCAAGTCCACTGTGGGAGTTTCCTGCTGTTGGCTAAAAAATTTAGATGAAGCATTACTGAGTAGCCCATTAATTTCCTGTGCAGTGAGAAATTGACTTGATGAAGTACTAACTAGGGAATCATTAAGATCTTGTGCGGCGTCTAAGCCTGAACCTGACTCTTGCCCTTCCATATCTGAGATAATTGAAACCTCGTCTTTTTTATCCTGTTCCTCCTGAGAAGATCCCGCCGAAGCTGGGGTATCACCTTGTTGCCAAGATAAGTCAGAGATAGAGGATGGGATTGCCGCGTCCCGGTGGACGTCAGCCACTGTGTGAATAGTATGAGCCGGAAGTGGGTGGTTAGGTCCTGGCTGAGAAAAACGCCAAACACCTAGGCCTTGGCCTACACTCCCTTGGGAGTCCGCAACACTCTCACCCCCTGAGCCCCCTGAATTCTCTAATTCCAGGGTTAAAATGTTAATGGGTAAATCATCTTTAGGTACAGGCACTATACTGGACCCTTGAGCCCGAACACCAACTCTGTCTGGGGTAGAGGTACGATGAGAAGCACTAGAAACTGGTGAATGTCGTGAGGCCTTTTTATCATGGGAATCCCTCTTTGAAGATTTATGGCTGCGGTGTGACCGTGAACTACTCTTCGATTTATAGGATTTATCGCCGTGACCACTGGTGGAACTTTCTGTCTTACTCTTCTTACTCGATGGTGAAGAGGCAAGACTAGATGGCTGGTGTCTGAGAGGTGACCTAGACCGAGATCTCTCCCGGGACGAGGAGGCTGCCGCCGGGGGTGTAGGCTCTCGTTGACGTTTCGCAGTAGCAGTAGGAGCAGACACAGAAACCTGACCAGTCTCTGCCGGCTTACGACTAGTTACTCGAGAGGGACGTTTAGGGGGATGGTGCTCAACAAGAAGCCTATCCCAAAGAGGGACGTTGTCACATTGAAGTGACTTATGAGCCACAATCGTAGTATACGCTGCCATCTGTTGCCTAACCTCTCGTAAGGCGACCGCTGCGGTCTTATCATTATCGCAGAGGACTTTGACACTTAATTGGGAGCAAAATGAACATTTGCGCGTCACCCACAGACCCCTTGAACGGTCTAGACATTTAACACACTTGATGCAAAGAGTGTGCGCAAAAATAGGGATACCGGCACAGGTAGGGGTAATGCATAAAGCAAAAACTGGGGCAAAGGTAGCCATGACAGAGACTGGTGGGAAACTACTGCAGGGTCTGTATTGATCCGCCGGGGCCCAGCTCTGGAAAAAAAGAAAATTTCCAGGAGTTAATGCTCATAAGGTTAACCCAACATGATCGCATACACACACACACACACACATGTGTCAATAACCCGCCGGGTAACGAGCCGTAATGTCACAACGATCACAGCTCGCTACGCGGCAGGGTCCGAATATCGAAACATGTCCTAAGAAAGTTTAAGAATACCCTCTGACATAATATAAAGGACCAGTATGGCGTTTATAATATAGTCTTTCTGGTGGTTACTGTCTCAAGATTAAATTTTGGAAAAAACAACCCCCCACAAAGATGCCGGTACCAGAATTATTTAGCAGAATAACACAGGGCAGGCTGAATACGAGATCTGATTTCTAACGAATTGTCACAATGGATCGCCGTAAGTTTGAAGACGGCGATACATTAACGTATCTCTCAATTAACTGGTTAACTATATGGAATTGTAAATTCCTTATTTCCTCCTCCCAGGAGCACCCGCCGGGTGTGAGAAATTTGTGAAAAGATGTTAAACCTAATTGAGCCTTCGATCGCTGTCAGGCTGAAGGCGGAGATACCTAAAGTACCACTTAAAATGGATCGGTTAACTAAATTGAATGACCAAGACGTTCATCCCACCCTACCAAGGTGCACCCGCCGGGTGAGATGTAAACAACGTTAACCCCATAAGTTCCTGTCCCCACTTCTTTGTAAAAGATCGCCGGGGAGGAAAGCCCTCAATCAACAGCTAGGTTTGTTCTATGTGGTTTGTAAAACCAGGTAGAAAAACTTCATAACATCTGTCCGCATGAACAATGTTAGATGGGTACAGCCAGACCGCCGGGGATCATAGGGAGCCTGAAACAGGCACCAACACAGAGACGCAGTCCTGGAGAGCCACAGACACCTCCTCGCCGGGGACACAAGCTTGTGTTGAAACCACGCGCGGCCCAACACGGCTCTCGGCCGGGTTTTTCATGGTGAAACCGAGAAAAACCCGCCGGAAAGTAACCCACCCCGTTCAGAAACCAACTGAACGCACAACGGACCTGGGATCAAGCCAAGCACGACTAGCCCAGGGCCCACACAATAATCCGTGGAATTAGCCAATACACAACTAAACCAGGATACACATGACACAGTAGGACATATTTATAAAATAAACAATAACACTTGTACATGTGGCAAAGCTACGAGCGGCTGGCTAGGCCTAAGCAGACGGCATACGAAATGTTGAAATATAAACAAAAACACTGGAAATATAACAACAGGAACCACCGCCAACACACCACTGTAGTAAAGACTTCCGACAAAGGGAAGACTGACTCGGGACCCAGAAAAAACTTCACTAAGTGAAGAAAAATACGCTGGGAACGTCAGAAGCACAGCTTACCTCATCAGAACGATAAAAGGCAGCATAAAATAACGCGTAATGAAAGCCGCCTGCATCACAAGCTAACTCAACTGTGAAAAGATCACATGTCCACAACAGGACCACGAGGGTACATCCGAAATAGATGCCCCAAACACGACCCAAAATACACTGCACTGCGGGCAACCAGCCCAGGACACTCCTGCTACACATATCCTAACCTTACTCGATACATCCCGGAGTAAACAAATGAGAAAAAACTCACTAGGGACGCAGCAAATGCGGAACCAGCGGAGCGTGGGAAGACACGTCCGGGCAGGTTGAGCGCAGAGCAGAGAAGGAAGAATGACGCCTGAGTCAGCGTCTGGTCGAAGATCCACACAAGTACATCCACGATATGATGGAAAGCTTATTGGATAGTTATTCTTATTTTCTTTTTGTTTTTATTTTTTACAAAGTTTTTTCGTAGTGAGAACCCAATTCATAATGACTGAAGCCATGAGTGAGGTCGCGTGCGCTCATGATGAAGGCTCCTCAGATTTTAAATGCTCTGCGCGGTAGATTCAAACTACGGCTGATTAGTGTTTGAAGAGGATGCCTTATGTAATAGGCATGTTCATCAATGATGGAGGGGCCACTAATAAATTATAGGTTTGAGTCCCGGAGGGAAGAAGGAAAACCTAATATTTAGTAGTGGCCCCGAAATCATTGACGATGTAGGCCCTCCCTTCCATCCCCTTCCCATTCGTTGATGTCTTAAGTTTAATCTTGATATATCATTGAAGGAGGAATGGCGTTGCTTGGTTCAGCGTCTCGGATAGAATCCACAGAAAGACATCCACAAAGTTAGAAAGCTATTATAACAATTCTTAAGTTATTATTTATTTTTTATTTTTTACGAAGTTTTTTCGTAGTAAGTACCCAATCATAAAGACGATTCCATAAGAGAATGAGCGTTGCACTTATGATGTCGGCACTCTTTCCCCTGTGGCGGGTGTTCGAAAAAGGGCTATTATATAATAGGCATATCGTCAATGATTTCGGGGCCACTACTAAATATTAGGTTTTCCTTCTTCCCTCCGGGACTCAAACCTATAATTTATTCACATGATCTTGTCCTATTTATTTAAGATATCGTTCATTTCCTAATTTTTGCTCGCCGCCAATTTGCGTGACGCCACCTTGGACGCTTGGGGTGTTGCATGGTCAAGATGGTCGCTGTTGCGGGCTCCCTTCGTGTTATTCCTCTTTTTGAAATTCCTGTTTTTGTTGAAATTTGGGTGGGTACATACTTTTCGAAATATAGCTCATAACTCTTTTCTACCCTTTCTGAGTCTTTAGTTATAATAATGGCCTAATTTGCCTATTATTATATCTTTATTCAACCTTTCCTTGACTTTTATCATTTTGCCATAATTATGCCATTAATTGTCATTTTGTAAGAGTCCTAGACTCCGGGTCCCTCTCGGGAGACCGGTCGACACCGGGTTGAGATTTTAATAGATGAGAGTTGTTGACTCCGGGTCCTCATTGCGGGACTCAGTCGACAACGGGTGACAGGCGGAATTTTTGCCGGACTAGTGGGAGTCCGCGTTCAACCTCTCGGGGTTTGGGCATAACTCCTGCCTTTTTGAGAGATTGCCTTTAGTCTCCGACTATTGATCTCCGGGCAGAACCCTTTGGGGTCTCCATTCCTTTCTCTCTCGCTATCCTAGTCTTGCGACTATCCCCCTTCTCTTCCGGGTGAACCTGCGGGTCAGCTCAGAGTTCGTCTGGAACTGTACTTACTCTAGTTGTATTGCGGGAGTGAGCATGCTCGTTATTTCCCGCCTCCTATATGTGTAGGTGTTATATGTATCGTTGGAATGGCTGTGGATGTGTGTGTAGTCTGTATTTTAGCCAATTGGCGACATCGGAAACGAAGGCTTAGGGTGGATCTGTATGGTACCATTCTCACTATAGACGGTACCGTCTCGCCCGAAGGCTTAGGTGAACCATATGATACCCATCTCGCCTTGTACCATTTTTGCCAACCCCAGATGGGACGTCACAACGTCGTCCACTTATTCCAGGTACCTATTTACAGCTAGGTGAACTGAGGCTAACACATGAAAGGAGACAAGCCCAATTTGTCTCCGCCCGGCCGGGAATTGAACCCCCGACCCCTCGTGTGTGAGACGAGAGCTCTACCTACTAGGCTACGGGCTGTGGGTGCTATCAGGTGCACCATGAATATTCCCCTCTAGTAAATACCGGCTGGCCGGATTTTTACTGTTTGTTAACTCCGGGTACTGTACTTTAGTAAGTACACTTTGCGTTACGTATCTCTTAGACTCCGCGGAACTCTAAGTAGAGATTATTAACTAATTAACTAATCCGACTGACTACCCGGAGATGAAATATAAAGGAAAGGATCTCCACAGAGCTTAGTCCTTTGCTTTATATTTCATCTCTGGGTAGTCAGTCGGATTACATCATACTGTACTGTACTTTTGAGTTCAATTAAATTATAACATAACGGCTGTCAATGACTTTTTCATTTCTTGAGATGCTTCTTGTTTCACTTTCCGTTTGTTCACTGATAACCACAATCCATCAGTCATTAAAGGGAAACTCCAGGTAGAGAACCATGGTGATATTATAATGTAAAACTTGCAAAATAAACAAACCAAAACTGGGATGATACAAGATAAATGCAAAAGAACTAATCAAAATTGCTATGTGGAAATAATGCTTAATAAAATAAAATTTTGAAATAAAACACAATCCACCACATAGGGTGTACACAACTACATGAGCAAGTCAATTTGGTTCCCAAGCAAACCGATCGCACATATTATAGGTTTGACTCCTGTAAGGAGATAAAGAAAACCTAATATTTAGTAGTGGCCCCGTAATCATTGACGAACATGCCTATTACATAAGGCACCCTCTTCAAACACTCATCCGCCGTAGTTTGAATCTACCGCGCAGAGCATTTAAAATTTGAGGAGCCTTCATCATGAGCGCACGCGACCTCACTCATGGCTTCAGTCATTATGAATTGGGTTCTCACTACGAAAAAACTTCGTAAAAAATAAAAACAAAAAGAAAATAAGAATAACTATTCAATAAGCTTTCCATCTTATCGTGGATGTACTTGTGTGGATCTTTTGACCAGACGCTACTGCAGGCGTCATTCTTCCTTCACTGACATATCAAGTAAACCAAAATCCTTAATACATCAACGAATGGGAAGGGGATGGTCGGGAGGGCCCCAGTCGTCAATGATTACGGGGCCACTACTAAATATTAGGTTTTCTTTATCTCCTTACAGGAGTCAAACCTATAATTTATTAGTGGCCCCTCCATCATTGACGAACATGCCTGATTTCTAAGACTGGAGGGGGACATTCGTAATCATATCATAACTCTAGAAAAGCAGATAATCAAACAACCACATAGTATTCTTACTTTTGTAAAAAAAGAGATATTCGGGTGCATAAACTTTTTACAGCCTAAATCTTCAAAAAGGGGTACAAGCAGGAGCGTGCTTCAAAGAAGCCTGCTTGAAAAGGGGTTAACTCTGAGACTCTGTACACAGATCTGCTAGTTAAGAAGGCACCCCACTTAAAGTAAGTGGTGAAAACTAAAAACTTATAAGTTTACATGTGCACATATAAACCCCATTAACTAGTGGATATATGGCGATGGGCTGGTCTATCAGAGTGAGACCTGAGCGATCTCTGCCATACCCATAGCTTACTCTGACTGTTCCTTTTACTTATATATTTTCTAGATCTCAAGTGACGGCGTCTCTTCCGTGGATTGACCTCCCAATTTACAAAGATTGGAAGCTAAAGCATCACATTATTCCTTTGCCCCTCAACTTTCTCTTCATAATTGCTGAGGCGCACAGGGCCCTGGGTGGGGCTTTGGTTTCCCGGGCGTTTACGCACCCTCTCAGCTCCCCGCCATGGAGTGGCTTCGGTCACCCAGGCTTTATTGTGGTCGGCAGGGAGGGTGCTGTGGGGGCGCTTGTTTATGGCCTTGGCCTTACTCGGGGCCTTGGGGCTGTTCGGCCAAGCAACTTGGGGAACAACAACAACAACAACTAGTGCATATATTCCTAAAAATGTAACCAAACATAAATGAATTCTTGTACATTCGTAGAAGTACTGAACTCGTGTACTTATGCAGAAGTAATTACTTCAAAAGTAAAGTCGTAGTTGCAACTACCGAGCTTTCTCAAAAATCTATTGTTTCACAGCCAAAGCTACTTACAACAAGAATTGTTGTAACACTACTATTGGCCTTTAGCACAATTTCCTGCAATGAATACTACAGATAAATTTTATAATACAATGCCTACAAACAGTATCACAGCTCGTATGTTCCGAACACATACTCCGGAGGGGTCTAGGGTGTCCTATGTCACACTGACTGCACCCTCCCCCCCTTTTTCTTGAAATTAAACAAAACGTGACTAAAAGGGCCACCTAGACCCTCTGCCGTAAAGCTATACATGGCAAGGAAGGTTTGTCCAGAGCTACTGAAAGGTATCGAGTCAAAAACTCCTGATTAGAGGCCCACAACTGTGTGGACTTAATAACTTCCACCGAAAGATTATTAAGGAAACGTAAAGAGGCTGTCCCCTTGCGTTAATCGTGGGTCTTACCCACAACGCCGGGATTCTTCTCTTTAAAGTCCTCGACCAAGAGAGAAGCCAGTGTACGCTCCATCAAGCGTTCACCCGGACTTGCGACCCATAAAGCACCCTGGTGATTTAGAGGTGCCACTCTTAAATATTTGGTTAGAGCTTGCACTGGGCAAAAAAAGATGGTGCACCTTTCCCCTTTTTAACGCCGGCACCGTGAACTCTGAAAACACGTGTTCACTGTGCTCATTCTCGGCTATGAATCCTGGGGAAGGTGCAATGTGAATACACTCATGAAGCCTATCAAACCTGAGGCAATTAGGTCTGTTGCTCATCGCCGCCAGCTCAGATACTCTGTTCCCGGTAGCCAAAGCCATAAGGAATACTGCCCTTTTGTAAAATCTGCAGTCTTTGGTACATACGGGAACGAGAATAACGACGATGCTTTGTCCAGAGACCATGTAGGCCTGAGCTGACGGGGAGGTGGGCGGAGTTTAAAACCTGCCCACATAAATCACTTTCAGATAAATGTTTCTGCATGAACAGATAAATTAAATAATTAACAACCAACGCCACCGAGGGCACACATACATACATACATAAAATTTTAAGACTGAGTGTTCCACACATAAGTGCAGTTTCAGTCTCTTGTCCTAATGGCGGCGTTCCAGGCAACCCTGTTAAGGGCTGCTTCACTTGTCAAGTTCTTGGATTTGAGATCGGCGCGTATAGTCCGATCCCAGGTCTTCCTCGGTCCACCCCTTGGTGCAGCTCCCTCCACAATCACAGACCTGCATTTTTTCACCCAATTTTGTTCATCCATTCTCTCCACATGTCCATACCATCCCAGTCTACTTGTACGCATCACCTCGCTAATACTCTTTATACCTAAACGTCTCCTCAGCTCAACATTTGTTATTCTATCCTGTAGCCTGGCCCCACACATCCATCTCACCATTCTCATCTCATTACGCTCCATTCTGTTGACATCCTCTACTTTAACGGCCCATGTTTCTGAGGCATACGTCATTGCGCTTCTAACACATGAGGCATACACCTTTCCCTTCAGGGGAAGAGGCATTCTTTTCATGGTCAGGATTGGCATCAATTCTCTGAACTTCCCCCAGCCACACCTAATTCTAGCAACAGTGGCAGCCTCGGCCCCACCACCGGCAGAGATGGTATCTCCTAGGTAACAAAACTTGTTCACCAGCTCCAAAGGCTCATTTCCAAAATTCACAGCCACAGGATCATCACTTAACACAAGCTCGCCTTTGCATACTACGCACTCAAATTTCACTATTTCTGACTTATCCTTCGGCAGGGGCCCCTTTATTCTACTACAGCGCTTACTCCCATGGTGTACCCAACATCGACAGATGCTACATTGAATTGAGTTAACGCCCACTCCCTTTCCACACACTGCACATGGGTATGCACCACTCTTTTTCACATTACCTAGTCTCAAACTACAATGCATAACCTTGGTTTTGTTAATATTGACTCTTAAACCCTTGCTCGCCATGCCCTCTCTCCACTCTCTGAATTTGGCCTCAGCATCCTGCATACTGTCAGCTATTAGGACTAAATCGTCTGCATAAAACAGTTCCAACGGGAGTCCGCCTCTAAAAGCTCTAGACAGCGCCTCCAAGACCATAATAAAGAGGAGGGGGCTTAACACTGAACCCTGATGGACTCCAACACGGACTGCGAACTCATCACTCAGTACACCCTTCACCCTCACCGAACTTCGCGAATCCTCATACATCTTCATTATCACACGCACCAGCCACTCTTCCACACCAAGTTTCCTCATAGCCCACTGTATAACATCTCTAGGTACCCTATCAAAGGCCTTCTCCAGGTCCACAAACACAAAGTAAAGATCCCTGCCTTTTAGTAAGTATCTTTCCTGTATCTGCCTGACTATGAAGATAGCATCGGTTGTACCACGTCCTGGCATAAAACCAAACTGCATATCATCAATAGAGATGCTTTGCCTGATCAAACCCTCAAGGACTCTCTCACAGACCTTCATGATTTGGTCAAGCATTTTCAGGCCCCTATAATTTCCTCTATCTAGCGCATCCCCTTTTCCTTTGTATATATTTACTATTACACTTTTGAGCCAATCCTCTGGGATTTTCTCATCTTTAATAATGGTGTTTATCAACTCAGTAACTAAGTTTACACCAATCTCCCCTGAGGCTTTTATCATCTCAGCGACAATGTCGGAGCAACCTGGAGCTTTACTGTCCTTCATTTTATTGATTGCGTCGCTCACTACAGCTGGTGCTATCAAAGGAGGGGGCCCAGATATTGGTTTTTCGATACTAAGCTGTTCCTTATCCCATTCAAACTCTACATTTAGCAATCGTTCATAGTGTACCTTCCATGCTTCTCTGATTTCATTTTCTGCATACACAATCTTCCCATTATCATCTCTAACACACTGTTCACCTATAATATCCCTACTGTCATATTTAACTCGCCTAGCTAGGTTGAAGATCCCATTGGGATTGTCAGTGTTACACACTTGTTCGAGGACCAGGTCCTTAATGCGATTTTTAGCATTGTAAATAACTCTTTTGGCAGTTCGTTTAGCTGCCTGGTATTCCTCCCTGCTGCCTCCTTTCTTCCATGCTTTGAAGCATCTCCTTTTCTCTTTCACAGCATGTTCTACCTCATCGTTCCACCACCAAGAGGTCTTATTCCTGGGGTGACCCTTTGTTTTCCCACAGACTTTGTCAGTGGCAGCAATAAGGCTATGCTTAAGAAAGTTCCATTGGCTATTTACATCGTTAGGCCTAGCTTCCTTATTTCTATTCATTTCCTCCAGTTCATTATGAAACCTATCCCTAACTTCCTTGTCCTTCAGCAGCCACACTTTCCTTTTGGGTATGTAAACCTTCTTGCGCTTAGGATCTCTGTATAAGCTCATGTCGCACACAAGTAGCTTATGCTGGGGGATACATTCTTCGCTCGGGATGACCTTTACATCTCTAACTAGTTTCCAGTCTTTCCTGTTAACCAAGAAGTAATCTATCTGGCTACTGGAGACCCCAGAGTTATATGTGATCAGGTGGCTCTGTCTTTTCTTGAACTTTGTGTTACACACAACCATGTTGAGTGCAACGCAGGACTCCAATATATATTCGCCTTCTAGATTTCTCCTTCCGTAACCAATTCCTCCATGTACCCCCTCGTATCCATCTGCAGATGCTCCCACAGTTTGTTTTGTTCTAAGAATCCAAGACGTAAAAGCTTGCCAATGCGATTGAAACTGTCGCTTTGTAGACTGGGTATATTGATTCGTGAATATCTTGGTCACGTCGCTACCATATGGTGCTAGCCACTTGGCCTCCTGAATGAACAAGTCCGCGAGGTTTCTAGGTTGCCAATTGTGTTCTAAGTGGAACAACCCGACCGGGAGTGACACTGGGTGCGGGCACCACGTGTTCAAATGCTGGTACCACACTGCGCCGGCCACAGGGGCGCGATTAGCGAGACTACGCCTCGCTAA
The DNA here is from genome assembly GCA_032716605.1 of Paralithodes platypus. Taxonomy (NCBI): domain Eukaryota; kingdom Metazoa; phylum Arthropoda; class Malacostraca; order Decapoda; family Lithodidae; genus Paralithodes; species Paralithodes platypus. Next base: position 3,037,975 of record CM064578.1, on the reverse strand, counting down.
TCCTGTAGTTTGTTGACTACGTGGCACATTAGAGACGCGTCTGGCGGCGGAAAATAGATAAATGGAACTCAACCTGTTCTCGTCCGTCATCAGAGCGTCAGGTCCGCCCGCCGGCGTTATCGTCCGGCGGGTGAGGTACAGTTGGAGTTTGTGAGTCTTCTCAGACGCAAACAAATCCACTTGTGGATGGTAATGCTCCGCACACGCAAGAGCGCCCATTCTACTGTTGTGCTTTGTCTCTGAGACAGAGCGTCTGCCCAGACGTTTGCTACGCCTGGGAGATAAGATGCGTGAAGATGAATGTCCAGCCTGTTGGCTAGTATAAAAATCTTTTCTGACACGTTTAGCCACTTCCGAGATCTCATTGACCCTTGTTTCTGAATACAGTGAACCGCATTCAGATTGTCCATTCTGAAGGTCACCGACTTGCCCCGTAAAGCAGAGCCGTGAGCCTGAAGGACAGATAAGGGGGACTAGTAAGTCTTTGACATTGATGTGGAAGATTTCTAAATGGGACCAAAACCTTTGACCCTGATGCACGAGGTTTTACTAAAAGCCCCAACCTATCGTTCCTGACGCATCCATGTCCACCCATACCGACGGCGGAGGAGAGGTTCATGACATGACTGCGTGCAACATTTCTCTCGTCGCCCAAACCGCTAGTAAGTTATGTAATAACGTTGGGATAGGCCATACTATCCCCGCCGGTAATAGTGGGAAAAATTTGTTGCCCTCCAAGATTAAACGTTAGACTTACAACCGGCCCAACTTCACAGTTAGCTGAACCCAGTTGAGAGAACCGACTAGAGATTCCCAAAGTCTCTGTGTCGTAGTCAGACTGTGGAGAAACATAAACAGTTTTTGCGAAATCTGTTTCGAGTGTCCACACTCTGACTCGGAGTGAGAGAAGCTGTGTCCTCGACCAGCCCTATCCCCTGAAATACTCGAGGGGGAACAAGGGTTTGACTTTTACTAAGTTGACCTTGAATCCTAGAGATTTGAGATGGTTTAACTTAACGTAGACATGAATGATGCGTAACTTTTCTGTTTCTGCCACCACCAGTTAGTCGCCCAGATACCACCAGACCCTGATCCCTTGTTCTAACAAGGGCATCAGGGCTTGCGGGGACCTTGCTTGAATGCTTGTGTCAAATTGAAAACAGTCTTCCAAACTGCTGGTGAAATCAAAGAAGGAATTAGAACTGGAGACAGAACTACTTGGCTTGCAATACGGTCAAGAAGTTTCTTTACTAAGAACATCCTCAGATCCTGCCTTGCTCGAACTGCCTCTAATAAGGCCGTCCGAATATCTCCTAAAGACTTGGATGGAAGTCTGGAGAAGCAAGCGCCGGGAAAGTTCAATGGCTTTCCTGACTTCCGCGGCTTCTATTGCCTGAGAAGAGCGTAACAGAGACTTTGTTACTTGCTGGGAACCATATATTGCGAAAACAGTTTAAACGCTTTTCCTCTTAACCTAAACTCGCGGTCTAGGTAAGCTGGGGAAGGCGTGCTAAAGGGAGCTTATAATTCGCACAAATTGATTATTTGGGGGGTGGCAGCCAAGCAGAGGGGACTCCGCCGGCACCAAAAACCGGAAGAGAGAACCAATAATGGCGTTCTGGAGGGATTTGGTGGGAAGAATAAGTCATGGTTATAATAACTTGGAATGTCCTTAATATGAACATCCAAAACATTTCCGTAACATTGCTACCCCTGACTCATCAGGCCCGCATAAAAGAGGCATAGCTCCTGTTTTTTGACTGGCGCCTTGTCTAAAGGAGGGGGAGATATGTCTGATATGACTCGCACAGTGGAAGTAGTGAGAGCTGCTGTGCCTGGCACATTGGAAATTGGATCTGACACAAGAGGATGGTTAGGTATTTTAGCTAAAGCAAAGGATGTAGCCAGAGGTCGCACATTCGTCGACATCGCGGGATCTCCCGTATCAAAAGGAGTTTCCGGCGTAGGGCCAAAGAACCTATTAAGTGCATTCAATAGTAGTCCATCAATCTCTTCCGCCGGTACATACCTAGCCGATTCTAAGAAAAAAAAATAAAATAAAAAAGACGCCGGCCCCCGAATTATCTCGTAGATAAAAAACTGGGAAGCCTGACAAATATACGAGATCTAACTTCTCCCGAAGTATCTTTTTAGATCGCCGTATGTTGAAGGCGGCGATACAAAACGTATCCCTCAATTGTCTGGTTAACTAACTGTATTGTAAATTCGTTATTCCCATCCTTCCAAGGAGTACCCGCCGGGTGTGAATATTAGTTTAAAAAACGTTAACCCCAATTGTGCCCTAAAGCGCCGTATGTTGAAGGAGGCGATACACAATGCATCCCTCAATTGTCTGGTCAACTAAACTGAATTTTGCAAATTCGGTCATCCCACCCTTCCAGGTTGCACCCGCCGGGTGATTTAAAGTTTAAAAGTTAACCCCAATTGTTCCTATCCCCACTTCTTTGTAAAAGATCGCCGGGGAGGAAATACAACAACAGCATAGTTTTATATTGGCTTTGCAAAACCGAAAAAACTACAAACAACACGTGTCCGTATGAACACTGTTAGATGGGTACAGCCAACCCGCCGGGAATCATAAGGAGCCTGAAACAGGCACCCCAGAGATGCAGTCCTGGGGAGCCACAGACACCCACTCGCCGGGGAAACAAGCCTGTTTTAAACCACGCTTGGCCAAAACTCGGCAACCAGCCGGGGTTATCAAGGTGAAACCGAGAAAAACCCGCCAGAAAAAGCCCACCCCATCCAGATACCATCTGAACGCAACACCGGACCGAGGCGTAGCCAAAACACAACTAACGCCGGGCCCAACATAGTCCGAGGAATTAGCCAATACACAACTAACCCAGGACACATAAATAGTCCGTGGAATTAGCCAATACACAACTAAACCAGGACACACATGACACAGTAGTACATATTTAGAAAATAAATCAATAACACTTGTATATGTGGTAAAGCTACGAGAGGCTGGCTAGGCCTAGGCAGACGGATAACAGTAACATGTCGGAATATAAACAAAAAGCACTGAATTATATCACAACAGGAACCACCGCCAACACACCACTGTAGCAAACACTTCCGGCAAAGGGAAGAACTGACTCGGGACCCAGAAAAAACTTCACTAAGTGAAGAAAAATACGCTGGGAATGTCAGCAAAAATACGCTACCTCATCAGAAAGATAAAAGGAAGCAATAACGCGTAATGAAAGCCGCCTGCATCACAAAGCTAGCTAACTGTGAAAAAGTTCACCTGTCTACAACAGGACCACGAGGGTACATCCGAAATAGATGCCCCAAACACACGACCCAAAATACACTGCACTGCGGGCAACTAGCCCAGGACACTCCTGCTACGCATATCCTAACCTTACTCGATACATCCCGGAGTAAACAAATGAGAAAAAACTCACTAGGGACGCAACAAATGCGGAACCCGCGGAGCGTGGGGAGACACGTCCGGGCAGGCTGAGCGCAGAGCAGAGAAGGAAGAATGACGCCTGCAGTAGCGTCTGGTCAAAAGATCCACACAAGTACATCCACGATATGATGGCAAGCTTATTGAATAGTTATTCTTATTTTCTTTTTGTTTTTATTTTTTACGAAGTTTTTCGTAGTGAGAACCCAATTCGTAATGACTGAAGCCATGAGTGAGGTCGCGTGCGCTCATGATGAAGGCTCCTCAAATTTTAAATGCTCTGCGCGGTAGATTCAAACTACGGCGGATGAGTGTTTGAAGAGGGTGCCTTATGTAATAGGCATGTTCGTCAATGATGGAGGGGCCACTAATAAATAACAATGCACCATCGTCATGTTCAAGGAATTAGTCAATTTGGGAAGTCCGGGACGTTCTGGTAAATTTTACTAAATTCTGTATGAATAAAGAAACTACAATTTATATCAAATTTTATATTAAGCTAAATTTGCAATTTGACAAGATATCAACAAAAGTACAAAAAACATACATCACTCACTAACGATAGTGCTATTGGGTAGGTACCTGTAAGCATAGCATGCTTCAAGTGACCCCTAACAATTACAACCCTACTAATAACCTACATTTATTGTACAAATAAACTAAGGAAATCGCAAAAACAAGCAATTGATACTATCGACAATGAATAGATACTATATAATAAATAAAAAATATTTGAAAATATGAAGAAGGCACAATAGATTTAAACAAAAGAGTACTCTTTTAACAAGAACAATTAATTATACAAATTAATAATAACAATAGAAAAAGATAAACATTAATACATATAGACAAAAAGTAAGCAGAGGCTATAATAGAAACTTCAAGTTAATAATGCTTGATTAAAATGATTGACATAAAATTTTAAAATACAGTCACAATAATTGACCTTAAAAAGATTAAATTTATGCAACAATTTACTTGCAACAAAACCTCTGTCTATTAAGAATCTGTATAGTAACCTAGCTCTATCCCAAAAGTCTTCTACTCTGCTACAAATTTTACAAAATCTTATTAGCTGGGAATAAAAACAATTATAAGTTATTTTACTATCGATATTACTATTAGGGAAAGGAAAATTTAGTACGTTAAAATTAAAATCGTAAATTTTGTGGTATATTTTAAGTGTGCACTGTTCATTAACAATCTGTATACTGTATTTATATCAAGAAAATACTAGGTACAGTGGAGCCCCCATCCTAGCTGCTAATCGGTTCCGCAGAAATAGAGCTAGGATTGAAACAGCCAAGATCGGGGCACTGTTCTTATGGGGAAAATTCAATCGGTTCCGTGCTCATGCCAAAATTTGCGTCTTTTTCTATTTTTTGCCTATGAAAACATGTTTTATTGTACACAAATTAAATGTTATGCATTATACTGTATCATATAATACACCATAGAATAAGTTTTTAATAACTAGAAAAAAAGGCCCAAATCTAAACAATTACCGCACTTTTTCCCAGTGTTAGGCTATGAAAACATGTTTTTTGTCTAGGCTACATCAAGTAGCCTAGGCCTAAATCTTATGCATTGTAAATAATAATGTAGACATGGCTAAATGACAGTCCTAACCATAAATACTGTAGATTGGGGCATTGTTTCTATCATGCGAACATTTTTAGGCCTAGCCTAGGCCTAGGTTCTAAATTCGTCCAGCCACCCCTCAAGTACCCATTTCGCCCCAAATACATCCAATAAATACATATTATGAGGAAAATACGTATAAATACGTATTATGAGAAGATTACTTACCACACAGATTTTATTATAAATCGTTGTCATATTTAGCCTAGCCTAGGCTAGGCATTTCAATCGCTTTCGTCCGACATGGACTGGTCTTTGCTGTGTTTTGAGCATGAAATTCCTTCATTGCTACCACCAGGCCAACCATCCCTATCACTAGATGTACTAGAGGTTATAATAAACGCGAGAGATAAGGGGTTCAGGCACAAAAAAGCTTGCAAACGGTTGTTTTGTCAGCACAGATACTAGCTAAACTGCAAGCGTCTGCTTAGTGATAACGTCATACAAAGATGGCGGCATCTTGTGGTTTTGACGATCGGATCTCGGATTCACTCGGATTTCGTCTCTAAACGGCAAGCACCTGGCAGATTCTTTCGTTATGTTAAAACAAAATTATTGTTTTTGTTTGTTTTCTAGTTTTATGTTGTGTTTTTCGTTATTTTTGCAATTTTTTCGGGTTTCGGCTGGGATTTTGATGCGAGAATTGAGGCTTTTGGCGCGAGAATTGAAATTGGGAATATTTGGTGTGTGGCGCGAGAATTGAATCAGCGAAGACTGATCTAGCGAAAATGGGGGCTCCACTGTTCAGTAACACCCCGATTTTGCGGCATTCAAGCATCCGATAGCTTCAAACAACCGGAGGTTTTAGGAAATTATTAAAAAAAAAAAAAAAATTTTTTGTCTTATCAGCATAATTTCATCATAACAAATAATAAATACATATAATAATAGGAAAAAAATATTTAAAAAGCTCCAATAAATAATATTTATATAAAAAAATCGTTCGTGGTTCTATGCGGGCAACGGCGACGTCAGTAGAACAAGCAACAACAAAAGCGCGAGAATAGGTCTACTCAGTCTCGCCTGATCGATCCGTATATACAAACATTCTCATATCTGACATATTATACTCGATTCATCGCTATCATGCCGAAGATTAAGGCAAAGTCGGACAAAGTGAAAGCCAATAGTGACAAGAAGAAAGGTTTGCGGAAAGTACTGTACTTAGAATATACGGAGTAGATGACAAGTTTCTGAAAGCAGTGAAGAGCATGTATGAGGGTGCAAAGGCGGCAGTACGTGTGGAGAGTGAGCAGAGCGAGTTCTTTGACCTGAATGTTGGTTTGAAACGGGTGTGTGATGTCCCCGTGGTTGTTTACTGTATATATGGATGGAGTCATGAAAGAAATACTATGAAGAGCAGTGGATGTTGGTGTATCACTGAAAAGGAGGGAATTGAGTGGAAGCTACCTATACTGCTGTTTGTGGATGATACAGTTCTGATAAGTAATAATGAATGGAAGTTGCAGGGTCTGGTAAATGAGTTTGGAACAGTGTGCGAAAAACGGAATTTGAAGGTAAATGCGGGGAAGAGCAAGGTTATGGTCTTCGAAATGGGTGAAGTCACAGAGTGTGAGGTGAAGCTGAACGGTCAGGCTATGGAGATCGTCAACTCTTTTAAGTATCTGGGCAGTGTGTTGAGTAAAGATGGGACTCTGGATGAAGAAGTGCGGGAGAGGGTACAACAGGGGAAGAGGGTTGTAGGAATGCTAAAAGCAGTAACAAGGAATAGGGTGGTCAGTATGGAAGTGAAGAAATCCTTGCATGACAGTGTGGTAATCCCGACACTGACTTGCGGAAGCGAAGCATGGACGTTGGTTGAGAGACTCAGACCAAGAGTGAGAGCAGTGGAAATAAATTACTTAAGAAGTGCGTGCGGAGTTACATGGAGGGATAGACAGACTAATGAGGAAGTAAGAAGGAGGTGTGGTGTGGAGGTAGATGTGCTGGAAAGTGTGAAAAGGAACAACTTGAGATGGTTCGGCCATATGGAACGTATGGAAAGCGAGAGAATGACTAAGAGGGTGTACTAGAGCGAGGTGGAGGGACAGAGAGGGAGAGGTAGACCGAAAGAGCTTGGAACAAAAAACACAAATATGCAAATGAATGGAGAAAGGTGGATGATGTAACAGCATCCACCTCTACAACTGTGGATGAGTGGCAAACATCCACCCCTTGCTGCCTCTCCCAAAGCATCCACCTGATAAATAAGTTTTAGATATTAAGTGAGAAACCTAAGACAAACTAAAAAGATCAAAAACAGTTTGATATTTGTGTTTCGTTTTGCTACTGTCATAACTTTGAATGCGCCGCTGAATTCTCCCTCCCGATAAGGCCTAGCCTTCGCATACGATGATACGCATTACGCCGCCGACAACAACAACAGCTGGACGCCTTTTCCAACTTCTACTGTACTTATAAATTGGCGAGTTGAGAACATTTCTATTAAAATGGTATAGTAATGCGTGTTTGTTTATTATATGAAGGCTTATAATACAGATAGCCATTAGGGGGTATTTTCTTGGGGTTTATGGGCATTTATAGGAGTAATGTTCAACTAACCGGACTTTTCAATTCACCGGGAGGTTTCAAATCCCCCTGAGTGCCGGAAAATCGGGGTGTTACTGTATTAACTCCGGGTTGTTAACTCCTTGCGACTCATATGACGCGATAGCGTCATATGGAACTTATGACCAAAAACTCATATGACGCGATTGCGTCATATGGACTTATCTACATGCCTCTCCAATAAGTTTATGACGCGATTGAGCGTCATATGAGCTCAGTAAGTCCGGTAAGTTAGATGAAGATCTGTCGGTTGGTGGCAACCCCAGGTTTCTCCGACAATTCTAACGGCCAGCAGTGTGGTTTTGACAGTTGTGTGGTGCAGTGGCAATGATACCGGGCGCCCGCCTCCGTGGACTTACTGGAACATAATATGTCTGAAGGAGTTAATTGGGTTGCCAGTACGAGCATTAACCCATGAAGCGCGATAGGCCTCACGGAAGGCTCACCATAGGGAACGCGATAGGCCTCACGGAAGCAAGACCATAAAAAAAGCCTTCTAAAACATCCCAGGGGCTATCAAAACAAAGGAATTTGTCTCTAGGTGAGATAATTCCCCTCTAGTACTCATCCATGTGTTTCTCACCCCCCCCCCCCTTTCCCACCTTATTCCCCCCCCTTCACCTTATTCCCCCCTCCTCAATTATCACCTATTTTTCCTCTTATTTTCATCATTTATCGGTTATTTTTCTCTCCTGCGATAATGTAGCACAAGTGGGTTGCATAAAAGATCGTTATATAACACCGAGACACTGCCCCGCTTGCCTCAGTTACCTCACAGACAGCGAGAGGGGAGGGTTGCGCCTGGTTCACTCTCGCCTGAGAATATGACCGGGTGGCCAATATTTACGTTTTTCACCACCCAAATGCTTTTCCAACTTATTTTAGCACTCTTGAAGGTTCATATATACATCATTTATGTAAAATAAAAGCATATTGAAAACAAATAATGCTCTATATCGTAAATATAACTAATTCTGTCAGAATCCAAGGCTAGAAATTCACAAATAAGTACCCTTGCCCCTAGGGTATTTTCGCATTTAATAGGTTAATTAGGTCTGTGCACTATATCAATTAGACGGCTTCCTTGTTACTAGGTAGCATTGATTCTTGGAAAATATCTTTCCAGAGTGGGTTGGAAGGATCCATCGTCTCCCAATATAGCACCGTCCTGCTCGCACAGGTGCTACTCTGGGAAGGAGTCGGAGCCTGGAGTCCTGCTCGCTCCCGCTCCATACCCCTGCTTCATCTTGCCTGCCGGGGTAAATCCGACTATTTTTGTCACTCCAGGTTAGCTCAGCTACAACCGAGTAAGCGTTTAGTTCATGAACTCCGGCCGTCTTTGGAGGGTTAGTATCATACCGAGTTACTGAGGCTGGTCAATCAATCCTTTTGTCCTCGGACTTCTGTCTCCGTTTGGTAAGCATATATACAGTAAACCCTCGCTATTTCAGACTAATTGGGGAGACACCCAGTCCGAAATGTCCGATTTTCCGAGATGTCCGAACTCTGGCTGTGTCCGATCTAAAAGAGGACAAAAATCCGACCTGAAAGAGGAAAAATCCGACGAATAAGGAATAGTGAAACGGGAACAAACTTCAGCCGGGGGCCGAGCTGGCCGTTAACCGGGAAACGGGAGCAAACTTCATGCAACCATGACAACTGAATAAATGCGACCTCGGCATCAACCTAGAAAACGGAGGCTACCCTATTCGTACCCTAGATTTCAATATAATAATATAATAGCACATACAGTACTGTATAGTAGTTTATATGGAACAATAAGTAAGGAACAACACTCACCCCTTCATTGAAAACCGGTCCATTCACTGTCTTCCACCTCACTCCACTTCTCCCCCACACTGTCCTTCTCCACCTCACTCTCCTTGACCACCTCACTCCCCTTCTCCATCTCAAGTGATATCGAGGTCACCTTACACTTTGGGAGGCATGATAAACGGGAATATACACGGAGGAGATGTGTAACACAACAGCTATATCGTACTGATGCGTCTCGTCCGAGCGGGTGACTCAGTTCAGAGCCTAGTCTTTATACCGGCGCTCCGACGGATCCCCGTTTTGACGGACATTCACCCTTATGTTCCGGGGACGGGAGCACGTCATCCGACACTTTCGAGACTGTCGGACACATCTCGGGAACATTGGAGATATCAGACGACGTACATTGGACGGTTATGACGGACATTTGCCCCTATTTTTCCGAAAACTGAGAGAATCTTCCGACACTGTTAGAGACTGTCGTTCCGACAGAAATGTTCGGCAAACGGAAGTACGTATCCGGGAGGCCGTTGCCGGTCCGGCAAGTACGGGTTTCCGACATTTAGAGGTCCTACGTAACGGGGGTTTACTATATTATGGAATTAACAAAATTAATTCTAATCGAGTTACGATAAACAACGTGTTGTGTATTCATGAGGCAGTCTTTTGTCCAGATACTAAGACCTTACAAACTTCAATAATTACACATTTGCAAAGTTAGTTGTGTATTTTTAAAAGCGAACTTTTAGGTTCCGGGTACTAAACACATTACCCACCACAGGTAGGAGTGGTGCTTGTGTCTCTTCACCTCTCCCCCTGTGATCCCCGATGGAGCTGGAGGACGACTTTTGGTTTGTGAGGTTTCAAACTCCGGGTCCTTCTTCTTCCAGGATGGCACGCTTGGTACCCCAGGAATCAACACCTCCTCCCGGGAACATACAGTGGTGCTCCTCGCGAAACTGTCAGGAATTTTGACGTATAGGACATAACCGGTGTTTGTACCATGTGTACTGTGTGGACAGAACTAGTGTGGCCTGGAATCCTAGTGTTTGTGAACACTGTGTGTTCACTCCCCGGATCAGTATGTGGATTCTAGTATGGCCAAGCAAGTGTTACTGACAGCTTGGGAGGCTGTGCGAGGTTATATTTCAAAAGTGCTTAAGAAGGTCCCCTCTCTTTCGGACCCTAATTATGTCAAATTCCTGTATATAACAGTTAACCCTTCACAAAGATCTAGTAGATCTACTACTCCTCCTAGTTCGAGAAAGTCTTCTACTAAGAAACTTAAGAACTCCTCTAGTCCTACTTTAGACCTAAAAGAAACAGCTTCACCTTGATGTCTCCCCCAAGTCACATATTAGTACTGCTGACACTGTCACCCTATCTCCCAGTCCTCAGGCAGAGTCAGTGTTCATTTCTCCACCTGATCCAAGAGAGCCTCTCAAGTTGTCACTTAACCAGATTCCTTCCTTCCTTCCTGGGTTTATGATTCATCCCCTTGTTAAACAAAGTGAACCAAAGAGCCCGGACATCATTACAGTCTATGCTGACGTGTACCATTCCGGTTCGTCCCCTAGAAAATCAGTGCTTCCCTTGATTCTCCTACGGGATAGAGTGGCTCCTATGGGGTCGGGACCTAGTTTGATTAACTCTGATATACCTGTGTACATGGACAATGTGTTAGTGGGAGACCAAAGTGGTTCAGGTGAAATAAATATTTTTGATTCAGTCAGGGTTGACTCTAACCCGGCAGAACTTTTTGAGGAGGGACAAGCAGGGCTAGCTAGCAGTGAGTTTTATGATTATGAAGACTCTTGGTTTCAAGAGCAACAAGTCGATGAGGGCCACATACATACATACATAAAAATTTACGACTGAGTGCTCCACACATACGTGCAGTTTCAGTCTTGTCCTAATGGCGGCGTTCCAGGCAACCCTGTTAAGGGCTGTTAAGGGCTATATATTCTAAGGAATATATAGATGCAGTGGTCAAAAAATCACTACAAGAGTTCACGGATACTTTTGGTAAACTAATGGATGACAAAATTACTAGGGTTTTAAGTGAGTTTCGTAACATGCCATCCCCTGCCATTGCTACTCCACTCATACCTACTGTACCCCTAGAAGTTCAACCTAGGCCAAAGTCACCTACCTTGCCCTTACTGTTCGCTAGTTCAACAGCTCAACAACTTAACCTAATTCAACAACCGGTGTTTTTGTCACCTATTACTCCCACGGCTCTCGAATTAGACCCGGAGATTCCAAAGAAACCATTTCCTTTGCTTTACGATCCTCAGAGACAATGGAAAAAGGTGCCTATGGAGACATCTCCCAATACATTCACAGTACCCCAAGATTGGTCAATAGAAATGAATGAGTTTCGTCACCTTCGAGCTAAGGACAGTGAGGGCAGGGTCCTTGATGTGGTTGTGTCCACTTATCCTTCTAATCAAGATGCAAGGTACTTCGTCTATATATTTGCACCATACCCCCTGATCCTACTCTCCTTGCCGCGGTTGGGGGCTTCGGGGCCGGCGACTGGAGCTTGATGGGGGATGGTTGTGGTAATTTCCCTTCCTATCTCCCCTCGAGATTTCGTCCTCTGCTTGACTAATTTTTAGTAGTTTTTCAATCCTCATTCTATATTTTTCCCCTTCTATTCTTATTCTGTCCCATTCGGTTGTCCTCAGGCAACCTATATCTCATGTCTCCCTGGCCTGGCTAGGTAGCAGACTCCTGACCTGATTTGTCTCTTCGGTTGCTGATGTGGCCAGACTGACTTGATTCCCTTCGGTAATCCATTTTTTGCTTCTCGAAGTTATTTTTTCTACCTTCGACCTGATCTCTCATTCTTCGCCCTGATCACTTCTTGGTTGGTGTTGTGGTGTTGCAGTTCTTGCCTCATCCTTCGGCCCTGCCCTATAAGAGCTCTGATGTGGAGCTCATGTGGTCCGGCTGAACTGGTGAAATGGCGAGAAATGTCTGTGTGTCTTCACCTTCCTCGATTTGTTCCCCTACTGCCCTTCCCTCTCTATCTTGACTCGTTTAGTTATATATATCTTGATCGAATCCTTCGGGCCAGCCCTAGGAGAGTTCTTCTGTGGAGCTCAGTGGTCTGGTTAAACTAATATTTATATAAAAAAAAAAAAAAATTGCACCAGCAGTAACATCAGGTAAACACTTTAAACAGTGGTCCGACTTTAAGAAGACAGACGGACATGACTCATTAAAAATGCTCTCATCTTTGTGTAACAGAGGTTGTACTACTAAGCTCAGTGAGGCTCAGATGCCTATGCTTGATATTACTGATTTGGGTTACGGGCCTTGGTCCGAGTGGGTGTCTGAAGCCCAGAAGTTTGCCTTGAGTTGCACGGATCTCACACCATGCAAAATTCCTAACAAGGATAATTATTTCTGCTCACTTTTTGTTCTTCATTCAGATGCCATTCTGGCCGAGTTTTGGGAATTCTTATGAGGTCCCAAGATCATCTGTCAGTCTCTATCTGACCCCTTGCTATCCACACCAACTCGAGGCTTGCTGGACAAAGACTACCAATTCAGGCAGAAGGCCCACAGGTTAATTTCCAACTTTGTTGTAAACAAACAACTTGCCAATTGCATGAGAGAAGTGGCCGACTATCGAGACCACTTATTAAAGAGCCGCATTAGCCTACTTTAGGAACATATCCTTAGCTAATTCACTTATAACTGTTGGGGGCGTAAGGACAGCCTTCTTTGAGGCTGCCCATGCTAGGTAGGAATTAAGAATCTACCTGGCTAGGTATTTACCTAATTGTAGTTTACAGGAGTTGAGCTAAGCTCGTGTTGTCCCGTCTCACAGTCTACTTTCATCCAATTTTTTCTTGAAAATATAGATGTTCCTTGCCCCTACCACCTCCTCCTCCAGCCTATTCCATTTGTCAATACATCTATAGGGGAAGCTAAACTTCCTGATATAATTCTTGCAGGTAGGTCTTTTTACTTTGTAGCTGTGGCCTCTAGTTATTCGTGTATCCATAATTAATATATCCTCCCTATCCAGCCTCTCCAGCCCTCGGGTGCATTTGTACATCATTATCATGTCTCCCCTCTCTCTCCTCTCTTTTAGACTCGGTAGATTTAATTTGTCTAGCCTCCCTTCATATGGCAGTTCTCTGAGACTTGGAACCAATCTAGTAACTCCCTAAAGGCTAGAATACTTTAGTCTCCCTTGTTTTCCAACCGTCTCCTAACACCCAAGACATGGTCAGAGGTACATACTTTGCTTCTTTTCACTGAGTGCTTTCAGAGCTAACTTTCTTAAATTCAAGTCTCAAAGGCAAACTCGTGGCTGGGGTGGCCTTGGCTGTACTTTCACTTCTACACACTCACAACCCTCTATAGGCAACTTTCAAACACCCTTTCGGGGAAATGGTAGTGCCACCAAACCAGGGGAAGAGGGACAAATCAGTTGACTTTTACCCCCAGACAACACTACACCCCAGGACAAACGGGTAGTCAGCATGGGGGTCATTCTCATCAGAGGGTGTCTCAACAATCTCACTCATCACATGAGTGTGTGTGTGTGTGTGTGATAGGGAGAGGTCGCTGGCGCCGCGGTCCAGGTTTTTGTATCATAACGCGGGATATTGATGATACAACTGAACCAAAATCATCCACATAACCAATCTTAGTGTTGCGGTTCTGTGTAGTGTCAATTCGAATGACAAGGATTCGAAACTTTAGGAATCCTTGCCATATGTCTCTGTAGGCTTAATATATTCTGTTTTATTCATCATATATACTTTGTATATTGGGCAATGCACTGAATAGAATTTGAGAGTAATATGTCTGTAACATTAACCCTTTCACGTTTTTATGATGCAGAGGTTGCCAGATTAGCAATAATAAATAGAGTTCTCTCACTCTTATAATTACCTCTCCAAAATTTGTTTTCTGCCCACAGCTAAAAAGACAACTGCAGAGGTTGAAGTAACTAAACTAAAGGTTTCTAAATACCCCTGATGGTAACAAAGGCTTTAAAGTATCCCTAATAGGCTCAAAATTGCATAAAAACCGTGAGAGGGTTAATGAATATTGAAATGAGTGATATTATGATGACATCAATCTATATATTTCGATTCACTGGATGGAAACTGATTACTATTGGGTGTAAGAGAAAGAGCAGTAGACGAAGCTTTATTTTCCCTCATTGGTGGCATAAATATCTTGGAAGATATAGCAAAAGTGTTTGAAAAAAAAAACGTTATTCCCCAATGCCAGGCAAAAACAAGCGAGTGCTAAGGCCTAAACTAACGACCGATCAGGGAACGATGGGTTTTTAGTCCAGTGTGCAAAGTTAAAATCGCATATTGGTGAAAAATGGCTAGATTACGATTCATGTATGTAAACTGTATCCCATGAAAAAACTACCAGCATTTATACAGAACATACAATTTCAAAAGAAAGTTTAGGTCCAGTGTAATTGAGCATCCTACCACCACCGTACCAAAACACATAAATCGCTTAGCACTTGACGAGTGTCATAGGCCCCCCCCCCCCCCCCCTCTCACCAACACCACCCCTCCCCCTTGTCGTAGACACAGTCTAAACCGTGGTACCGGTATACGATTTTACCAAAATGGGAACTTAACCTCGAACAGGTAAAACAAATATCAAAAAATAAAACAGAGAATCATAATAAGTTAACTATTTAACATATCGCATATCGCGGGATAGTTGTAGTGACGTTATTGAGGAAGAAACTCATGCAACTAACAATAGTGTAAGTTCGGGCTGGGGATAAGAGAGACAGGAAGTGGTTAGGGTAGTGATGATTCTGTTTCATAAGTTTATCGAAAGTGTTACTTAAAGGTAAAACCAAAGCCAGTGTTAGTGATTGGAAGCTCAAACAAGTCCTAACCACAAAACAGTGACCCCCCCCCCCCTCCTCTCTCTCTCTCTCTCTCTCTCTCTCTCTCTCTCTCTCTCTCTCTCTCTCTCTCTCTCTCTCTCTCTCTCTCTCTCTCTCTCTCTCCTCTCTCTCTCTCTCTCTCTCTCTCTCTCTCTCTCTCTCTCTCTCTCTCTCTCTCTCTCTCTCTCTCTCTCTCTCTCTCTCTCTCTCTCTCTCTCTCTCTCTCTCTCTCTCTCTCTCTCTCTCTCTCTCTCTCTCTCTCTCTCTCTCTCTCTCTCTCTCTCTCTCTCTCTCTCCTCTCTCTCTCTCTCTCTCTCTCTCTCTCTCTCTCTCTCTCTCTCTCTCTCTCTCTCTCTCTCTCTCTCTTTACGAGCCGCCAATCAGCTCACGCCCCCCCCCTCCTCCTCCTGAACAAACACTCACAACTCCTCCCTCACAAAAACTCTCATCAGCCTCCTCCCCACCACCTCGCAACACCGCGACGTCACCAAATACCACACCGTCGCCGCCTCCCGCATCGCCGCCTCCATGCCAACACACACTCCTACCGCACCTCAACCAACACCTCATGCAAAGTACCAACTTCATAAATCCACAAACTCTCCCACTTCACAACCTCCTATTGCCACAGACTACCCTATTGTCATTGACCAAATAACTTCCCAGGAAACACATATAAAGCAACAAGCCCCTCTAACAGGCTCCCCCAACCACAACCCCCCACATGACCCGCCCACAACGCCCCCTCCACAAACTCTCCCACTTCACAACCTCCTATTGCCACAGACTACCCTATTGTCATTGACCAAATAACTTCCCAGGAAACACATATGAAGCAACAAGCCCCTCTAACAGGCTCCCCCAACCACAACCACCCACATGACCCGCCCACAACGCCCCCCTCCACACCTCTGCCATCTGCCTACTTATGCCCGGCAGATCAGGACACCCAGCCCCCCCTCTACACCATCTCATAACACCTCACCTATGTCACCTATGTGGAGTGGCACCGAAGAGCACACCGCCCTTCGTTGTTGTTTGAGAATTGGTGCAGCAGACTATTCGAAGAGGTGGAGCGCACCCTTGTGAAGATGGGCTCGTCTGGCACTTTTTGTAGTTCGACATCGAGAGCTCTCTTGAAGCTGTCTAACGAGACACCTCTCATGTCTCTAACTCTCC
Source organism: Paralithodes platypus (assembly GCA_032716605.1). Taxonomy (NCBI): domain Eukaryota; kingdom Metazoa; phylum Arthropoda; class Malacostraca; order Decapoda; family Lithodidae; genus Paralithodes; species Paralithodes platypus. Next base: position 3,021,479 of record CM064578.1, on the reverse strand, counting down.
GCGGGAGTTTGTTGAAGAGACGTGCTCCTCTATGTGATAACCAGCCCTCTCGCAGAGAGCCCATAGCCCCCCGATTTATCATCTTGGGGATCTCGCATTCCCAGCCTCTCCTATCATTGAATTTCATTGCTATTGGTGTATGTAGATTTGGTACAAAACCCTCTGCGATTTTCCACGTATATATTATTAAGTATCGTTCCCTTCTACGTTCCAACGAATATAGTTTGAGTGATTTTAAGCGATCCCAATAGTGTAACTGTTTTACTGAGTTTATATGTGAGGTGAAGTTCCTTTGTACACTTTCTAAGTCATTAATTTTACCTAATTTGTATGGGGATGTTAATACGTTACAGTATTCTAGCTGCGGTAGCACCAGGGATTTGAAGAGTGTTATCATAGGCAATTCACCGCGAGTTCTAAATGTTCGTAGAATCCAGCCTGTTAGCCGTTTCGCAGCTGCAACTTTGACCTGGTTATGTTCTTTGAATCCCATATTTTCAGACATTATCACCCCAAGGTCTTTCACATTGTCTTTACGTTCTATTATGCGATTGGATTCTGTTATGTAACTTGTGCTCTCTTTAACGAAATCCTTATCTCCGTATCGTATTAATTGAAATTTGTCTTCATTAAATTGCATGTTATTTTCCCTGGTCCACTGGAACACCTTATTTATGTCCTCTTGCAGCCGGCCCGTCTCTTCCTGTGTCTTTACTATCATACTCAATTTCGTGTCATCCGCAAAGGAGGATACTGTACTGTGTCTTGTGTTGGCATCTATGTCACTTATTAGAATGAGGAAAAGAAGGGGCGCTAGTACTGTTCCTTGGAGAACTGAGCTTTTGACGTCTGAAGGCTCAGATGTTACTTGGCTTACTGCTACTGATTGTTTTCGGTTCACGAGGAAGTTGTATATCCACCTTCCGATTTTACCTGTTATCCCTTTTGCTTTAAGTTTGTGTGCAATAATACCGTGATCACATTTATCAAATGCCTTAGCAAAATCGGTGTAGATGACGTCCACGTTTTTCTTTTCTTCTAGGGATTTAAGAATTCTGTCGTAGTGTTCCAATAGTTGCGAGAGACATGATCTTCCTGCTCTGAACCCATGTTGACCAGTGTTGTGTAGTTAATTTTTTTCCATATATGTTGAGATTTTGCCTCGCAGGACTCGCTCGAAAATGTTAATGATGTGGGAAGTCAGAGCTACTGGGCGATAGTTTTTTGGTAGTGCTTTACTCCCTCCTTTATGCAAAGGGTCAATTATTGCGTTTTTCAAACTATCCGGTATTTCTCCAGTGTCTAGACTCCTTCTCCACATTATAGCCAGGGGTTTTGAAAGGTTTTCCTTACATTTCTTTATTAGGATTGAACTCCACGAGTCCGGGCCTGGTGCCGAGTGGGATGGCATGTTGGCGATGGCTTCTGCTATATCTTTTGGTCCGAAATTAATGTCCAGAATCTGGGGGGTTTCCGTGGGGGGATTATTCATGAAAAATTCATTTTGGTCTCTGATTGCTTTTGTTTCGTCAGGCTTACTGAAGGCTTTATCATACTGTAGACGTAATAGTTCACTCATTTTCTTTTTGTCCCCTGTGAATGACCCATCATCTTTACTTAGTGGGCCAATGTTTGATGTGGTTTTAGTTTTATGTTTAGCGTATGAAAAGAAGTACTTGGAGTTTTCCTTTATGCTTGCAATAGCTTTGCTCTCCTCTTCTATTTGTTGTAGCTCATAGGAGATTCTTAGTCGTTGTTCAATTTCCACAATTTCTCTATCTATTTGGATCTTTTGTCTTTCCTGTAGACTTTATTGTGTGCGTCTTTGTGTTAGTAATTTTCTTCTTCTGTACAGCTTCCTTCTTTCCCGTTCTTGTTTGCTTCTTCGTCTTGTTTGTCTTTCTGGTATGTGGTGGCTACAGATTTGGGACATGGTTTCCGTTAATAGGACTAGGCATTCTGATGGTGTCAGGTTGTTCATTAAATCTTCCCAGTCTATTTCCTCCATTTCTTGGTTTACCTCTTCCCACCTAATATTTTTACTATTGAAGTTAAATTTGCTGAATGTACCAGTTTTTGGTCTAGTTTCTGAGGTGTTCTGTACATATGCTAGGGTTGTTTTGATCTCAATTAATTTATGATCTGAGTATGTTGTGTCCGATATGTTAACACTGTGTACTAGGTTGTCATTATTAGTCAGAGCTGGGCACCACAAACAAAAAGTCAAATTAGCAAACTCAAATCAGCAAACTCAGAACATAACTTCAGCAAACACAAATGTGCAAACCTTGTGAAATTTCTGGTTCGCAAATGCAAATATGCAAACGCAAACCGTTTTCATTAATTTTAAATTTAAACTACAGAATCAAGGGTAAATCAATAAAATCAATCTCTAATGTCAATAAATATAGATATTTACTTAAATATAGTGTTGCACAACTTCCAGTGACCTCAGGGATAGGCCTATACATTTTAATAATGCCATGGGATACAGTAATGGGTTGAGGGGGCTTTGCCCCCCCTCATCCCTCCCATGACTTATTATCATCATATACAGTATATTGCCAGTAGGGGGGCAAATAACAACTACGCCGTGGCCCAACCGATTGTACACCCGCCCGCTAACACAAGTCTTACCGTACCTAAAGTTTAATAGGCCTACAGTTTATTTTAGCCTAGCTTACTGGAGATGTCGCCCCCAAAACTTGTCCCGCATTATTTATAAGGAACTTGCCCCGTTTTGGTTAGGTTTGGCTAACAAAAATATATATATAATATATAGCCTAGACCTATAGCATAGGCCACTTCGTTTGTCCGACATGGGCAATAAAACGTTGGGGTGACTTGTTATTGGGGAGAATCATTCAGTAATAATCAGTATTCGCAATTTTGCACCATTCGGGAGGAGGTATGCCAGATCACAGAGGTGGAAGGAGGCGATTCATTCGTGCCCACCCCTTTGGGATGGCAATAGATAGATAGGTTTACTTTAGATTGATTAAGTAATTTAATAGAAAGTAGCCTAGGCCTATATTCATTATGATGCTCAAAATATAGCTTCAGATCAGAATTAAATAAAATCTTATTGTAAATTATTTATTAGTGGCCCCTCCATCATTGACGATTATGCCTATTACATAAGGCACCCTTTTCAAACACTCATTTACCGTAGTTTGAATCTACCACGCAGAGCATAAAAAATTGAGGAGCCTTCATCATGAGCGCACGCAACCTCACTCATGGTTCGTCATTATGAAATTGGGTACTCACTACGAAAAAACTTTGTAAAAAATAACAAATAAAAAGAAAATAAGAATAACTATTCATAAACTTTCCATAACTTCGTGGATGTACTTGTGTGGATCTTTGACCAGACGCTGACTTCAGGCGTCATTCTTCCTTCTCTGCTCTGCGCTCAACCTGCCCTGACGTGCCTCCCCACGCTCCGCTCGTTCCGCATTTGCTGCGTCCCTAGTGAGTTTTTTCTCATTTGTTTACTCTGGGATGTATCGAGTAAGGTTAGGATATGCGTAGCAGGGGTGTCATGGGCGGGCTGCCCGCAGTTCAGTGTATTTTGGGTCGTGTGTTTGGGACGCCTATTTCGGGCGTACCCTCGTGGTCCCGGGGTGGACGCGTGAAACGTTTTCGCGATTTAGCTAGCCTAGTTATTTTGTTGGCTTTAACTACGCGTGATTAGGCTTCTTTTTATCTTTCTGATGAAGTTGCCTTATTTTTTTGTTTTCTGACGTTCCTAGTGTATTTTTCTTCACTTAGTGAAGTTTTTTCTAGGTCCCGTGTCAGTGCTTCCCTCTCCCGGGTATATTTCTTCGAGGTGTGTTGGCTGCTGTTCCTGTTGTGATAATATTCAGTGCTTTTTGTTTATTACCACATGTTTAAGCGATACTCCGTCTGCTTAGGCCTAGCCAGCCTCTCGTAGCTTTTTACATGTACAAGTGTTATTGATTATTGTATAAATATGTACTACTGTGTCATGTGTGTTCTGGATAAGTTGTGTATTGGCTTAGTCCAGGCACTCTTTGTGTACCTCCGATTGCTTCTGGTTGGTGTGGGTTACCGTTTCCGGCGGGTTTTCTCGATTGCTCCGTGAAAACCCGGCTGGTTCTCAGATTGCGTCTGGTGGGTGTGGGTTGCCTTTTCCGGCGGGTTTTCTCGATTGCACCGAGAAAATCCGGCTGGTTGTCGAGTTTTTATCACGCGTGGTTAAAATAGGCTAGTTTCCCCCGGCGAGTGGTGGCTTGAGGGCTCTCCAGAATTGCGTCTCTGTAGTGGGGCCTGTATTCAGGCTTACTATGTGTTTCCCGGCGGAAGGGCGTTACCCGGTTCAACTAGGGGTTCATGCGTACACCTGTTGACTATAGTTTTTCCCGGTTTTGCAAAGTCGTTGAAGAACTGGGCTGTGTTGTTTTGAGTAGTCTTTCCACCCCGGCGATCTTTTGCAAAGAAGTGGGGATAGGAACAATTGGGGTTAACTTTTCTATTATTTTTCACCCGGCGGCTGAACCTCGGGAGGGTGGGAATCACGGATTTGCAAATTCGGTAGAATTAGCCTAATAATTGAGGGATACAATTAGGTATCAAGACATTCAAATCACGGCGATCTAATGATTAAGATGGGCTTAACCTGGCTAACTGCGTTATAATAAGTAGGCCGGCGTCTTAGTATGGGTTCCCAGTGAACGTTATATCACAGGGAAGACTGCGTCACATATAAAGAACTGCTCATCTTTATATCATGTCTGAGGATATTCTTAAATCTTTTGGACACGTAAAGTTATTTACAAATCTTTACATACGAACCTACAGGGTAACGAGAGGTAATGGTGGGGTATTACGTCTCGTTGCCCGGCGGTTCATTAACACTTGTGTTAGAACATTGTGGGGTAACCTTATGAGCATTAATTCCTGGAAATTTTCTTTTTCCAGGGCGGAGTTCCGGCGGGTCCTCATAGGACCAAGTGAGGCCCGGGGGGAGTTAGCTTTTAACCAGTCTCTGCCATGGCTGCTCTAGCCCCTGTTTTTGCTCTTTGCTCAACACCCTCATGTTCCGGAATCCCTATTTTTGCGCACACTCTGTGCATTCGTTGTGTCAAATGCTTAGACCGATCACGGGGTTTGTGGGTCACAAAGAATTGTACCTTTTGTAGTCAGCTGGGTGTTAAAGTATTACAGCATGACAATCTGGCTGCGGCGGTTGCATTACGCGAGGTCAGACAGCTTCTTACTAATTATGCGACTGCAGTGGCTCATAAAGCATTGCAGTGTGATAACGTAATTCTGTGGGACCGTTTGATGGTCCAGTACCCCCCAATTAAACGTCCTCCTTCCCGAAGTAAAGTCACTAAGCCGGCAGAGGCTGGGCTGGTTAAAGAGCTTCTTGCCTCCCCCGGCACATCTAAGAGACCGCGAGAGCCGTCTCCCCCGGCGACAACTTCGGAATCAAGAGCTAGGTCCAGGTCACGGTCTCCTCTCAGAAAGCACACATAGTCACTTGACTTCACCTTCGCGGAAGAAGAGCAAGACAGACAAGACCAAGGATAGTTCTAGTGATACATCTAAGTCGAGGCGGAGTCACAAGTCCTCTAAAAAAGAGTCTCATGCACGAAAGTCCTCCCGGCGTTCGCCGGAGCCTCGAACCTCGCTTTCTGCCTCTACTCCCGACATGTCTCAAGTTCAATCTGACAGGTCGGAAGTGGAGTCAGAGACTGTGGTCGGGGATATTCCGGCGGACATAGTGTCCCCAAATAATATTCTCACTTTAGATTTAGAGGGTTCTCCCGGCAGGGATACCCCGCAAGAGGGCTCGAGTGAGGGCTCAGTCATTGGGGTGGGGCCTGGCTCACAAGTAAGTTCCGACCAAGGCCGGGGAGTTTGGAGGTACTCCCAGCCATGGCGGGACAGCTCTCTGCCTTCTCAGGCAACTCAGGTAGAGGCTGAAGTCCACCGGGACGCGGAGACACCGTCTTCCATCCCTGACTTAACATGGCAAGGGGCCCCCGCCTCGGCGGAATCCTCTCAGGAGGGACCGGAGGCAGGGGATGATGGGTCTATTATTTCTGAAGTGTGTAATGAAGATAACTCTCAGAATAGGGATTTTTCACCTAATAGTTCTTCATCTGCTCATTTTGTCACAGCGGATGAGATTGATGGGTTATTAGCGAGTGCTTTAACTAAGCTTTTTGGCCAGCAACCGGAGCCTCCTATGGTTGGTCTGGGAGCTCCCACGCCACTATCGACTGTCCGACCTCTGGCTACTTCCGTTACTTTGACACAAACTCCGCTCACTCCCCTTGTATCACCTACTATTGTTACTAGGCCAACTTCGGCGGCACTAACTACTTCCAATGTGCGAGTAGTAGCAGACGTAAATCCTCCCCCATTAGACAAAGCCCCGGTCAGAAAAGGGGCTATGCCTCTCTTATACGGGCCAGACGATTCGTGGGTATCACTGGTACCAACAAAGCCGGAGGCGGCACAGTCCACTATGTCAGGGGAGCTTCCGGTACCACGAGAGTGGGTAATCCAAGGAAATAAATCTAGGAAGTTATGGGCTCTTGATATGCTGGGAAATGTACTTGATGTTAGTATTAAGGCCATCCCCAACTATTATACTCATGACTATTTTGTATATTCTTCTACACCTGCCCTACCCCCTGCGTCAGCTTCAAAACTGTTTTCGGACTGGACAAAACATGATGGGTTCAATTATATCAAAGCACTGTCAGCTCTAACCCCTGAGTTGGGATTAAAGACATTTACAGACTCAGCCGCGAATCCAGTTTTGAAGGTGGAGCAATTGGGTTCAGGACCTTGGGTGGACTGGTAAGTCGAGGCGCAAAACTTTGCAACCACATTCACTTCTAAAGCTTCACACCAAATTCCACAAGAGAGCCATTCTTGGTTCTCTCTCCCAGTATACTCTGCCGGCGGAGTTCCCTCTGCGCCTTTTTAGCTGCCCCTAAAATTAATCTCTGCGAGCTTAAAGATCCGTTCTCTACACCTTCCACTGCTCACCTAGACCGGGAGTTTAGGCTACGGGGTAAGGCGTACAGACTATTTTCTCAGTATATTGTTACGCAACAAGTCGCCAAATCTATGCTAAGATCTGCTCAGGCTATAGCAGACACAGAAGTTCGAAAGGCAATCGAACTATCTAGACGCTTACTTCTCCAAATTTCTATTCAGTCACTAGGAGATATACGCACGGCCTTATTAGAGGCGGTGCGGGCGAGACAAGATCTACGGATGTCTCTAGTCCGAAAGCTCCCGGATAGGATTGCTAATCAAGTCATAATGTCCCCAGTTCTAACTGCCTCTTTAATGTCCCCGAAGGTGTGGAGGACGGTGTTTAACATGGCTCAGGCCTTGAAGCACAGTCCCGCCCCGTCTAAGAAACCTGCTTTCACTTTTACCAAGCCCAAACCAGTCGCTAAAGCTCAGTCTGGTGGGGCGAAATCCTTTCATTTGCCTAAATCCTCTTCCGCCCAAGGTCAGTACAGATACAAGCAAGGAAAGTCTTCAGGTACCCATAAAGGACAGAGGTATCAAAGGCCGGGTCAGGGCCCGTCTCCGGCCAAACCCGGCCAGTCGTCTAAACTTCCACCACCACCACCACCACCAAAAAACTAAGGTCTCCCTCACTCCCAGGGCCGATCTCCCGGCGAGTGGATCAGGGGGTAGTCCAGCCGGCGAACCCTTGTCTGCTAACTGGGTCGTTCCGGGCGAATCATCGCGCATGGCCTTTAAACACATGGGCGAGGATGGTGGCACGCAAAGGCACCACCTGGCAGTGGCTCCGGCGACCTCGCTTACGTCAGCCGACAAAGGCAAATTTTGTTTCATTAGAGGTGGAGTCACTGATCCAGGAGATGGTGGCCAAGAATGTTATCATCCCGGTCCCCCACAATTACCCAGTTTTTACATCCAAATTTTTTCTGGTACCCAAAAGGGACAGTGTTCAGATGAGGCCGGTCGTAGACCTGTCTTATCTGAACCTTTATATTCACAACGTGTCCTTCCGGATGCTGACAGTGAATCAGATCAGGCTAACACTTCCGCCGGAAGGGTGGATGTGTTCTTTAGACCTGACGGACGCGTATTGGCACGTCCCGGTAAACAACGTTTTCTAGCGTTAAGAATCATGCATCAGACTTATGTCTTTCAGAGGATGCCGTTCGGTTTAAACCTAGCACCTCGCATATTCACGAAATTAGTCCGGCAAGCCCTAATGCCCTTGTTGCAACAAGGGATCAGGATTTTGTGGTACCTAGACGACTGGCTGGTGGTGGCGGAGACGGAACAATTATGCATAAGTCATGTCAACATAACATTAACTCATGTAAAAACTCTAGGATTCAAGGTAAACCTGGTAAAGTCAAACCTTGTTCCCTCACGAGTGGTTCAGTGGATAGGGCTGGTCTGGGACACAGCTGCTCTCACTCTGAGTCAGAGTGTGGACAATCGGAACAGGTTTCGCAAGAAACTGTTTCTGTTTCTTCACAGTCTGACTACGACACGGAGAGTCTGGGAATCTCTGGTCGGCTCTCTCAACTGGATCCAACTAACTGTAAAGTTGGGCCGGTTGAAAGTCAAACGTTTAATTTTTGGAGGGCAACAAATTTTTCCACTACTGCCGGCGGAAACATTATGGCCCATCCCAAAATTAATACACACCTTACTAGCGGTCTGGGCGAAGAGGGAAACATTGCACTCAGTCAATGTCTTGGACCTCTCCTCCGCTGACGGTATGGGTGGACACGGATGCGTCAGGCACGATAGGTTGGGGCTTTCAGTCAAACCAAGGGCACCAGGGTCAAGGGCTCTGGTCCCACTCAGAATCCTCCCACATAAATGTCAAAGAGTTACTAGTCCCCTTGTATTTCCTTCAGGCTCACGGCTTTGCTTTGCGGGGAAAATCGGTGGCCTTCAGGATGGACAATCTGAATGCGGTTCACTGCGTTCAGAAACAGGGGTCAACGCGATCTCGGAGGTTGCTAAACATGTCAGAAAAGATTTTTGTACTAGCCGACAAGCTGGACATTCAGCTTCACGCTTCTTATCTCCCCGGCGTAGCGAACGTCTGGGCAGACGCTCTATCTCGGAGACAGAGCACAACAGTAGAATGGGCGCTCAATCAACACATTTTCGACCTAATGATTGCGAAGCCTTACCATCCACAAGTGGATCTATTTGCGTCCGAGGAGACTCACAAACTCCCGCTGTACCTAACCACACCGGCGGGAGGACCCGACGCACTGGTGACGGACTGGAACATGTGGAGTTCCATTTATCTGTTTCCGCCGCCAGACGCTTCTCTAATGTGCCAAGTAGTAAACAAACTACAGGATTATTGGGGCGTCGTCTCATTAATCGCGCCCCTGTGGCCGGCGCAGGCGTGGTACCAGCAATTAAAGACGTGGTGCCCGAACCCGGTGTCGCTCCCGGTCGGGTATTTCCACTTAGACACGATTGGCAACCTAGAGACCTCGCTGACTTTTGCATTATGGACATTCAGGAGGCCAAATGGCTAGCTCCGTATGGTAGAACCGTGACCGATAAATTCATGAATCAATACACACAATCTACTAAGAGACAGTATCATTCGCATTGGCAGTCTTTCACTTCTTGGATACTCAGAACAGAACAATCCGTGCCGTCGGTAGCTTTGATTTTTAATTATTTAAACTATCTGTTTGAGCAGAAACAGCTATCAGTAGTAACGTTAAAGAATCACTTAACAGCAATTAGGGTGCCATTCCTGGACCTTACGGGTCTAACCATACCACTAGCGGAGGAAACAGGCTTCATGAGGGCATGTTTTAAGCTCCGCCCACCTCCCCGTCAGCTCATGCCTACCTGGTCTCTGGACAAAGCGTTGTCATTACTTCATTCCCGGCGGTACCAAAATACTGCAGATTTTGACTTACTTTTAAAAAGGGCAGTATTCCTTATGGCTTTGGCTACCGGGAACAGGATGTCTGAGCTGGCGGCGATGAGCAACACACCTAATTGCATCAGGTTTGGTAGGCTCAATGATTGTATTCATATTGCTCCTTCCCCAGGGTTCATCGCCAAGAATGAGCCAGTGATCACGTGTTTTCAGAGTTCACAGTGCCGGCATTGAAAAGGGGAAAGGTGCACCATAATTTATGTCCAGTGCAAGCGCTTACCAAATATTTAAAGGTCGCACCTAGAAATCAACAAGGTGCTTTATGGGTATCTAGTACGGGTAAACGCGTTATGAAGCATAAACTAGCTTCTCTCTTAGTTAACGTCATTCAGGAAAGTAATCCCGGCCTTGTGGGTAGAGCTCACGATTTACGCAAGTGGGCGACCTCTTTAAGTTTCCTTAAGAATTTTTCTGTTGAGGACATAGCAGCCACGCACCTCTGGTCCTCTAATCATACTTTTTTGACTCGATACCTTTCAGTAGCTTTGGACAGGCCTTCCATGCCATGTATAGCTTTACGGCAGAGGGTCTAGGTGGCCTCTGGGTCACTTATTATTTAGATGAGGAAAAGAGAGGGCGGGGGTGCAGTCAGTGTAACATAGGACACCCTAGACCCCGCCGGAGGACGTGTACAGGAAATTGTGCTACGTCCAATCATAGTTCAAAGACAATGCTTGTTGTAAATAGTTTTGGCTGTGAAGCAATATAATTTTAAGTAAATCTTAGTAGTTGCGGCCGCAGCTGGTATGTGTAATGTAAGTACCTCTTTACGGTATATTTTTTCAAATTATATCCAAGAGTTAATGGGGTTTATATGTGCACATGTAAACTTTTATGTTTTTTTGTTTTTCACCACTTACTTTAAGTGGGGTGCCTTCTTAACTACCAGCTCTGTGTACAGTGTCTCGGAGTTAACTCCTTTTTGTCCAAGCAGGCTTCTTCGAAGCACGCTCCTGCTGGTCACCTTTTTGTATATATTTATGCTGTATAATGTATTATGCACACAAATATATCTTTTTTACAAAGTATGAATACTATGTGGTTGTTTGATTATCTGCTTTTGCTAGAGTTATGATATGATTACGAATGTCCCTCTCCAGTCTTAGATATCAGGCATAATCGTCAATGATGGAGGGGCCACTAATAAATTATAGGTTTGACTCCTGTAAGGAGATAAAGAAAACCTAATATTTAGTAGTGGCCCCGTAATCATTGACGACTGGGGCCCTCCCGACCATCCCCTTCCCATTCGTTGATGTATTAAGGATTTTGGTTTACTTGATATGTCAGTGAAGGAAGAATGACGCCTGAAGTCAGCGTCTGGTCAAAGATCCACACAAGTACATCCACGAAGTTATGGAAAGCTTATGAATAGTTATTCTTATTTTCTTTTTATTTGTTATTTTTTACGAAGTTTTTTCGTAGTGAGTACCCAATTTCATAATGACGAACCATGAGTGAGGTTGCGTGCGCTCATGATGAAGGCTCCTCAATTTTTTATGCTCTGCGCGGTTTTGAATCTACGGTAAATGAGTGTTTGAAGAGGGTGCCTTATGTAATAGGCATAATCGTCAATGATTATGGGGCCACTACTAAATATTAGGTTTTCTTCATCTCCTTACAGGAGTCAAACCTATAATATAATACTTTCAAAATTAACACTTTCTATTTGACACTGATAATATGAGTCGGTCATTAGGCCTATATACTGTATATTAAATATTTAGCCTACATGCTTTGAGGCATTTTTTATGGGATTAGGGTAGGCCTAGCATAATTAAATTAGTTTAGGTTAAGAAAACATTAACACTATAAGTCAAATTGCTAGGCTACTAACTGAAGTGAAGCGCCGCTATACAATAGGCCTAGGCCTATTTTAACCGCTTCATTTTACATATAGGCCTAGGCTTATTCGTTTATAAAAGGTAAGGCTAATGTACTATTCACTTCAAATACAACATGAGACTTTCCAACTATCTTATCTAATCATAAATAAAGGCGGAGGCGTAGGCTATCACGTGGTCACGAAAGCGTGTTATAAACATACCACCAGCTACACAGGTGATAGGCATTACCATCGCCATCTATGGAGACGATGGAAATCCATGATTGGAATTGCCTTCCCTCTCACTTTACCAACCCTAATTCTAATTTTTATGATAATATAATTACATTTACTCAAGGCTAGACAAAATATAACGCATTTTTTCCATCTGCTCATAACAAAACTCCATGGACCCCACTATTCTTCCAAGCTTACTTTTAAGATTCGGCTATAATCTGTCTTTCTTTTCCAAATCACATTATGTTACTTAGGCTACTTAAAACACCTGTGTTAAGTGTTCCTACATCACTTTCGTTTTCGCCAGTTACAAATAGGCCTATAGGCTGTCCTAACTCCAGGTTTATCGCATATTACATCTAATATTCGTCTTTATCGTAACTCAGCTCTCTACATCTCGGTATTCATGATATTTTGACAATATCCATATCCAAAAATAAATAATCTAGACTATTGATAATTTAAATATATTAGCTCAAGAGTGGATTTGATTATGATTTGTGAGAGTACGTTGCGCAATTAATAGGCCTACGATCGAATCTCTCCAGGTCTTCAAATATTTTTGTTTACCTTTAAGCAATATTATTAAGTAATCTTTATTATCATGTCTTCCTTAGCATTTTCACACATCAAATCACATACGAAAAATCACGAAATATAGAGAGTGCACTAGATTCCAGCACAAAAAGTAGGCTAGTTGGCTTGGCTTGTGGTGGGGGCCGCGGTGCCGTGTTTACCACAGGTGGGAGTTTTGCGGACTCAAGGTTAGCAACATGTAGGTACTTTCCAGAGCTACAAACCCGCAAATAGGCGGCCATTTTGGCGCCAACGCTAATGCGCCACCAAAATGACATTTTCGCCATGGTGAAATTGGCGTTTTGCGTATGTGTATGCGGAAGTGCCCAGCTCTGTTATTAGTGAAGACAAGGTCTAAGATATTGTTTTCACGTGTGGGTTCGGTAATATGCTGGTTAAGACTAAAAAAGTCGCAAAGATTAAATAGTTCTCTTGCATTTGCTTCTCTTGCATTTGCTTCTCTGGCGTTTATCGACACTACTTGGTCTTCTAGTTGCCTCCACTTGATGTTTGGAAGGTTAAAATCTCCTAATCACATAATATTTGGTGTCGGGTTTCCCAGGGCTTCCACTTCTGATTTTATCATGTTGAGCTGGGTTTTGAATTCTTCTAAGGAAGAGTCAGGAGGTCTGTATGTAACAATAACTGCTAGGTTTAGGAATTCTATTTTAACTCCCAAGTATTTCGACTACTTCGTTACTGTTATTTAGAAATTCAGTAGATATCAGCGAGTCACACCTCGGCAACCAGCCGGGGTTATCAAGGTGAAACCGAGAAAAACCCGACGGAAAAAACCCACCCCGTCCAGATACCATCTGAACGCAACACCGGACCGAGGCGTAGCCAAAACACAACTAACGCCGGGCCCAACATATTCCGTGGAATTAGCCAATACACAACTAACCCAGGACACATAAATAGTCCGTGGAATTAGCCAATACACAACTAAACCAGGACACACATGACACAGTAGTACATATTTAGAAAATAAATCAATAACACTTGTATATGTGGAAAAGCTACGAGAGGCTGGCTAGGCCTAGGCAGACGGATAACATTAACATGTCGGAATATAAACAAAAAGCACTGAATTATATCACAACAGGAACCACCGCCAACACACCACTGTAGCAAATACTTCCGGCAAAGGGAAGAACTGACTCGGGACCCAGAAATAACTTCACTAAGTGAAGAAAAATACGCTGGGAACGTCAGCAAAAATACGCTACCTCATCAGAAAGATAAAAGGAAGCAATAACGCGTAATGAAAGCCGCCTGCATCACAAAGCTAGCTAACTGTGAAAAAGTTCACCTGTCCACAACAGGACCAAGAGGGTACATCCGAAATAGATGCCCCAAACACACGACCCAAAATACACTGCACTGCGGGCAACCAGCCCAGGACACTCCTGCTACGCATATCCTAACCTTATTCGATACATCCCGGAGTAAACAAATGAGAAAAAACTCACTAGGGACGCAGCAAATGCGGAACCAGCGGAACGTGGAGAGACATGTCCGGGCCGGTTGACCGCAGAGCAGAGAAGAAGGAAGAATGACGCCTGAATCAGCGTCTGGTCAAAGATCCACACAAGTACATCCACGATATGATGGAAAGCTTATTGGATAGTTTTTCTTATTTTCTTTTTGTTTTTTATTTTTTACAAAGTTTTTTCGTAGTGAGAACCCAATTCATAATGACTGAAGCCATGAGTGAGGTCGCGTGCGCTCATGATGAAGGCTCCTCAGATTTTAAATGCTCTGCGCGGTAGATTCAAACTACGGCGGATTAGTGTTTGAAGAGGATGCCTTATGTAATAGGCATGTTCGTCAATGATGGAGAGGCCACTAATAAATATATATATATATATATATATATTTTGTTTTTTATTGCTTCTATTATCCCTCTCTGTTTTAATATTGCAACTAAAACTTATACAGGCATGGTCACTAGGACCTATAGGGCTATCCACATTGACATGTTCCACTATATCCTCCTCATTGCTAAAAATCAAATAAAGTACACTCCCCTGCGTCCCATCTCTATATCTTGTCATCTCTGTAATATGTTGCGTTAAAAACATTCTCTCACTTTCTCTATAAACTTGTTTTCCAGGCTACACTGTCCCGCTGGAGTAGTACAATTTGCCCAGTTGATCCTTGGCAAATTGAAATCTCCAATCAAAATCTTATATTTGTTCTCTCTATTATCCATTTCCTCCATTGCTTTCAGTAGGTTATCATCCTCTTCCCTACTATTATTTGGGCTTCTATATATAGAGGCAATTAGAATTGACCCTCTTGCACATTTTTCTTCAATACACAAATACTCACAATACTGCTGTCTCATATCCACCTCATTTACCTTGAGCTCTTTTCTTACATAAATAAGCAGTCCTCTTCCAACCTCTGCTCTAATAGCAATACCTCTCATACAACTCAAAACCCTCCAAACTATACTCCACCAGGTCCCTTTCAATTCTAGCATTTTTTTGTTTGTTTTGGTCTTACTTCCTGTAAGGCTATGACATCAGGTTTTTCCTCTTCATCCTGCAACCTACATATCAGTTCTCTTTTCTTGTCCTGGGTAAACACATCAACATTGCTAAACATAATCCTTAATCCGCTCCTCCTGTCCGTGCCCTCACACTACCGGTACTGGGTCTGCAGCTTCTTCTTCTCCTGTCTCTCCCCGAGACGCTTCCACCCTGCTCTCCACCTCTGCCACAACTTTTATCACATTCTCTTCCCTCCCAGATCTCCTTCTCCCTTCTATTCGTATAAACCACTTCTTCAATTTCCCGTCCCTCACTCTCCAGAAAAACTTCTTCTTATCCTCCTCACCCAACTTTCCATTTTCCTCATCAGCCTTTTCCTGTAGTTCCTTTATTTTTTTTTTTTTTTTTTTTCTATGCTCAAATCCTTCTTTAATCTTATATGTTTCAGTTCTTCATTTGTGTTTAGTCTCCAACTAAAATTTGTCACTGTCTCTGCCACTGCCCTGGTTTTAAACTGTACCCTTATAGGTCTCATCTCCCCCCTTATATATCTACCTATCCTACTGGCTTGCTCCACCTGCCCATCCCATCCACATCCATCTACATCAACAGCTTTCATGACCTCCTTCACTTTCTCCATATCTCTCACTTTTCTCACTCCATTATCATTCATATGAGCCTCTATATCTCCATGCATGATTACACCTCTATCCCTGTCCATGGCCTCCCTCACGACACTCTCCTTGTTATTCATGACACCTACGACTGCACTCTCAAAATTTTTTTTTTTCTTATTTATTTCCTCCTTTTGTTCTTTCACAATTTCCTCCAAATCCTTAACTTTCTGTTCACCTACCACCGTCCATGCAGTTGACTCCTTCACTTCCTTGAATCGTCCTTCGTATTCCTTCAGCTGCTCCTTTAATGCCATATTCTCTGCTCCCAATTCCTCTACCTTTTTTAGTACCATCTCTAGGTTATTATTAACTTCCGAAATAGGCCTACATTCGCTTCCTTCACTAAGCCTATTCCCTGTCCCACCCGACGCACCACATAGTTCGCACAACACCTTGATTTTCTCACCAATGTCCCCCTTCCACTTTTCCAAATCCTTCACAACATTAATAATCTCTTCTACCTTCTTATCTGTGCTCCTAAACCCATGAAACCGTCCTAACCTTTCTTCCGTCTCCGAAATTCCCGCCGTTCCGTCCGCCATGTTTGTTTTCAATCACTAATAACTCCAGCTGACCCGTTGATTACACTACTCTTTTCACAATATATATCACCCCTCCACCACACCAATTTATCTTCCAAACACTTCACTAGTCCTTCCTCTCCTCGCTCGCTCAGTATGTATTAGAAATTCCCTGATAATTAATCGTGCCCATGATAATATGCTGGAGACTCAAAAAATGCATCCGCCTCTCACCATCACTGACAGCTTGGATGAGAAACTGTAATTTGATAATATAGCCATTTATCTTGATACTCCTCATTTGTTTCCAGTCATACTTTAATTGTTTTTCTTTATTTTCATATGAAGGGGGTATCAGGTACAGTAGTTAATTAAACAGCTCAGAGGGGGATTGTTCCTGCCATACTTTGAGTCACTTTGGAGGACACCAACGACAGGGATATTATATACCCCAACAGTATCTACCACTACGTCATCCTGTATTGTGGATGATACTGTACTCTTTTACCTTGCCCCTCAACTTTTTCTTTATAACTGTTAATGGGCACAGGACCCTAGGAGGAGCTTCGGTGTCCCGAGCGTTTCTGCACTCTTCTCAGCCCCTCGCCTGGGAGCAGCTTCGGTCACCTGGGCATTCATTAGTGGTAAAGCTTGGAGGGTTCTGTGGGGGCACTTGGTCATGGCCTTGGCCTTGCTCGGGACCTTGGGACTGCTCGGTCAGACAGCCCGGGGATCAATAACAACAACATCAACCTTGAAGGTTTTTGCACTTTTTGGGGCAAAGGCTATGCCCACAACTGATACCTGTGGTTGGGGACTGCAAGAGCATGTGAACCTACTAAAATACTGCCTCAGTTGCTTTGCTGATTTGCTGACAGTGAATGATCCACCCCTGCACCATGTTCTGGCTCCTTGAGACTGACCTTGCCAAAAGGATCCATAGTGTACATGGCATAGTATCTTTCTAGACTGTAATTTTTTGGCCGAACATGGTGGTAGTATACCAGGAAACTGCACTATCAATAAATGTATAATATCAGGCCAGCCACGGTGGTGAGTAAGCACGTAGAACGCATCCCTGTGGCTGGTTTCTGGAGGGTGTACTACCCCTTGAATTAAATCTTGGGCGTAGGAGCTGGGGAATTTCTTTAGGGTAGTTTTGAGTTAGTGACATGAGGATGGTAAATGTTCTCTGCTGGCTAACTTATTCCAAAAGTCCCAGATTAATTTACTTGTGGATATCACAATAACGTGAATGCTATTGAATAAGTAAACTCACAATGACAGACAAAGATTTATTATAAACAGTTGTTGTTGTTGTTACTGTTCCCCAGGCTGTCTGGCCATGCTGCCCCAAGATCCCGAGCAAGGCCAAGGCCATAACCAAGCGGCCCCACAAAACCCTCCCTGCCTACCAATAATAAAGCCCAGGTGACCGAAGCCACTCCAAGGCGGGGAGCTGAGGAGGGTGCAGAAACGCCCGGGAAACCAAAGCCCCACCCAAGGCCCTGTACCCCTCAGCAATTATGAAAGGAGAGTTGAGGAGCAGTCACTACCTCCCTCAGTGAATATATAATAAATTAAAATAAAAAATTTTGTTTCTTGTACTGTACAGTAAATCTGCTGAGGAGGGAGGTAATATCTGCCGAAACTGTTTGGAATATATCTTTATCTGTCATTGTGGGTTTACTTATTTATTAACCAGATTAACTTATTTCTGGAATGTACACAATATATGTTGAAGGTTTTCTCTGAACTATTGAATCCAGCTGTACCTCTCACCACAGTACAGTATTAGTAGTTGATTCAAAACCTTAAGAAATCCCACCTGCAAGTGAGGATCTTGAAATTATTTTTGTGGCTTAGCAGATGTGCACAGTATTTTGTGTGATATACTGTACCGTTGACAGTACGGCAATAGTGTAGCTGCAAAAACCCTGAAATACTGTAATGCACAATTTATATGTACCGGTACTGTAGCTTTATTTTTTCGTCATATCCCCCCTGATGGATAAGGGGCTTCTGCTCTGGCAGAGTGCTAAAAGAATATTCCCCCCTGTAACCAAATTACGGGTTTGACAACCTGAAGGGAAGGAAGGAAAACAATATATTTAGTAGTGGTTCCGTAGTCAATGACGTAGAGCCTAATAAGTATTAGGGTCCTGGTTCAGATCCCAGGGAGCCCGGTAAATGCTTAAATCGCGACCCAAGAAATGATAAATCATCCTAGGAGATATACCCATAAATAATTCCAAAGGAACGTCATTGTTGCGGATGCCACCATAAAAAATCGAAAGTAGAAGAATTTGTATGTGTTTGAATCACGCGGTCTGTAGTGCATCCCCTTTCGTTCGCTTCCCATGCACCATTGTCAGATGCTGCCAAGCGTTTTATCGTTCTCTAATGTTATATCAAGTTGGGCATGTGCATGGGAAGGGGAAGGCGGGAGGGCAGTAGACGTCATTGACTACGGAACCACTACTAAATACTGTATATGGTTTTCATTCCTTTCCTTCAGGTTGTCAAACCCGTGATTTGTTAGTGGTTCCTACGTCAAGGGGAGAAATGTGTGAAATGGATAGAAGCCTTCCTGAAAGATCGGAGACAGAGGGTACTGGTGAATGGAATAGGCTCAGGGTGGGGGGAAATTACAAGTGGGGTACCTCAGGGATCTGTGTTGTTGTTGTTGTTCCCTAAGCTGCCTGGCCAAACAGCCCCGAGTCCCCAAGGAAGGCCATGGCCACGGTCGGGCTTTCCCACAGAGCTCTCAAAGGGTGTAAATTTTGTTGTTGGCGTAAGTGGTTGTGTGAGATGCAGTCTTCTATGATGTGTTTAATGGTATGGGGTGCTGTGTTACAACCCGGGCAGGTGTCGACGACGGAGTCATCCAGTCTCTTCTGATAGCTCAGAAGAGCCGGATGGTATCCGCATCTCAGCCTGGCCAGGTGGACTCTCTCCTCGCGAGGAAGGGAGGATTCAGAAGGATGGATTTCGGGAGGTTGTGCTTGCAGCTGCGTGTTGTCTATGAGTGAGTGGATGGAACGGCGAGTGATATGAGTATGGATGTGGTTCCGGAAGTTGGTTTGGGGTGGGCAGGGAGGGAGAGAAGACTGTATTTGTGTGTGATAGCGTGTGCTGGGTGTTGTTTTGATATTTCTTGGTGTCTGTGGGTGTGGAGCCATGTAGTGTAGTGGGTGGTGTTGATTCGTGGAGGCTGCAGCTAGGAATTGTGTGCCTCTCATGTCTAGATGATCTTTGACTTTGAGGACTTTGGTTTCTTGATGTAGGTGATCTGTGGGTGTCGTAGCTGTGCATCCTGTAATGATTTTAAGGGCTTTATTTTGAATAGTCTGTAAGGTCTTATGATGATGTGTTTCAGCTAGGTTAGAAGCCCAGGCCGGGCTTGCGTATTCCATAACTGATCTTATGTATTGTTTGTAGACTGTGGTGGTGGTTTCTTTATTGTGTCCAAATTTTGTGTGGGCAAGTGATCTGAGGGCGTTAAGTCTGGGTGTCAGTTTCTTTTTCGTGTTTGTGGTGTGCTGTTTGAATGTCATTTGGGTGTCGTATGTTACTCCTAGGATTTTGTGTGTGTGTGTGTGTGTTAGGGGTGTGTTGTTTATGTTGAGTCCCAGGACGTAATTGTGCTCTCCTGTCCAGCTTGTGAGGAGGGTTGCAGTGGATTTAGCTGGGGCTAAATTGAGTCTGTTTGTAGTGCACCAATTTGTTAGTAGTCTTGGCAAATCCAACGTCAAGGCTATTAACCTAATTGCAATGACGACTTGTCTATTTTGACTGCTATGTCGTCATTCCAACCGCGGTTAAAAAGAAAACGTCTAGAGTCTACTCCTTATCTTGCTCTAGGAGACGTTGTACATTAACCAAAACTACCACCGAAGGTGAAAAAGCATAGAAGAGAAGAAAAAGGGGTTTACCTTAGTTACCGCTTAAGGCCCATCCTGTGTTCCGTCATGTGCAGATCCCTGTCGAACGTGCGCATGAGCGACCCTCTCTTGTTATCATTTTTTCACGCGCTCCATTGAATGCAGTCGCTTTTGTTGTGCTCCTTTAATTCACCCTGTTTAGGTTCGTTTCGGCTTATCTGGCCTTCTTTTTTGTTAGACAGATGTTACGTGATCTAGGGCACACGTAAATGGGCTCCTCAGTGTGTTTAATGGAGACGCGTGTGGAAATAGCTACCGAAGGTACGGGGGCGCCTGGCGTTCCTCGTGTGTGTTTTTCATTCCTTTCTCTTTTCATATTCTTTTTTCCTGTTAGTCTGGGCATAGTTTAGCTTTTAGCTTATTTTAGCCTAGCTTGTTTCTCATTCAGGAATTGCTATGCCCCTATGAGTTTTCATATTTTCATAGCCTAGGTGTACAGTTGGTTCACGATCTGAGATTTCGTGGTGGCGGTGCTGTTTGTAGGGTTTGTGTCGGCCGCATTATTAGCGTTATTCCCGAGTCCCCCCTTTCGAGCCTTCACTGTGTCTCAAGGGCCTGGGCGCTTGGTGGTTCGTGTTATCCTGGGGTACCCCACGGGGGCCCCTCCCTCACACCACAGGGTTTTTCGCCCCTGACACATTCTCTCCTCACGGCTAGGCCACCCTTTTTCTCGCCAGTTTCATTTACTGGTTTTTGTGTTCCCTTACTGTTTTCACCTCCATCCTTTCATACCCTTTTGCCCAATCCTGGGGTACCCTACGGGGGCCCCTGTTTGTGCCAAACCACCCTTCCTGCCACTTCTCCTCATGGGCTTTGCTCTATCTCTGTGGGTTGGGTGGTTCCTAGGGGATGTGCCTCCTCTCCCCTGGTGTGTCTTCCTTGCCTCTCCCTTGACCGGTTGAGTCAGGATATTATCAAGGAAGACACTGCTCAGCTTGATGGCCATCGTCGCTTGGAGTTCATAAGGAGATGACGCTTTTTTCTGGGCCTCTTTGGTATTTCCTAGACGCTCCTCTCGCTTTTTCGGCGCCGGACCTTCTCGGCCGGTCCCGCAAATTTGCGGGGTGCTCGATTCGGTCCTCTGGGCCATTTCGGTTCCCCGCAAATTTGCGGAGATCGTTGGGGGGTCCCGCGAAATTGCAGTAGGGTGGTGTCGGTACGGTTATGCCTCCATTGGCCCGCAAATTTGCGGTAATAGTTGGCTTTCACTATTGACTTTTGTTATGTCATCTTGTTGCCTGATACTATATTGGTGTATGCACTTTACTGGTGTTATAGGCCCTGCATGTAAGATGTTGAGTGGTGGTTAACACTTTCTCCATCTTTGCAGGTTCTGCTAGTGCTCTTCCGCCTCGGCCGCCCTCCTCACCTACCTCTGTGCTCCCAGTTTAGGGTGAGTACGGATACCTGTTTGCATGTGTGTTCCTGTTTCCCCATGCTCCTTCCCTGGTTCTTCTTGGACATTCTCTCCACTTACTCCTTCGACGTGCTGATTATGGTGTGTGTTCTTCTAGTGCAGGTAGGCTGCCTTGCTTTCGCCTTGGTTGTCGCTCCCCGTGCTTGGAGAGCCACAAGTCCTGCTTGCGCCACTCGCTCTGTGTGTCCTCTACGGCCTACCTCCCTGCTCTGTGTGGCACGTGTCTGGCCCTGGTGGTTGTGCTGCTCCATGGCCCTGGTTCCTCGGCGGCGGCTGTGGCCTCCTGCTTCCCTTCCGTCGGTGTGGACGATGGTCTCCCGCCACATTAGGACTGTGGGCCGCCGTTCCCCGGCCTTTGTTGGCGACCGGATCCGCGTCGCCCTGGGTATCCCTGACCCGACTGACGGCCATTTACCTGGCCCTCTCCCTGCTCGGGCCCTCTCCCCTGGGTCCCGCAGCCGGTCGTCCCATCGTCGGGGGGTTCCCCGGCTCCGTCCACGCTCTCGCTCGCCTTGTCGTCCTCCTGATCGCCTTGACGACGCCCATTGCCCTCGTCATGGTTCTCGCCCTGAGGCCGGGGTTAGCGGCTCTGCCCCTGTGCGCCCTCCCCTGGCCTCTACAGATAGGGGCTCTACTCCCTTCCGCCCGCTTCCCCAGCCCAGACGACTTCCTCTTACGTTGTCCTCTCCGCGCGCGGTTGTTCATGCTGTAGCTGGCCCTCTGCTCCCTCCTCCTACACTGTCCAGGAGGGTCCGCCTGGATGTCGTTGCTTCTCCTACTTCACCTGCTTCAGTGCCTATTCTTACTTCACGGTCTCGTCCCACGGTGGTGGTCCCTCCCTCCTCCGCCTCGGTGTCGGGCCGCCCTGTTATCTCAGCCCCGGGGATCCTTGCTCTGTTTCCCCCCGCGGCTCCTGGCCTCCTTTCACCCGGCCAGCCTTCCCACTCCCGTCGTCCTGCTCCTCCTCATTCTTCTCTTCCTGACCTTCCCTTACCGTCTCGCCAGGGGGGTACCCCTCCTCTTGCCTCGGTGGGGTTTCGCGAGGTTTCGGGGTCCCCTTTCTCAGGAGCTGATGTGTCGCTGGAAGAGGGGAATGGTGCTGTTTCCCCCTCGGCCGTTCGTGATCGAGGACGAGTCCCTCAACGGCGACACAACCGTCGTCGCTCGCCTTCCTTGGGCCGCGACGCTGCTGGTTCGTGTCGTGGGTCTCGCTCCCGCTCACGCTCGCCCCTGCGGGCCGACCAATCTGGGGGGGGGTAGCCTCTCTCGGATCAATTGTCGGCTATGCAGGGCTGGGTTGTGTCACGCTTCGACGGGCACTTGGAGTCGATGGAAGACTCCCTCTTCTCGCCCTTCTTGGCGGTGCCTCACCCTCAGCACCTCACCCTACCTACCCCTGCTATGGTCCCCCTCCCTTCTGCAGGCCTACGCTCTGGTCAGGCTTCAGCCGCACTGACATCCTTCCGGCTGTTCAGTCCCTGGCTGTGTTGACGGGTCTGTCCTCCTAAGGGACAGGTTTGTGCGACGCCGGTACGCCTGGCTTAGCCGTCATGCTCGGTCACCCTCTCCCATTGGAGGCCTGGTTTGCTGAGGCCTTCGACTTCACACACCGATCCGTCGACGGCTCTCCTTCCGTCCCTCCCCCGGAGTCGTCCCTGATTTTGCCTCCTCTTGTGTCTGTCGGCGGGTTGGACGGCGCGTTCTGGTCCTGGATGAGCGCGCCCGTTCTTGAACTTTGTTCTATTGCTACCCCGTTCTTCTCTCACCCGGATCAGCCCTCTGTCGCCAAGGTTTTTCCCTTGCGACGGAGGGTGACGGACTTATTGTCTTGTCTTTAGGTTCCCTCCAGACGTCTGTTCACCACCTGCGGCTTTTCGAGGCGTCTGCGCCAGGCGATCTTCGCGAGGGTTTGGACCGCGTTGAGCGGGTCCACCTTCGGCTCGCGGTGTCTTTGGTTCCCGAGCTGAAGGCGGTTTTGTGCGCGGCAACTCGGCACCGCACGACGGTACGGTCTTCGTTCTGCCGGCCGGCCCCCTTGGTTATTCGTCAGGGTTTGTTGTACTCTGCGCTATATACGTCGGGGTTTTTTACGCAGGATGCTTGGGAATGCTCCGCTTCTCTGTCGGCGGCCCCTGCTTCCGCCACACGACGCCGTGCTGTGTCGTTACGGACCCTGCTTACGTCACGCACCGACGCGCTGTGCCGCGCGCGGGGTTTTCTCAGTCCCGTCCTTCTGCCGGTCCTCTTCGGGGTGCTGCTGCAAGTGCTGCCGCCTTGCCCGGGCGCAAGACTGGGACGTTGCTGGCCAGTGCTTCGGTTCCGCCTCGCACTTCTGTTCTTGCCCCTTTCATCCCCTCTGTGTCGGGGCTGGCCGGCCTTCCACTTCCGGCCGCCTTTCGTAGGGGTCAGCCCCGCGCCGGCCTTGGGTTGGGGTGGCCCGCCCTTTTCGACGAGGTTGGGGGGGGGCGGGGGTAGAGGAGGTCAACGTGGCGCTCATGCCCGCACGGCCCGTACCGGGGGTACCTCCACGTCAACACAATGTGTAGTTCTCTGGGTCGGCCTCCTTGTTCTCCTTCTCGCCTGGGCGTACCGGGTCGCTCCCCTCCTCTCGGGTGCTCCCTCGGGTTGTTTTCGCCCTTGCGCCCCTCGGTAGCCGCGAGGGACGTTGGGGGCGGCGGGTTGCGCGGAGGGTTCTCA
Organism: Paralithodes platypus; assembly: GCA_032716605.1. Lineage (NCBI taxonomy): Eukaryota > Metazoa > Arthropoda > Malacostraca > Decapoda > Lithodidae > Paralithodes > Paralithodes platypus. The sequence goes on along the minus strand of CM064578.1, from coordinate 2,997,120 downwards.
CCTGGAGGTGGACGTCCGGACCCCCACTCCGCTCTTGTCACCGACAACGGCCCATCTCTTCAGAGGTGGCCCACGTGTTCACTTCCATGCCCGAGCTGGGTAGCGTCGAGGGAGTTGACCGCCGGTCACCCGGTTTTTCCTCTCCCGTGTCTTTCTGGTTCCGTCGCCGACCTGCGACGCGATGCGACCGGTGGTGGATCTGTTGGCCCTCAACGGGCACATCGTGCACACACGGTTTCGGATGCTGCCGGTACCCCTGGTACGCCTGGCCCTGTGCCCTCTGTCGTGGGTAGTGTCGCTGGCCCTCCAGGATGTGTCTTGGCTCGTTCCTCTCCATCCTCGCTTCCAGCGATTCTTGGCCGTTCGGACTTCCGATCGTGTGTTCCTGTTCGACGGCCTTCCCTTCGGTCTCCACATCGCGCCGCAGATCTTCTCCGCACTGGTGGGGCAGGCTCTGGGTCCTCTCCTCAGGAGCGGGCTCCAGCTCCTGTTTTCCTTGGCCGTTTGGTTGGTAGTTTCCGACGCCCTAGGCCTGTGCATTGGCGACGCCCTCACAATCGTTCGCGACATCGCACGGTTAGGGTTCCCCTTCGATGTTCCCAAGTCACGCTTGACCCCGTCGCGTGTCGTGCCATGGGTCGGTCTCGCATGGGTTTTGTCCGGCGCTACGGTGACCCGGGGTCTGCCGGCCGCGGTGCACCTTCGGTGGACGGTCCTCGCCGTGTTGCACTCGGTCTCCCTCCCGGGGTGGCTCTGGGACTCGTTCGTGGGTTCGCTGCATTGGGCCGCTCTGCCCCTTCCATTAGGGAGCCTCTGGCTACGCCGCCTCCTCCTCATGGGCACCGCGGTGTTTCCGTTGCCCCTATGGATCGGCTCCTGCCGCTCCCGCGTACCGTTCGCCGGCGCTTCGGTCGCTGGGTTGCTCGGGGCTCGCTCTTTGCGGCTGTGCCCTGGACCGACCCCCCCGCCGACGGTCTGGGTAACCACAGATACGTCGAGCGAGGTTGGGTGAGGTTCCCAATCGAACCTGGGACGTCCACTTCCCGGCAGATGGGTGGGTCTCCCTCCTCTTACCTGTCTATGCCCTCGGATTGTTGGTTCCTTTGTTCTTCCTGCGGGTCCCCGCGCTGGCCCTTCGGGGTGAGTCGGTGGCCTTCGGGTTGGACACTCAGACAAGCTGTCCCCTGTTTCCTTATGCGGGGGTCCTCCAGGTCGTTGACTCTATTAGGGGTCTCGGTGGAGTTGTTCTTCCTCGCGGACCGACACCCCTTCTCCTTGCATGCCTCCTCCCTGCCCGGGCCTGCCACCCTTTGGGCGGCCGCCCTGTCGAGAGGGCAGGGCGTTCTTGTAGAATGGGCGATGAAACGGACTGTGTTCGCCGACCTCGCGGCTTCCTGAGGTGTTCCGGAGGTCGCCTTGTTCGCATCGGGGGTGCCGCGCCAGTTGCCTCTGGACCTCTCCCTCCGGCCTCGCGCTCCGGGGGGGGTCCGGACGCTTTCATGGTCGCCTGGTACTGGTGGCGGTCGATATCCATTTTTCCGCCACCAGACGCGCTGTTGATGTGCCCGGTCTTCGCGAAGCTGCGGCTGTACCACGGCTGCGTCTGGCTCCTCGCGCCTCTTTGGCCGGCACGGACTTGGTCCGCCCGGTTGCCGCGGTGGTGCCCGGGTCCGGTCCCTCTACCTGTCTCCGGCTTCCACTTGGGCTAGGTTGGGGTCCTGCGGACCTCTTTGGCCTTCGCATCGTGCTTGTTCATGAGGCACGGTGGCTCCCGGTCCCCGGCCGGGCCCTGACTGACTTCCTGCAGCGTTCCTGGCCGTCTTCTCCTTGGGGCCTTACGGGTCCCGCTGGAGGTTTTTTACTAGGTGGCTACAGGCCACTCGCCTGCCAGTTGGCTCTCCTTCCCTCGTCCTACGCTCCTTGTTTCACCTCTTCCGTACACGTCGCTTTCCAGTCGACGCTATACGTACCCACTTGTCTGCCGTCCGGGGGGTTCTTTGGGTCCGTCGCTGGGCTGGTCGTTCCGCCACAGGTGCTGGATTCCTTCCTGACGGCTGCCTTCCGGGATTGACCGCCTCCGCGCCAGGTCTCTCCGCTGTGGGATCTGGGGCGGGCTCTGGTCCTTCTGGCTTCCCCCACGTATACAAGGGCCGCTACGCCGGTTCCGTTGCTCGGGCGTCCACTCTTCCTTGTCGCTCTGGCCACTGGGGATCGGGTGTCTGCACTAGCGGCATTGTCACAGCCCCGGGACTGCGTCCGATTCTCCCCGTCCTTGCATGGCGTCTCGTTCGCCTCCTCCCCACCTTTTGTTACCACGCATGGGAGGGAGGCCCCCGTTTTCCAGCCTTTCGCCGTCCAGGCTTTACGGCGTGGGCATCCTCGCCATGTGTTGTGCCCGGTGTCAGCCTTGCACTCCTCTGTTGCGTCTGTGGCGCCGCCTTCGGGTACTGCTGTGTGGGTGTCTCCTCGGACAGGTGGGAGGCTCTAGCAGGTGCAGCTGGGCCGCCACGTTTGTCGGACCGTTCGTGCCCGTCACCCTGTTTGTAGGGGTTCTGCGCGCGATGTCAGATCCTTTGCTGCCTCCTTCCGGTTCCTGCCACGTCGATCCTTCCCTGCCTTCGCCTCCGCGGTTTTGTGGTCTTCTATCAATTCCTTCATCTCCTCCTACCTCTCCGTGTCCAGTGTTCGACCCCCTCGGCCGGTGATTGCTCTCGGGGGTCGTGTTTCCTGGTGCTCTGGCGAAGATCCCTGGTCTTCCCCCCTTGTCCCTCGTTCTTTTCCTTTGTTTTATTTGACAAAGGGGGGGGGGGGGGTGTATGGGTTTGCAACACTGGATTGCAAGTTTGGGATTATGTATTGTTCCAGTACATAAGTGTTTTTGCCACATTGAAAATTGTGTTTTGTTCTTGTGTTCAGTGTTTTTGTTGGTTTTTGAAGAAAAGGGATTTTGGGTACAGTACCTATTTGGTTTCAGACAAGTCTATGTTTTTGCATTACTATGAATGACGGGCATGTGTTAAAACTGTTCTTTTTAGCTACTCCTCCGTTTTTCACTCTTTTATTAAACTCTCTTGTTTACATTGTGTCTTTGTCATTCGTAATTTTGTTTTATGCATTGTTTTTTTTGGTAGGTTGGGCTTGGATGTCCTCCTCCTATTTGTTATGCAGCCTTGACGTTGGATTTGCCAAGACTACTAACAAATTGGGAGGTTTGACGTACCTCCCAACCTACCAAATAGGAAAACCTACTATTTGGTAGTAGTCTTGGAAAATCCAACGTACATAATACCCTCCCTCACGCCGGACCCCTGCCCATCCGCGTTCTTCTGCTGACGTGAGATGTGATAACAAGAGAGGGTCGCTCATGCGCACGTTCGACAGGGATCTGCACATGACGGAACACAGGATGGGCCTTAAGCGGTAACTAAGGTAAACCCCTTTTTCTTCTCTTCTATGCTTTTTTTCACCTTCGGTGGTAGTTTTGGTTAATGTACAACGTCTCCTAGAGCAAGATAAGGAGTAGACTCTAGACGTTTTCTTTTTAACCGCGGTTGGAATGACGACATAGCAGTCAAAATAGACAAGTCGTCATTGCAATTAGGTTAATAGCCTTGACGTTGGATTTTCCAAGACTACTACCAAATAGTAGGTTTTCCTATTTGGTAGGTTGGGAGGTACGTCAAACCTCCCATTCATGTAATGTGTCGAGATAGTCTTGAAGGAGTCTTGTTGCTGTGTCTGGGTTTTGGTGCGTGCTTGTGAGTGTTATGTCGTCTGCGTAGGAGGCTATGGTTATTTGGGGTGAATTTGGTGTATTTATAGCATGCATGTACAGATTGAAGAGTACGGGCGACAGGACGGATCCTTGCGGGACTCCGTTTGGGAAATTTCTAATGCTAGATGACTGACCGGCAAAAGATACGAGGATCTGTGTTGGGACCACTACTGTTCGTTATATTTATCAACGACTTACCTGAAGTTATAACTAATGGAAGTGAGATATACCTGTACGCGGATGACACTAAGCTGTATAGAAGAGTGAAGAGTAAGGAAGATGTGGGTTTGCTTCAAGGAGATGTGGAGGGCATGAAGGGATGGTCTGAACATTGGTTAATGCCTTTTCATCCAAAAAAATGCAAGTACATGCGGATTGGGACAAGCAAGATAGACAAGGTAGGATACAGTATGTATGAAGCGATGGAGGAAGTGAATGCAGAAAAGGATATAGGAGTAGTGATAGACAATAAGTTAAATTTCTCAGAACATTTAGCGAAAAAGATAAACAAAGTCAATAGAATTGTAGGGCTGATAAGGAGGACATTTGTGTCACTTGACGAAGAAATCTTCAGGAATCTCTATACAGCGCTGGTTAGGCCGCACCTGGAATATGCGAACCAGGTGTGGGCTCCATATATGGTAAAGGATATAGAAGCAGTGGAGAAAGTGCAGAGGAGAGCTAGCAACCTAGTACCAGCGTTGAAGAACGCAGGCTATGAACAGAGGTTGAGGACACTGGGACTTCCGACACTGACATATAGGAGAAAGAGAGGGGATATGATAGAGACTTTTAAGATAGTGTCAGGAAAGTATGATGAGGATGTGTGTGAAGGTATCTTCTTGATGCGGGAGGGAACAAGAACGAGAGGACACTCTAAGAAAATTTACAAAGAAAGAAATAGGCTTGAAAAGGCAAAGAACTCATTTTTGTGATAGAGTGGTAAATGAGTGGAACGTACTGCCCCAGTATGTAGTTGATTCCGAATCAATAAGGAAGTTTGAAAGTAATATTGATAAAGCATTGGGAAGACAAGATTTGAAGTTTGATTATAAAGCAAAAATACAGAATAGTAAAAATGTTGCGTCTGCTGCTGCCACCGCCAACACCGTGAACGGCCGCAGCAGTGCAAGTACTGGCACTGAGCTGGATACACAGGCCTAGTTTGCCTTTTTCCAGAGGATCTACTGTAAGAAACTGTAAGAAACTGTAAGAAACTGTAAGTAAAGAAAACCACACGCGTATCAGTTTGGCCAAGATTACTCGGTTTATATAAGTTTATTATGAAATATAATTTAGTATTATGGTAAGTTGGCTACCTATTATTATGTTTATAAGATATAATAAGTACTATAATGATAAGTAAATGATTGTAGGCCTATATCGGCGATTTCGGTCACTCAGAATCTTGGCGCTTCAAATCGAAATGCTTTGAAAGTCATAAACTTACAGTTTCTTACAATTTCTTATAGTAGATCCTCTGGAAAAAGGCAAACTAGGCCTGTGTATCCAGCTCAGTACCAGTACTTGCACTGCTGTGGTCGTTCACGGTGTTGGCGGCGGCGGTAGCAGACGCAACATTTTTACTATTCTGTATTTTTGTTTTGTAATCAAACTTCAAATCTTGTCTTCCCCATGCTTTATCAAGATTACTTTCAAACTCCCTTATTGATTCTTTAAACAACTTACTTTATTTATTTATATATCCCATGGCCTGTCCGGGAATTGGCGAGGTTCGGATAATGATTGGTCTTATATGGGGGAGATTACTGTACTGTATGTATAAATATGTATGGATATGGTATGGGAGGGAGAAGAAGAGAAGTAGTGGAGGAGGAGGTGGGGATCAGGAGGTCAGAAGTGTGGGAAGCCATGAAAAGAGTGAAGTTGGGGAAAGCACCAGGAACAGATGGAGTGTGTGGGGAAATGTTGAGGTATGGTGGTGAGATAGTGATAGAATGGGTATGGAAAATGTGCAAACTAGCATGGGAGAAGGGGAGTGCACCCGATGACTGGAAGACTGGCATAATAGTCCCCCTATATAAGGGCAAAGGGGAAAGAGGAGTGTGTGGTAACCACCGAGGAATATGTCTTCTAAGCGTAGTAGGGAAGGTATACAGTAGGGTAGTGATTGAGAGAGTGAGAGTGAGAACGGAGAAATGGATAGGCGACGAGCAGGGAGGTTTTAGAAAGGGAAGAGGATGTGTAGATCATATTTTTACCCTGAATTGTGTTGTGGAGAAGTATCTGGAGAAGAAACAAAAGGTGTATGTTGCCTTTATGGACTTGGAGAAGGCCTATGACAGAGTGGATAGAGAAGGTTTGTGGAAAGTACTTAGAATATACGGAGTAGAGGGCAAGTTGCTGAAAGCAGTGAAGAGCATGTATGAGGGTGCAAAGGCGGCAGTACGTGTGGAGAGTGAGCAGAGCGAGTTCTTTGACCTGAATGTTGGTTTGAAACAGGGGTGTGTGATGTCCCCGTGGTGGTTTACTGTATATATGGATGGAGTCATGAAAAATACTATCAAGAGCAGTGGATGTTGGTGTATCGCTGAAAAGGGAGGGAATTAAGTGGAAGCTACCTATACTGCTGTTTGCGGATGATACAGTTCTGATGAGTGATAATGAATGGGAGTTGCAGGGTCTGGTAAATGAGTTTGGAACAGTGTGCGAAAAACGGAATTTGAAGGTAAATACGGGGAAGAGCAAGGTTATGGTCTTTGAAAGGGTGAAGTCACAGAGTGTGAGGTGAAGCTGAACGGTCAGGCTATGGAGATCGTCAACTCTTTTAAGTATCTGGGCAGTGTGTTGAGTAAAGATGGGACTATGGATGAAGAGGTGCGGGAGAGGGTACAACAGGGAGAAGAGGGTTGTAGGAACGCTAAAAGCAGTAACAAGAAATAGGGTGGTCAGTATGGAAGTGAAGAAGTCCTTGCATGACAGTGTGGTAATCCCGACACTGACTTACGGAAGCGAAGCATGGACGTTGGTTGAGAGACTCAGACCAAGAGTGAGAGCAGTGGAAATGAATTACTTAAGGAGTGCGTGCGAGTTACATGGAGGGATAGACAGACTAATGAGGAAGTAAGAAGGAGGTGTGGTGTGGAGGTAGATGTGCTGGAAAGTGTGAAAAGGAACAACTTGAGATGGTTCGGCCATATGGAACGTATGGAAAGCGAGAGAATGACTAAGAGGGTGTACGAGAGCGAGGTGGAGGGACAGAGGGGGAGAGGTAGACCGAATATGAGGTGGAAGGATGGAGTGAGGAACTACATGAACGAAGGCGGTGCTGGTTGGGGGGAGGGGCGTCGACTGACTGGGGACAGAGGTGCATGGGGGCGGTTCGTTCGTGGCCACCCCTTCGGGGATCACGGCGTCAGGCAATAGATAGATAGATAGATGTATAAATATGTCCCACAACTGATATAAATGTACTAATTAATACGGAAATTCGGCGGGTGCCGCCCATAAGTAATTATTCCCATAAATTACGTTGTTTGAAATTTACGAATTTGAAATTTGCGAGGTCGCATGTCGCCCATAATCTCGCAAATTTGGAGGATGGACTGTACTATATATCTCTTATATACTTACCTTAATTCTTTATAATATTTCATAATAAACTTATATAAAACGAGTTATAAGTTCAAATGAAAAATCAGTGTACCGGTACCATTACCGAAACATGTCTACCTGTATGTGTTATTGTTGTTTGGCTATGTCGAGTGAGTGTGTGTGTGTGTACTCACCTAATTGTACTCACCTAATTGTAGTATACAGGATTTGAGCCTAAGCTCGTGTTGTCTGTCTCTCTCTCTCTACATTTATCCAATTTTGCTTTAAAAGTTTGGATATTTCTTGCTCCTACCACCTCCCCATCCAACTTATTCCAACAATCAATGCTTCTATACGGGAAGCTGAACTTTCTTACATCAGACTTACATACAACTTTCCTCAACTTACATTCATGACTCCTGGTTCTTCCCTCGTCCCTCACCACAAAATCTCCCTTGTCGATCTTCTCAAAACCTTTCACACACTTAAACATCATGATCATGTCACCTCTCTCTCTCCTCTCCCTCAGCGTTGGCAGGATGTGTAACTACAAAGACACTAACACCCCTTCGCCGAAAACTTGTGATATATATGCAAATATGTAAGACCAAAGGTTGTGATCTCTATTTACATTGTAGATCTTCTTTTTCTCTAGTAATTAAGAAAGATATATTTTTCTAGTCAAGAAAGATGGGATAACATAGGCTAATTTTTTGATATTATTTAAGAGTAATATGAGTGATATATACTAAAATACTATTACCTATGCAATTTTCACAGCATACCTAAGTTATGGTTGCAATATTAAGAACAAGTGTCAAATGTCACATACTTTATTTTGTACATAGTCGGAGTCACAAGCCTAGTGACATACATTATATGTTCAGTAACTCACGCTAGTCGTGATTTTGTGTACTCGGTTAAGCAGTCACCCTGTGCGGGCCTTATAATCTGAGTCAATAACGTCACACTCTTAGTGATATTATAATCTATTATAACACATACAATAGCACTGGATATATCAAAGGCATTTGATAGAGTCTGGCATCACTCCTTATTGTCGAAGATGTCACACATCCTTGCCTTGCATCTCACACATCCTTGCCTTGCATGATGCCTTGCATCATTAGTTCCACTAATTTCTTCTTATCTTCATAACAGAAAAATACGTGTAATGGTAGATGGCCTTTATTCTCAATTTCACTCAATAAATGCTGGTGTTCCCCAGGGATCAGTTTTGGCCCCAATTCTGTTCCTCATTCATATCAATGATCTCATATCTACCACTCATAATCCAATACATTCCTACGCAGATGACTCAACACTCCACAGTTCCTTCACATTTACCAATTCTTTCACCCAACCCGATCTTATAAATTCAAAAATAAACACTGCAATTTCTCTGAACCAGGACCTTTCTAGAATTAATGGATGGGGACAAAAGAATCTAGTTTCCTTTAATGCACAGAAAACCAAGTACATTCAATTTTCTATCCGACAGAATCTCACTGACTCCCATATATTTTTTAATGATGTAAATATTCCCACTTCCCCTAGTATTGACATTCTCGGTGTAACATTAACTACTAACTTGAGCTGGACACATTATGTTAGAAGCATTGCTAAGAATGCCTCTAAAAAACTGGGACTCCTGTACAGAGTTCGAGAATTCTTCACTGACGAGCAGTTGGCCGTGATATATAAAAGTCATGTGCGTTCTCAGATGGATTACTGTTCACCTCTGTGGGGTGGAAGTGGAGTGGTTGCATTGAGGCAGTTGGACAAAATTCAAAATAAAGCTATTAGATTAATCAATAACCCTGCAATCACACAGGACCTTCCTACATTATCCATACGAAGAAACGTTGCATCCCTTGCATTATTCTACAGATATTTTCACAGCAATTGTTCCGAGGAACTTGCTTCAATTGTGCCGCCTCTCCACATCTTTCCCCGTAGAACTAGGGCAGCTGAGAGCGCCCATGAATTTACACTTTCTCCTCCACAATGCAGGACTTCTGCTTATCAGAATTCATTTATCCCCAGAGCTACTACTCTTTGGAATTCACTTCCCTCGAATTGCTTTCCACAAACTTACAATCTACAAATGTTTAAATCCAGTTGTTACAAACATTTTATGAATGGAGGATGCCTTTAGGCACATGGACCTTTTTGTTTTATCAGTGTTTTTCCTTCCTCCGTTCATTGTCTCTTAAAAAAAAAAAAAAAGTCATGTTGAGAATCAGGTATTTGCCAACAAGGTGGGTTATACATAAGCAGTATCTTTAAGCACACATCTGCTTACTCTTTCATATTTTTATATCTGTAAAAGCATTTACATATTGAAGATTACACGTTATTGTAAGTATACAATAAATATTTGAGTTGTCTTGGTGTTTCTGTGAAACCTTTGGATTTTGAGTTGGGAATACTTTCGGAGAGTGGGTTTTTAAGGGTCATCAGTACGAATGTCCCCCTCCAGTCTTAGAATTCTGGCAGTTCGTCAATGACGAAGGGGCCACTATTAAATTATAGGTTTGATCCCCAAGGGGAAGAGAGAAAACCTAATATTTATGAGTGGCCCCGGAGTCATTGACGAGTTCGGCCCTCCCACCATCCCCTTCCCATTCGTTGATATTTTGAGAAGTCTTGATATATCATTGAAGGACGAAATGACGCGCGGGTCCCGACGTCAGGCTGCGCACACCAAGAATATCCACGATTGATGGAAGCTGTTTTTGACAACTTTAGTGTATTATTATTAGTTTTTATTTTTTCTAAAAGTTTTTTCTTTAGTGGTACCCGATCATTATGGCGATTCCATAAGAGATTAACTGTGCACTTATGATGCGGGCCCCATCAAGCTACCTGCGCGGGCATTTCAAATGTGCGAACGCATGGAGTTTGAAAGGGTGCCTTCCTTTAAGGCAGTTCGTCAATGACGAAGGGGCCACTCATAAATATTAGGTTTTCTCTCTTCCCCTTGGGGATCAAACCTATACTTTAGCCTCTCCAATCTCTCCTCATATGGCAGGTCTCTAAGGCTAGCTATCATCTTAGTGGCAACTCTCTGAACTCTTTCCAGTTTTTTATTATGTTTTATAAGGTGTGGAGACCACACCACTGCTGCATACTCCAATCTTGGTCGTATTATTGTCCCTATTATTTTTGCTAACATCTCTTCATCTAAATAATTCAGAGCTATTCTCATGTTAGTCAATACTGCATAGGCTTCACCAGTTATTTTATTTATATGCTGTTCAGGTGACAAGCTGTCTGCCATAACTACCCCTAGGTCTTTTGCTTTCCCAGCTTTACTAATTATTTCATCTCCTATTTTATATTCCCAAGAATATATTTACTTTTTCCCATCTCAAGAACCTGACACTTACTCGTGTTGAATTCCATTTTTCAAGTTTGACTCCACTCATATAATTTATCTAGGTCTCTCTGTAATTCTTCACAACTACTCCTACTTGTAATATGCTTCATTAATTTTGCATCATCAGCAAACATAGATATATATGAGCCTATTCCCATTTGAAGGTCGTTGATGAAAACCAAAAACATGATTGAGGCCAACACCGATCCTTGAGGCACTCCGCTTTTTACCCTTTTCCACGAGGAGAACTTTCCTTTTATTACTGTTCGCATTTCCCTCCCAATTAAATAGTTTTCCATACACTTTAATAATACTCCCTCAACCCGCCCCACAGTCCTGAGCTTCCACAACAATCTCTTATGAGGCACCTTATCAAATGCCTTCTTGAAATCTAAGTAAATACAATCTACCCACCCTTGTACAATGTCAATTACCCTATCATAGTAACTCAACAAATTTGTGGTACACGAATGACCTTTTTTGAACCCGAACTGCTTGCTTGAAATTATTTCCCTCTCCTCCAACATACCCACCCATCTTTTTCTAATAATCTTTTCACAAAGCTTGCATATAACACTCGTTAAGGATACCGGTTGATAATTTAGCGGGTCTTCTTTATTTCCACTTTTATATATTGGAGTTATATTTGCTTGTTTCCATTCTAAGGGAAGTTCCCCCTTGTTTAACACCTAACGAGCGGCCTAGGCGGTAATTTATATGTACCGCCCAGCGGGGTGTTTTTACCCTAAATAGGGTTGTTTACGTGATCATTTTCATGCCTAAATAAGACCCAGAGCGTAAAACAAGTATTTATGCCTGAAAGGGCATAAACAGAGCTTTCCAATGACACCCCAACCATCCTTGTACGACCACTGGTTTTCTTGCAACGATCGCGCAACACGAGTGCAAAAACCATGTAATTAGGTACTTTCCCTACATAATTCCCTGTGTAGCGAGTGTGAGGGGGGATGGAAGGGTGGTTTTCACTTCAGTTGGCCCACCGCGGTGGTGGGCGGCGGTGATAGCCTTACTACGCTCCTCACACCGTTCAGCTCTCTCTCTCTCTGCAACATTACTTGCTGAAAATGGCACACGACATAAGTTGTGAACCGCCACTTAGTCCAAATTTATTTCACACGACATAAGTTGCGCGCCGCCAAAGAAGGGTTAATGAGTGTTGAACAATATTAAAAATAGGTCTCACTAGTTGTTCAGAACATTCTCTTAATACCCATCCAGCAATGTTATCTGGGCCCATAGATTTTCTCACGTCCAATTCTTCCAACAATGATTTTAGTTCATCTTGGTTGACTTCTATCGACTCTAGTCCCTGTATCTCGTTCAATTCCACCACAGGTTCTACATAGTCATCCTCCTCCACAAACACGGATGTTAATGTATCATTCATAATTTCACACATACCCACTGTGTCTTCATATAATTGACCCTCTACCCTAAGCTTTGTTATTTTGTCCTGTATTTTTGTTTTGCCCTTGATATAACTATAGAACAGTTGTTGTTGTTGTTGTTGTTGTTGTTGTTGTTGTTGTTGTTCCCTATGCTGCCTGGCCTAACAGCCCCGAGTCCCTGAGAAAGGCCATGACCACGATCGGGCTTTCCCACAGAGCTCTCATTGAGTGTAGATTGTGTTGTTGGCGTAAGTGGTTGTGTGAAATGCAGTCTTCTATGATGTGTTTAATGGTATGGGGTGCTGTGTTACATCCCGGGCAGGCGTCGACAACGGAGTCATCCAGTCTCTTCTGATAGCTCAGGAGAGCTGGATGGTGTCCACATCTCAGCCTGGTCAGGTGGACTCTGTCCTCGCGAGGAAGGGAGGATTCGGAAGGATGGATTTCGGGAGGTCGTCATGCAGCTGCGTGTTGTCTGTGAGTGAGTGGATGGATCGGTGAGAGATATGAGTATGGATGTGCTTCTGGAAGTTGGTTCGGGGTGGGCAGGGAGGGAGAGAGGACAATAATTGTGTGTGATACCGTGTGCTGGGTGTTGTTTTAATATTTCTTGGTGTCTGTGGGTGTGTTGCCATGTAGTTTAGTGGGTGGTCTTGGTTTGTGGAGGCTGCTGCCAGGAATTGAGTGCCTCTCATGTCCAGATGGTCTTTGACTTTGAGGATTTTGGTTTCTTGATGTAGGTGATCTGTGGGTGCAGTAGCTGTGCAGCCTGTAATGATCTTCAGGGCTTTGTTTTGAATAGTCTGTAAGGTCTTATGATGTGTTTCAGCTAGGTTAGAAGCCCAGGCTGGGCTTGCGTATTCCATCACTGATCTTATGTATTGTTTATATACTGTGGTGGTAGTTTCTTTGTTGTGTCCGAATTTTGTGTGAGCAAGTGACCTGAGGGCGTTAAGTCTGGTTGTCAGTTTCTTTTTAATGTTTGTGGTGTGCTGTTTGAATGTCATATGAGTATCATATGTTACTCCTAGGATTTTGGGTGTGTGTGTATGTGTTAGGGGTGTGTTGTTTATGGTGAGTTGAGGGATGTATTCGTGTGAAAACTGTCCAGCTTGTGAGCAGGGTTGCGGTGGATTTTGCTGGGGCTAGATTAAGTCTGTTTGTAGTGCACCAGCCATGTAGTGTGTTGAGATAGGGTTGAAGGAGATCTGTTGCTCTTTTTGGGTCATGGTGTGTGCATGTGAGTGTTATGTCGTCTGCATAGGAGGCTAAGTTTATTTGGGGCGTATTGGGTGTAGTTATATCGTGCATGTACAGATTGAAGAGTGCAGGCGATAGGACGGATCCTTGTGGGACTCCGTTTGGAAAGTTTCTGATTTTAGATGACTGACCGGCAAAAGATACGTGTGCACATCTGCCTGCTAGGAAGTTGGCCAGCCACCTTTTTGTGTTGTTGTGCATGTTTGTGTTGTAGATTTTGTTTGTTAGGTTGTGGCGGGGGATGGCATCGAAGGCTTTACTAATGTCGAGTGTGGCTAATAGTGATCTGTGTGGTGGTCTAGCTGAGTTGATGCCGTCAAAAGCTCTTTGTGTAAGGTCTGTGAGAAGAGTGTTTGTGGAGTGCAGTGGCCTAAAGCCATGTTGTGTTGGAGCTAGGGGTAGGTCAGGTGTAATCAGTTGTAATACTAGGCGTTCCATGACTTTGGAGGGGGAGCAAAGGAGTGTGATGGGGCGGTGCGAGGAGGGTAGCGTGGGGTCTTTGTTGGGTTTGGGGAATGTGATGATAATACCATGCTTCCAAATGTCTGGTATTGTGTTGTGTGAATAGCTGTAGTTTGATATGTTAGTGAGTGCTTGTATGGTTTGTGGTCCCAGGTGTCTGAGGTGTATGTTGCTTATGTTGTCTAGGCCACAGGCGGGTGAGTGCTTGAGATTGTTGATGATATGCTTTGTCTGGTGATTGGTGAAGGGTGTATAGTCAGGGTCTGTGGGGAATTGTCTCTTACGTCGGATGACACGTCGGTCGTCTTTGTAAGGTTTTAGGTGGCTGACATGTGAGAAGTGATTGATGAGAGTGTTTGCTTGTTGTTTACATGAAGGAGTAGAGTCTGTTGTTGTGATTGCAGCATGTGATTGTGTTGTGTTGCTGTTGGAAAGTGTGATACTGTTTAGTGTTTTGTAGAGTTTTTTTGGGGTTTGTTTTGTGATCAAGTGTTTGTAGGAAGTTATTCCAATTTAGTTTTTGTTGTTCTTGTATTTTGTTGTTAGTTTGGGTGTTGAGTGCTTGAATTTGTTGTGTGATGTCTTGTGTGTGGGGTGCTGGGGAGTGTTTCAGTATGTCGCGTTGTCTGATGAGGTTTTGAATTTCTGGTGTGAAGTTGGGGTTGTGTCTTTTTCTGTTACCTCTTGGAATGTGTTTCTTGTCAGCGTTTTGGATAGTTTTATTGAGTATATGTACAGCATTGTTGATGTTAGTGATGGGTGTACTGTTTAGAGTTGTGAAGTGTTGTTCTGTCTCATTTGTGAATACTTCCCAGTTAGCTCTTTTATAATTGGTGTATGTGTGTTTGTGGCTAGCTGGGGTGAGTCTGGTTTTGGTGGTGATAATGATCGGGAGGTGGTCGGAGCCTAAGGTTCTGACCACCCTCCAGGATGTTGTGGGGGCGAGTTCTGGGGAGCAAAAGGTGATGTCTGGAGATGATGAGTTATAGAGGGCTTGGTGAGGAATATGGGTATGTTGATGGATGTCATTAAGGATGATGAGGTTATCTGTTTGGTTTTGTAGTACCAGCCCTCTGTCTGTGTCGGGGTTGTCGACAAACCAGGCCGACGTCTTGGCGTTGAAGTCACCACCCAGGATGATGTGTGGGGTGTGTGGGGTGTTTGTGATGTGTTGTAAGTGTGGTCTGTATTAATTTGGTACTGATGGGGATGTTTGGGGAGGGATGTATGTGTTTATGATGGTTATGTTGGAGTTGTTGCCAGTGCGTATTTTAATTGATTGTATTTCTGTTGTGTTATCATTTGGGGGGAGGAGGGATTTGGTTTGTACACTGGTTACTATGTAAGATATTTCTTTGTGTACCAGGGTGATGAGTCCACCGCCCCCGCCGACAGCCCAGTCTTGTCTGATGGTGGTGAAATTATGAAATGTGGGTGTTTTTTGTGTTGTGCGGAGTTTTGTTTCTTGTAAGATGGCAATGTGTATGTTGTGTTGTCTAATGAAGTGTGAGAGTTCGTGTTTCTTTGTGTTGATGCCATCTATGTTCAATTGAAGAATGTTAATGTTATGTGCACGATGTATGTTGGGTGCTGCTGCACGAGGATGGGGGGGGGGTGGGGGGGGGTGGGGGTGGGGGGGGTGGGGGTGGGGGGTGAGGGAGGGGCTGGGGGTTGGGATGGGTGAGGTGGTGGGGGTGGGGATTGGGGAGCAGGAGATGGGGGTTGGAATGGATTAGGATGGGGTGTGGTGTGTGTTGAGTTGAAGATGTGGATGGTATGGGAACGTTAGGCGGGTTAGGGAGGAGAGATGGACGGGTTTTAAGGGGGGGGGGGGGGTGGATGATATAGGAAGGCTAGGGGGGTTGGGGAGGAGAGGTGGACGGGTTTTAGGCGAGGGATTTGACTGGGAGAGGGAGGGGCATGAGGAACAGGTCCAGGTGTTTGTGTAGTGTTTCTTGGAGGCAAGTGTTGTACAGGTGAAGTGGGTCCAGTTCCTGCATGAATTGCAGAGAACTGAACCCTTAGTGTGGCGACTCGAAGTGATGGGTTTTGAGCAAGTTGGACATATGTATGTGTACGTGGGTCCGGGGTTGCTCTCAATGTCTATATATATGTCAATGTCAACTATAGAACAGTTTGGGTTCTTTATTACATTTGTTTACTATATCTTTTTCAAAGTTCTTTTTCTCCTCTCTTATAGTCTTGACATAGTTGTTTCTAGCATTCTTATACTTATTCCATTTTTACTCAGTGTGTCTCCTCACTTTATTCCATGCAGAGTCCTTTTTGTTCTGAGCAATGTGACATTGCATGTTAACCACTCTTTCTCCTTAGCCAGCTTTCTATCCTTAAATGTTGGTACATATTTATCTACCCCCTCCCTGTAAATATCTAGTAACATGGTGTATTTTACCTGAATATTCTGTTCTTGCTCAATAAATGACCAATTTATATTTGCAAAGTATCCTCGTAATGATTCATATTTATTGGTGGCTCCTTACGTCAATGACGTAAGAGCCTATGTTAATATGGCCTCGTTCCGGGCTCCTCTGAGCCCGGTTTAACCTGGATCACGGTGGTCGAGAACCAAGATCATCATAGGGGGTACCCCTTAATCATTCCTACGGTACGTCATTGGGTTGGAGCCACTGAAAGTAGGAAATAAAAAGAAAAGAATTAGCACAGTTTGAACACCGCGCCCACGCGCGCTTCGGTCTTCCTCAGCTTTCCACACACCTGCAGTTGGCTGTTCCTCCCAGGAACCTTCTCTCTCGCCCACCGACCCAGCCAAGGTAGACGTGCGTGTCCTTACCACATGCTCAGGGTTGCATAGCCCCTCTTGAGCGCATCATTTTTGGTCCATAGTGAATATTAGTGCAGTTGAAATCATATACGCGTTTAGGAATGTGTTTGTTTGGACCAATTTCACTTGTAATCCTGTAAGTAAGTACTTCGTAGTCTGGGCTGGTCGGCGGGCGTGTTATCAGAGCCACTTTCACTTTCTAAAACCTCGAATTATTGTGTTTATTTCTGTATGTCGTGTCATACGAACCTCGGCTCTTTAGCGACAGTGTCTTTTTGTTCTGTGATAGTGTGTTTTAACATTGTAGCTCGATAGATACTGACTTAAGTGTTGAATGATATGCGAGTGTCAAGCAGCTTATATCTGTGAGTCCTGACAGACAACCCCCGGTTGTGCCTACTGCCTAACCAGAGGTTATTTTTCAGCCACCGTAAGATTTGTACTTAGGAACAAATTTCCTAAGCCTAATTTGTTCTGTGCTGGTTGTGTTTTAACATGATACCATGACAGATATTCCCTTAAGAGTGGAATTATAGGTAAGTATAAGATTCATGTATCTGTAATTCCTGACAGGTAGCCTCTGGTTGTGCTCTGGCCAGAGGTTATTTTTCAGGCCACCGTAATATTTGTACAGTACTTAGGAACAAATTTCCTAAGCCTAAATTTCCAGAAAATTTTAACCTATTTTCATTCAATGCTTCATACCACAATAAACTACGATACTTTCTGTATTTACTTCCAAGTTTTTCCTTTAAAAAGTGAATTCATATCACTTTAACATTATTCAATCACGAGTGCCTCATCATATTTACCTTCAGTCAACTTAAAGGCATTTGTTTCATTAGAACCAGCAAGACTACAGCTGATAGTCTCTATACTGTATTACAAAATGAAATACAATTACATTTCATTATTAACCCTAGGCCCTATCTCGATAGGCCCGGGTACCAAGGCCCGGATACCAGGACCGCCAGATATGGTGACAGTCCCGGATCCCAGATGGGCGGATAATATCATAACAACATACAACCTCAAGTTCCCGAGTTCCCGGGTCCTTAGCTCAATAAGGCCTGGTTACCAGGACTACCGAGTATGGCGAAAGTCCAGGGTACCCAGAAGGGCCGGAAATACAATAATAACATATCACCATACAACCTCAAGTTCCCGAGTCCTTATCTCGATAAGGCCCGGTTACCAAGGCCCGGTTACCAGGACTACCGAGTATGGCGAAAGTCCAGGGTACCCAGAGGGGCCGGAAATACAATAATAACATACCACCATACAACCTCAGGTATTAAGGTCAGGTGATAATCGTTCCCTAGGCTAAAGTATGCCTACCCAGGAACATTAATTACATTTTAAGAGGAAACACTATGAAGGAAATAAGGTTTCCAATATACTCAATAATCTCAGGGATTAGGTCTAGAGTATAAATAATTTTTGGTAACATTACCTTAGGCCATGAATAGGCCTATGTAGTCCTACATATTAATAAATTTGGGTGATAATGAATGTTTCATTTCCCCTGGAATATATAAACTGAATAGATAGTTTATTCCTGTGTTACACCAACTGTTCTATGAAACTTAAAGGCATTAACACCACAGGCTTCCTTTAACCCCTTCAGACTCATATGATGCAGAGGTTGCCAGATTAGCAATAATGAATAGAGTTCTCTCACTTATAATTACCTCTCCAAAATTAGTTTTCTGCCCACAGCTAACTCAAAGACAACTGCAGAGGTTGAAGTAACTAAACTAAAGGTTTCTAAATACCCCTGATGGTAACAAAGGCTTTAAAGTATCCGTAATATGCTCAAAATCGCGTCATGTGTCGGAGAGGGTTAAGAAACGCCGCCTGTAACCTTTTATATTTTGATATTAAACTGACCTGATTAGTACATGTTCATTGGATACAATAATACCATACAAACATAAAGCCAAACCCGAATACATACAGACTACGGCCATCTACCCAAGCATTATAATACCGAGTGGTATTAAAACACAATGCAACCGGGTCGTAACATAATACCATAAAATCGGCCAGGCTCCAGTAAGCCAGTTTACCAAGTAGTGGAATCTCCAATCTCGATCATAATTGGTTCCCACAAATACCGATCGAGATTCGAAATATCGAGATGCGAAGTTAACTTCTTATGGGAAAAAATACAATCGGTTCCAGCCACTTGCCGACTAACCTACATCAAATCTGTCAATTTTCACATTTGCCCCCCACAATCACATGCAATATATATAATATGTTAAAATAGATAAAATTAATAATGAAAGAGTTTTATTTTTACCTTATATTTATTGATAAAGAGGTTTGTGTGGTTGATTGTTGGTTCCGAGGCGAACGCAGTTAGGTTACTGCGTCTCCGCACCCGGCGCAAAGTCACCGTCAACAATTCTTGCAATTGCTTCCCTCACCCTGTCACCACTAGTACCGGCATTTTATGAATGCGATAAAAAAGGTCCAGGTAGACGACTTCACAATACAAGTTTTCAAGCGAATGGCGGATGTGTGACTGGTACACCAAGTGGCCGCTAGATCTACCGACTTCAATAAATTTTCCATGGTATAAAGTTTAATCAAGTTTTCTTTTGTCTTTACTATTATTATATATTAGATTTTCCTCATACAAATAATAATGTATATTAAAACATGGTAAAGTAATTTATATTACAGTAAAAGTCCGTTAATCCGACGACCGATGATTCGAATCTCCCAATAGTCCGAATTTTTCAATTTTGAGGCCAAATCCGAATTCACCCGATGGTCCGAATTTCAAGAAGTCCCAAAGTCCCCTTTTTGAGGCATTAGGCCACTCAAATGACACATAATGGAGCACACACATATCATATGTTCATGAATTCACTTTAAAAGTTTACCATTGTCATTGTAGCCTATTATCTACTTCAAAACATTCAGATTAATGGTCAAAGGAAGCTACTGATATAATCGTAAACACCTTCGTCTTCTTCTTCTTCCACATCGTCTGCTAGAGAGTTTGTTTTGCTCTTGAACGCATCCTTGGGACGCTCCGATGCGCTACTGGCTTGCACCGCATTTTCTGCAAGCGCATTCAGTCTTGAGCTTGAAAACGCACCTTTGGACGTATTAGTCTTGAGCTTGAAAACGCACCTTTGGATGTTCCGATACGCTACTATTTATTGTTCAGTGATCGGAGCATCCCAAGGGTGCTTTCAAGACAACAAGACAAGGGTGCTTTCAATACAATATAATATAACAGAGCACGTCACAAAAGGAAAATCACAAAAGGAAAATTACAAGAACCTCTCAGGGAAGTGCCGTTGTTAAGGCATTACTTCCCGAACCACATCTGATCTTCAAGAGCAAGACAAACTCGCTAGTAGACGGAAGAAGAAGAAGACGTTTATATCAGCAGATTCCTTTGACCATTAATCTGAATGTTTTGAAGTAGTTAATAGGCTACAATGACAATGGTAAACTTTTGAAGTGATTTCATGAACATATGATATGTGTGTGTGCACCATTGTGTCATTTGGGTGGCCTAATGTCTCAATTTTGTCGTCATACACAGGTTCATAGGGGTAAAGTCCGATAATCCGAAAAATCCACTAATCCGAACGAGAGCCGGTCCGCTGCCCTTCGGATTAACGGAAGTTTACTGTACTACGTAAATGAAAGCGGCAGAGACAGGTTAGCCTACCGCTTGAGACGATCGATACTAGCGGTACATTAGTATACAGGTGAACAAAACACAATGACTGTGAGGTTCACACATCGATTTGGTCAAGATTAATATGTTTATATTAGTATATAAGCATCTAGCATCGATATTTAGCTATTAGCTATCGAGATTAACGTTTTTTCATCGAGATTTGTGATTGGGGAGAGCTTGAAGGTGGCATCGAGATGCGAAATATCGAGATGAGATTGATCGAGATATGTGAGCCTACTGTACAGTACTCCAACGACTGTCAAGACAACAGCACATATTACTTTACCGAGTACTCTGACGACTGTCAAGACGACAGCATATATCACAACAAAATTCTTTTGAAAGGCTCGGTTACTCTAGGCCTACCCTAAACAACATTTTTTCCACCGGGTACCCTAAGTGGACCCAAACTTTAATTTAAAAAACATACCACGTCCCAATATAAAAATTTAACTAGAAATTATTACCGGGTACTCTAGGTTAGGTCAGACTTTAATAAAGAAGTCAGACCCCATTAACTAATAGTTAACATAACTGTACCTAACAAATTTAAGATAAGGGCAAAAGCTTAAATAAGTCAGTTTTCTAATCAGTTTAAATTAGGCCTAATAAAAAAAAAATAAAAAAAAGTGTGCGAGTCAATCCAGAATACCAATATTCCCGGGTGACAGTTCCATACCGCCACCACCGTAAGGGTGCCAGGTGATTCAAGGCTGTGCCATACTGGGACAAGGACAATGCCAGGTCCCAGTAAGAGAAACAAATTATATTATTTTACCTACTGTAGTACCCTAAACTTTGTCATACTCTTAAGAAAAACAAACCAGGGTTCCAAGAAAAGAATCAAATGGAAATTCTGGCCGGTTACTCTAGGCTGGGTCATACTTACTACCATGTTAATTAAAATAAACAATACAAGGCTAATGCCCACCTTTCGCCCCCATGGTACACATGACCAGGTCACCTGTTGCTCCCTTCATTCGGCTAAATAACCCATATCTCTAAAGTGAGTTCACTGGGCAAAACTCTAGACATTTCCAAGTCACCTACAAAGTGTATTCTCACGATTTACATATTTTAACTAATTTCCAGGAAACAAGTACAAGTTTCCGTCCCCTTCCTAAAAAGGCTATTCTTGCCTAACAAATTTCCGGGTAATTATATCCAATTTTACCGAATATTAATTCACTAGGCTACTTCTTACATAAAAGACAACGGGAGTCGGATTATAATAAACGGGACATAACTAGACCCTACTTTACCAAAACCTAAGTACAGTAGACCTAATAATTCCGGTATTAATTCCACCATACAATTCTGGCCCCTTGTTATAATCTCCAGACTCAAGGAGCGACAACACTACCGGAGAAGAATCTTTTTCAACGAGTAAAACATCACCTCCCCCTCCAAGTGACAACCACTGGAGTATCCGAACACCTTATATTCTTACAGTTTCTTACAGTTTCTTACAGTAGATCCTCTGGAAAAAGGCAAACTATGCCTGTGTATCCAGCTCAGTACCAGTACTTGCACTGCTGCGGTTGTTCACGGTGTTGGCGGCGGCGGTAGCAGACGCAACATTTTTACTATTCTGTATTTTTGTTTTATAATCAAACTTCAAATCTTGTCTCTATATAAGGGCAAAGGGGAAAGAGGAGTGTGTGGTAACCACCGAGGAATATGTCTTCTAAGCGTAGTAGGGAAGGTATACAGTAGGGTAGTGATTGAGAGAGTGAGAGTGAGAACGGAGAAATGGATAGGCGACGAGCAGGGAGGTTTTAGGAAGGGAAGAGGATGTGTAGATCAGATTTTTACCCTGAATTGTGTTGTGGAGAAGTATCTGGAGAAGAAACAAAAGGTGTATGTTGCCTTTATGGACTTGGAGAAGGCCTATGACAGAGTGGATAGAGAAGGTTTGTGGAAAGTACTTAGAATATACGGAGTAGAGGGCAAGTTGCTGAAAGCAGTGAAGAGCATGTATGAGGGTGCAAAGGCGGCAGTACGTGTGGAGAGTGAGCAGAGCGAGTTCTTTGACCTGAATGTTGGTTTGAAACAGGGGTGTGTGATGTCCCCATGGTTGTTTACTGTATATATGGATGGAGTTATGAAAGAAATACTATCAAGAGCAGTGGATGTTGGTGTATCGCTGAAAAGGGAGGAAATTGAGTGGAAGCTACCTATACTGCTGTTTGCGGATGATACAGTTCTGATGAGTGATAATGAATGGGAGTTGCAGGGTCTGGTAAATGAGTTTGGAACAGTGTGCGAAAAACGGAATTTGAAGGTAAATACGGGGAAGAGCAAGGTTATGGTCTTCGAAAGGGGTGAAGTCACAGAGTGTGAGGTGAAGCTGAACGGTCAGGTCAGGCTATGGAGATCGTCAACTCTTTTAAGTATCTGGGCAGTGTGTTGAGTAAAGATGGGACTATGGATGAAGAGGTGCGGGAGAGGGTACAACAGGGGAAGAGGGTTGTAGGAACGCTAAAAGCAGTAACAAGAAATAGGGTGGTCAGTATGGAAGTGAAGAAGTCCTTGCATGACAGTGTGGTAATCCCGACACTGACTTACGGAAGCGAAGCATGGACGTTGGTTGAGAGACTCAGACCAAGAGTGAGAGCAGTGGAAATGAATTACTTAAGGAGTGCGTGCGGAGTTACATGGAGGGATAGACAGACTAATGAGGAAGTAAGAAGGAGGTGTGGTGTGGAGGTAGATGTGCTGGAAAGTGTGAAAAGGAACAACTTGAGATGGTTCGGCCATATGGAACGTATGGAAAGCGAGAGAATGACTAAGAGGGTGTACGAGAGCGAGGTGGAGGGACAGAGGGGGAGAGGTAGACCGAATATGAGGTGGAAGGATGGAGTGAGGAACTACATGAACGAAGGCGGTGCTGGTTGGGGGGGAGGGGCGTCGACTGACTGGGGACAGAGGTGCATGGGGGCGGTTCGTTCGTGGCCACCCCTTCGGGGATCACGGCGTCAGGCAATAGATAGATAGAATAGAAATCTTGTCTTCCCCATGCTTTATCAAGATTACTTTCAAACTCCCTTATTGATTCGGAATCGACTACATACTGGGGCAGTGCGTTCCACTCATTTACCACTCTATCACAAAATGAGTTCTTTGCCTTCTCAAGCCTATTTCTTTCTTTGTAAATTTTCTTAGAGTGTCCTCTCGTTCTTGTTCCCTCCCGCATCAAGAAGATACCTTCACACACATCCTCATCGTACTTTCCTGACACTATCTTAAAGGTCTCTATCATATCCCCTCTCTTTCTCCTATATGCCAGTGTCGGAAGCCTCAACCTCTGCTCATAGCCCGCGCTCTTCAACGTTGGTACCAGCTTGCTAGCTCTCCTCTGCACTTTCTCCACTGCTTCTATATCCTTTACCATATATGGAGCCCACACCTGGTTCGCATATTCCAGGTGCGGCCTAACCAGCGCTGTATAGAGATTCCTGAAGATTTCTTCGTCAAGTGACACAAATGTCCTCCTTATCAGCCCTACAATTCTATTGGCTTTGTTTATCTTTTCCGCTAAATGTTATGAGAAATTTAACTTATTGTCTATCACTACTCCTATATCCTTTTCTGCATTCACTTCCTCCATCGCTTCATACATACTGTATCCTACCTTGTCTATCTTGCTGGTCCCAATCCGCATGTACAGTACTTGCATTTTTTTGGATGAAAAGGCATTAACCAATGCTCAGACCATCCCTTCATGCCCTCCACATCTCCTTGAAGCAAACCCATATCTTCCTTACTCCTCACTCTTCTATACAGCTTAGTGTCATCCGCATACAGGTATACCTCACTTCCATTAGTTATAACTTCAGGCAAGTCGTTGATAAATATAACGAACAGCAGTGGTCCCAACACAGATCCCTGAGGTACCCCACTTGTAATTTCCCTCCACCCCAAGCCTATTCCATTCACCAGTACCCTCTGTCTCCGATCTTTCAGGAAGGCTTCTATCCATTTCACACATTTCTCCCCTATATTATAGCTTCTAACTTTCTCTATTAACCTTTAATGTGGGACCTTATCAAAGGCCTTCATAAAATCGCAATATACCACGTCTATTACATCACCATCTTCTAGAATTTGCATCCAATCATCTACCACCTTAATTAGCTGTAGTACCGTCGACCTCCCCGGCAAGAATCCGAACTGTCTCCCACTGAAAAGTTGGTTTGACTTCATATGATCCATTATTCCTTCTCTAATTACCGTTTCCATTAGTTTACACACAACACTTGTCAAACTGACTGGTCTATAATTCCCTGGGTCATTTCTCTTTCCCTTCTTAAATATAGCTGTTATGTTCACCTCTCTCCAGTCCATCGGGATTTGTCCTGTATTAAACGATACCTCAAATAACATTTTCAATGGCTCTACTAACATCTCCCCTCCTTCCTTTATGATTCTTGGGTGTATCCCATCCGGTCCCGGTGACTTACTTCTGTTCATTTTTTCTATAACCCTTGTTATTCTAGCATGGGAAAACTCTATTAGTTCTAGTGCCAGTGCTTGTTTGATGGGAATAGTAGGCACTGCATCCTCCGACTCCACTGTTAGTACCCCCCCAAAGTATTTCCCCAGCACCTCTGCTTTCTCCTTATCAGTCTCCGCTCTACTCCCATCATTCAACCCCCCTACCAGCTCTGGGATCCCTACTCTTCTTGTTAACTTTTCCTGAATGTACTTCCAGAATATTTTTGGATTATCCTTCACATTTCTAGCTATCTCTCTCTCTCCCTCTCCTTCACCCCCCTCCTTGTTTCCCACCTTATTTTATTGTTTATTTGTCTGCGTTCCAGATCCACTTCCTTAGCCTCTATACTAGACCCCCTGTTCTTTTTTAACAATTTTAATCTTTCCCACAATCGTTTCTTTCTTCTAATCAATATCCAAAGCTTTCTTTTCATTGGCAATTCTGGGTTAGTTCTTTTCCTCAATTTTGTTTTATCCTTATATTCCCTTACTGGTACACTTTTGGATACAGCATTCTCCAGTTTGACTCTAATTTTCCTCCACATTCCTTCAGCGTCTTCACCGTTCAAGTATTCCCCCTAGTCAATGTCCAAACACCGTCTCAGCAGCTCATAATCTGCTCTATCATACATGTATATTTTTCTATTGCTTCTATTATAGGTTTGACTCCTGTAAGGAGATAAAGAAAACCTAATATTTAGTAGTGGCCCCGTAATCATTGACGAACATGCCTATTACATAAGGCATCCTCTTCAAACACTAAACCGCCGTAGTTTGAATCTACCGCGCAGAGCATTTAAAAACTGAGGAGCCTTCATCATGAGCGCACGCGACCTCACTCATGGCTTCAGTCATTATGAATTGGGTTCTCACTACGAAAAAACTTCGTAAAAAATAAAAACAAAAAGAAAATAAGAATAACTATCCAATAAGCTTTCCATCATATCGTGGATGTACTTGTGTGGATTTCTGACCAGACGCTGAATCAGGCGTCATTCCTCCTTCACTGACATATCAAGTAAACCAAAATCCTTAATACATCAACGAATGGGAAGGGGACGGTCGGGAGGGCCCCAGTCGTCAATGATTACGGGGCCACTACTAAATATTAGGTTTTCTTTATCTCCTTACAGGAGTCAAACCTATAATTTATTAGTGGCCCCTCCATCATTGACGAACATGCCTGATATCTAAGACTGGAGGGGGACATTCGTAATCATATCATAACTCTAGAAAAGTAGATAATAAAAACAACCACATAGTATTCTTACTTTTTGAAAAATGTATTTAATACGGCGTAGGCCGGAAATATACAAGAAAAAGGGGTTCAGGCAGGTGCGTGCTTCAAAGAAGCCTGCCCGACAAAAATGGGTAACCCTGAAGATTCTGAACACAGATCTGTAGTTACAAAAGGCACCCCACTCAACGAGTGGTGACAAAAATAATAAGTTATAAGTTTATATGTGCACATCATAAACCCCAAAATACATGTGGAGATCAATTGCCAATGAACTCCATTGAACTAATATTACACCGCTTTCGCAGCTAAAACTACTATAACAACACCGTTGTTTTGTACTAAACCTTGTACTAGCACAAATTCTCGCAGAGAAATTTTCATATCACATTTTAACCTTAAATTGTATCACAGCTCTCATACTCCGGCGGGGTCTAGGGTGTCCTATGTCAACTGACTGCACCCCCCCCCCCCCTTCCGTGAAAATAAACATAAGTGACTGCAGGGCCACCTAGACCCTCTGCCTTAAAGCTATACATGGTAAGGAAGGTTTGTCTAGAGCAACTGACAAGTATCTAGAGAGAAACGTATGATTAGACGCCCACAACTGTGTGGACGCAATATCTTCAACTGAAAAGTTTTTCAGGAAACGTAAAGAGGCCGCCCACTTGCGTAAATCGTGGGCCCTACCCACAACGCCGGGATTACTCTCTTTAATGACTTCTACCAGAAGAGAGGCTAATCGCCGTTTAAGTAAGCGTTTACCCGTACTCGCTACCCATAAAGCACCTTGGGGGTTATGAGGAGCTATTCTCAAATATTTGGTTAGAGCTTGCACTGGACATAAATTATGATGCACCTTTCCCCTTTTTAACGCCGGCACCGTGAACTCAGAAAACACGTGTGCACTATGCTCATTCTTGGCTATAAACGCCGGGGAGGGTGCAATGGAAATTGAATCATTAAGTTTACCAAACCTAAGACAATTAGGTGTGTTGCTCATCGCCGCCAGCTCAGACACTCTGTTTCCGGTGGCCAAAGCCAAAAGGAAAACTGCCTTCTTTAAGATTAAAGCAAAGTCTGCAGTATTTTGATACAGACGAGAATGAAGTAAAGACAAAGCTTTGTCCAGAGACCAAGTAGGCATGAGCTGACGGGGAGGTGGGCGGAGTTTAAAACACGCTCTCATAAATCCTGTTTCCTCCGCCACCGGTATGGATAGACCTGTAAGGTCGAAAAAGGGCACTCTAATCGCAGTTAAGTGATTCTCCAAAGTAACCACAGATAAACGTTTCTGCTCAAACAGATAGTTCAAGTAATTAAAAACCAATGCCACTGAGGGTACAGTTTGTTCCGTTCTAACAATCCAAGAAGTAAAAGCTTTCCAATGAGATTGATATTGTCGCTTAGTAGACTGAGTATATTGATTGAGCAATTTATTGGTCACATCCCTACCGTATGGTGCTAGCCACTTGGCCTCCTGAATGTCCATAATGCAAAAGTCAGCGAGGTCGCTAGGTTGCCAATCGTGTCTAAGTGGAAGTACCCGACCGGGAGCGATACCGGGTCCGGGCACCACATTATTAATTGCTGGTACCATACCTGCGCCGGCCACAGGGGCGCGATTAGCGAGACTAAGCCTCGATAAACTCGTAGTTTGTTCACTACGTGGCACATTAGTGACGCATCTGGCGGCGGAAACAGATAGATGGAGCTCCATCTGTTCCAGTCTGTCACTAGGGCGTCTGGCCCCCCTGCCGGCGTTATCGCCCGGAGGGTGAGGTAGCTTGTGAGTCTCCTCGGACGCAAAAAGATCCACTTGTGGATGGGAGAGCTCCGCAATCATTAGGTCGAAAATGGGTTGCTTGAGCTCCCATTCTACTGTCGTGCTCTGTCTCCGGGACAGAGCGTCTGCCCAGACGTTCGCTACGCCTGGGAGATAAGATGCGTGAAGATAAATATCTAGACTGCTGGCTAGAACAAAAATCTCTTCCGACACGAGTAGCAACTTCCTTGACCTCGTTGACCCTCTTGAGGGAACAAGGTTTGACTTTACCAGATTTACCTTGAAGCCTAGAGTTTTGACATGATTTAAAATGATATTGACATGTTTTATGCATAATTGTTGTGTCTCTGCCACCACCAGCCAGTCGTCTAGATACCACAACACTCTGATTCCCTGTTTTAACAACGGCATCAGGGCTTGCCGGACTAGTTTCGTGAATAGTCGAGGTGCTAGGTTCAAACCGAACGGCATCCTCTGAAAAACAAAATTTTGGTGCCTGATCCTCAAGGCCAGAAACCTTTGAAATCTTTTGTTGACCGACACGTGCCAATAGGCGTCTGTCAGGTCTAGGGAACACATCCAGCCTCCCGGCGGAAGTGTTAGCCTGATTTGATGAACTGTTAACATTCTGAAAGACTCGTTGTAAATGTGAAGATTCAGATAAGACAGGTCTACGACCGGCCTCATCTGAACACTGTCCCGTTTGGGAACCAAAAACAGTTTTGACGTGAATACAGGGTAATCTGGAGGGACCGGGATGATGACATTCTTGGCAATCATCTCCTGGACCAGCGACTCCACCTCTAATGAAACACAATTTGCCGTTGTCGGCTGACGTAAGCGAGGTCGCCGGAGCCACTGCCAAGTGATGCCTTTGCGTGCCACCATCCGTGCCCAGGTTTTTAACTGCCATGCTTGGTGACACGTTCGGAACGACCCAGTTAGCAGACAAGGGTTCGCCGGCTGTACTTCCCTCGGTTCCTCCGGCTTTAAGACAGGCACTGGGAGTGAGAGAGACTTTAGTTTTTTGATGGTGGGTTTGGTGGTGTTGGACGCTTCGCCGGCTGGCTGGTGTGGGCCGAAGACTGGCCCTGCCCTGGCTTATACTGGCCGCGTCCTCTCTGTCCTGAAAACCCTCTCTGTCTATGCCTGAACTGACCCAGGGGGGATTGGGAGGACTTAGGCGGAAGAAACGGCTTAGAACCCCCTGGCTGAGCTTTAGTAGGAGGCTTAGGTTTGGGGAAGTTAAATGCAGGTTTCTTAGCCTGTGCGGGACTGTGCTTCACGGCCTGTGCCATGTTAAACACTGTTCGCCATACATCAGGGGACATTAAAGAAGGAGTAAGTACTGGGGACATTACCACCTGGTTAGCAATGCGATCAGGCAGCTTGCGAACTAATGACATCCTAAGATCCTGTCGTGCTCGCACCGCCTCAAGTAAGGCTGTGCGTATGTCACCTAAGGATTGAATCGACGACTGAAGAATCAGACGCCGGGATAACTCAACTGATCTTCGAGCATCCGCGTCTGCGATTGCCTAAGTAGACCTGAGTAAAGACTTAGCCACCTGTTGAGAAACTATGTACTGTGAAAACAGGCGGAAAGCTTTTCCCCTTAGCCTAAATTCTCTGTCTAGGTGAGAATGGGTAGGGGTAGTGAATGGGTCCTTTAGTTCACAAAGATTAATCTTAGGGGCAGCTAGAAAAGAAAATAAAGCTGACGGAACTCCGCCGGCAGAACCTACCGGCATGGAGAACCATGAATGTGTATCCTGAGGGATCTGGTGGGAAGATTTAGAAGTGAAAGTGGTTGCAAAGTTTTGAGCCTCTACCTCCCAATCCACCCAAGGTCCTGGTCCCAACTGTCCCACCTTCAACACTGGATTAGCTGTCTCGTCTGTGACGGTCTGTAAATCTAGTTCAGGAGTAAGAGCCGACAGAGCCTTAATATCATTAAACCCATCCAGCTTAGACCAGTCTGAAAAAAGTTTTGAAGCTGAGGCAGGGGGTAAAGCAGGCTTAGATGCATAAACAAAATAATCCTGATGATAATAACTAGGTATAGCCTTGATATTTACGTCCAAAACATTACCCAAGGCATCCAATGCCCTTAATTTCTTTGACTTATTTCCCTGGATAAACCACTCACGTGGTACCGGGAGTTCCCCTGACAAGGTAGGCTGGGCAAGCTCTGGCTTAGAGGGGTTCAAAAGAACCCATGACTCGTCTGGCCCATAAAGCAGGGGCATAGCTACCTTTCTAAGAGGCGCTTTGTCTAGAGGGGGTGGATTAACATCCGTAATGACCCTGACATTTGACGTAGTGAATGCCGCCGTAGCTGGCTTAGAGCTCCCTGCCGGTGACAGAGTAGGAGGGTTAGGAATCTTAGATAAATCGATTGACGTTATCAGAGGCCGTACCGCAGAACTTGTCAAGGGAGCCCCCAAGTCCATTGTGGGGTTTTCTCGTTGTTGACTAAAGAATTTAGATAGAGCATGAGTAAGTAACCCATCAATTTCTTGTGCTGTAACAAACTGGTTAGATGCAGAACTTTCAGGTGAATCAGTATTATCATGGGCGGCGTCCAGGCCTGACCCTTGTCCATCCCTATCTGAAATTATTGACACTTCATCTTGTTCCTCCCGATCCTCCTGAGAAGACCCCGCCGAGGCAGGGGCACCTTGTTTCCAAGATAAGTCAGGGATAGAGGATGGGGTCGCCGCGTCCCTGTGGACATCGGCTACTGTGTGACTCGTATGAGTCGGACGTGGATGGTCAGACCCTGGTTGAGCAAACCGCCAAACACCGAGGCTCTGGCCTACGCTCTCTTGAGAGTCTGAAACATTCTCAATTATTGAATTTCCTGAACTTTCCGTTTCTAGGGTTAAAATATCAATAGGTAAATCTTGTTTAGGGACAGGCGCTTCACTATACTCTGAGGCTGTAACAGAAACATTTTCAGGTGTAGAGGTACGATGAGATGCACTAGACTTAGGAGAATGTCGAGAGGACTTCCTATGGGAATCCTTTTTGGAGGATTTGTGGCTACGGTGTGACCGCGAACTAGACCTAGATTTGGAAGAATCACCACCATGACCACTGGGGGAAGCTTCAGTCTTACACTTCTTACTAGCCGGGGAAGAGGCACGACTTGAAGACTGCTGTCTGAGAGGTGACCTTGACCTCGATCTCGCCTGCGACGAGGAGGTGGGGGGAGTAGGCTCTCTCGGGCGTTTAGACGTATCCACAGACGATACAGAACCCTGGCTAGTCTCTGTCGGCTTAAAACCTGTTACTCTAGAGGTACGTTTAGGGGGAGGGTGCTCTGACAGCAACTTATCCCAAAGTGGGACGTTGTCACATTGAAGTGACTTATGTGCGACAATGGTAGTGTAGGCCGACATTTGTTGTCTGACCTCTCTCAACGCTACCGCCGCGGTCTTGTCATTGTCACACAGGACTTTATTGGCTAATTGGGAGCAAAAGGAACAATTAAGTGTAACCCAGAGACCCCTTGAACGGTCTAGACATCTAACACACCTTATGCAAAGGGTATGCGCAAAAATTGGGATACCCGCGCAAGTAGGGGTAATGCACAGGGCAAAAACTGGGGCCACAGTAGCCATGACAGAGACTGGTGTGAGGAAACTACCGCCGGGTCTGTATTGGTCCGCCGGAGCTCAGCTCTGGAAAAATAAAGAAAAATTTCCAGGAATTAATGCTCATAAGGTTAACCCAAGTGTTCGCATACAAGTGTTAAACCCGCCGGGTAACGGGATGCAAAGACACAGCTAACACATCTCGCTACGCGGCGGGGTGTAAAGAGGCTAAACAAATCTTTTTAGCTAAAGAACATGAAGAATACCCTCTGATATAATGGTCCAGTATGGCACTTATAGTCTGTAGGAGGTGGTGACTGTCTCAAGATTCAATTTTGTAACAAAGCCCCCCTCATAAAGACGCCGGCCCTTGAAATATTTTAGTAGAATAGCCCAGGGCAGGAATTATACGAGATCTGATTTTTTAACGAATTGTCCCAAACGATCGTCGTAAAAGTAGAAGGCGGCGATACTGAAAGTATCACCCAATTAAGGTTAATCGAAATTGAATTTGTTTATAAATTCCTTAGTTCCTCCACTTAGGGGCACCCGCCGGGTGTGGGAATCGATTTGGTTAAACCTCACTGAACCTTCAATTGCCGTAAGAGTAAAGGCAGCGATACACAGAGTATCACTAAAATGGATTGGTTAACTATATGAGACCTAAGTCGTTTATCCCACCCTGCTCAGGTGCACCCGCCGGGTGAGAAGTCGAAAAGTTAACCCCACAAGTTCCTGACCCCACTTCTTTGTAAAAGATCGCCGGGGAGGAACGCCTAAACAACAGCTAGGTTTTCCCATGTGGTTGTCGTAAACCAGGTAGAAAAAACCTATAAAAACGAGTGTTCTCAAGAACGTCGTTTTTTATATATATCTATATATATATATAAGGATGGGTACAGCCATCCCGCCGGGAATTTAAAGGAGGCCTGAAACCAGGCACCCACAGAGACGCAGTCCTGGAGAGCCACAGACACCTCCCCACGCCGGGGAACCAGCCAGAGTTAAAAACCACGTGTGGCCCAACACTGCTCATCGGTCAGGATTTTTCATGGTGAAACCGAGAAAAAACCCGCCGGAAGGCAAACCCCACCCTGAACAGACACCATCTGAACAATACGACACGAGGAGAGACACGCACGACTAACCAAGGTCACAACATAATCCGTGGAATTAGCCAATACACAACTAAACCAGGAAACAATTATAGTCCGAGGAATTAGCCAATACACAACTAAAACCCGGATACACATGACACAGTAGGGCATATTTATAAAATAAATAATAACACTAGACATGTGGCAAAGCTACGAGCGGCTGGCTAGGCCTAGGTAGACGGCATGAAAATAGTTGAAATATAAACACACACTGGAATATCACAACAGGAACCACCGCCAACACACCACCGTAGCGATAACTTCCCACCCCGGGAAGGCTGACACGGACCCAGAAAAAACTTCACTAAGTGAAGAAAAATACGCTGGGAACGTCAGCAAACACACAGCTTACCTCATCAGAAGGATAAAAGGCAGCAATAATTAACGCGTAATGAAAGCCGCCTGCATCACCAACTAACACAACTGTGAAAAGTTCACGTGTCCACAACAGGACCACGAGGGTACATCCGAAATAGATGCCCCATACATCCGACCCAAAATACACTGCACTGCGGGCAACCAGCCCAGGACACTCCTGCTACGCCTATCCTAACCTTACTCGATACATCCTAGAGTAAACAAATGAGAAAAAACTCACTAGGGACGCAACGAATGCGGAACCAGCGGAGCCTGAAAGGTACGTCCGGGCAGGCTGAGCGCAGAGCAAAGAAGGAGGAATGACGCCTGATTCAGCGTCTGGTCAGAAATCCACACAAGTACATCCACGATATGATGGAAAGCTTATTGGATAGTTATTCTTATTTTCTTTTTGTTTTTATTTTTTACGAAGTTTTTTCGTAGTGAGAACCCAATTCATAATGACTGAAGCCATGAGTGAGGTCGCGTGCACTCATGATGAAGGCTCCTCAGTTTTTAAATGCTCTGCGCGGTAGATTCAAACTACGGCGGTTTAGTGTTTGAAGAGGATGCCTTATGTAATAGGCATGTTCGTCAATGATGGAGGGGCCACTAATAAATTATCCCTCTCTGATTTAATGTTACAACTAAAGCTTATACAGGCATGGTCACTACGACCTATAGGGCTATCCACATTAACATGTTCCACTATATCCTCTTCATTGCTAAAAATCAAATCAAGTACACTCCCCTGCGTCCCATCTCTATATCTTGTCATCTCTACAATATGTTGCGTTAAAAAACAATCTCTCACTTTCTCTATAAACTTATTTTCCAGGCTACCCTGTCCCGCTGGAGTAGTACAATTTGCCCAGTTGATCCTTGGTAAATTGAAATCTCCAATCAAAATTTTATATTTGTTCTCTCTATTATCTATCTCCTCAATTGCTTTCAGTAGGTTATCATCCTCTCCCCTGCTATTATTTGGGCTTCTATATATAGAGGCAATTTGAATTGATCCTCTTACACATTTTACTTCAATACACAAATACTCACAATACTGCTGTGTCATATCCACCTCATTAACCTTGAGCCCTTTTCTTACATAAATAAACAGTCCTCTTCCAACCTCTGCTCTAATAGCATTTCTCTCATATAACTCCAAACCCTCCAAACTATATTCCACCAGTTCCCTTTCAATTCTAGCATTTTTTGGTCTTACTTCCTGTAGGGCTATGACATCAGGTTTTTCCTCTTCATCCTGCAACCTACATATCAGTTCTCTTTTCTTGTCCTGGGTAAACACATCCACATTACTAAACATAATCCTTAATCCATCTACCATTCCTTCAGCAATTACACCATCCCGCTCCTCCAGTCCGTACCCTACTCCCCCGTTAGCACTACTGGGTCTGCCTCTTTGTCTCCTGTCTCTCCCTGTGACACCTCCACCCCGTTCTCCTCCTCCGTCACAACTCCCATCACATTCTCTCCCCTCCCTGATCTCCCCTCCCTTCTACTCTTATAAACCACTTCTTCACTTTTCCGTCCCTCACTCTCCAGTAAAAATTTCTCTTATCCTCCTCATCCAACTTTCCATTATTTTCATCAGCCTTTTCTTGTAATTCCTTAATTTTTTTCCTTTGTTCTATACTCAAATCCTTCTTTAGTCTTATGTGTTTCAGTTTATCATTTGTATTTAGCCTCCAACTAAAATTTGTCACAGTCTCCACCACTACCCTAGTTTTAAACTGTACCCTTATAGGTCTCATCTCTCCCCTTTTATATCTACCTATCCTACTGACCTCCTCCACCTGCCCTTCCCATCCATATTCGTCCTCATCCACACCTTTCAAGACCTCCATCACTGTCTCCATATCCCTCACTTTTCTCACTCCATTATCATTCATATTTCTTACAGTTTCTTACAGTTTCTTACAGTAGATCCTCTGGAAAAAGGCAAACTATGCCTGTGTATCCAGCTCAGTACCAGTACTTGCACTGCTGCGGTCGTTCACGGTGTTGGCGGCGGCGGTAGCAGACGCAACATTTTTACTATTCTGTATTTTTGTTTTATAATCAAACTTCAAATCTTGTCTTCCCATGCTTTATCAAGATTACTTTCAAACTCCCTTATTGATTCGGAATCGACTACATACTGGGGCAGTGCGTTCCACTCATTTACCACTCTATCACAAAATGAGTTCTTTGCCTTCTCAAGCCTATTTCTTTCTTTGTAAATTTTCTTAGAGTGTCCTCTCGTTCTTGTTCCCTCCCGCATCAAGAAGATACCTTCACACACATCCTCATCGTACTTTCCTGACACTATCTTAAAAGTCTCTATCATATCCCCTCTCTTTCTCCTATATGCCAGTGTCGGAAGCCTCAGTGTCCTCAACCTCTGCTCATAGCCCGCGTTCTTCAACGTTGGTACCAGCTTGCTAGCTCTCCTCTGCACTTTCTCCACTGCTTCTATATCCTTTACCATATATGGAGCCCACACCTGGTTTGCATATTCCAGGTGCGGCCTAACCAGCGCTGTATATAGATTCCTGAAGATTTCTTCGTCAAGTGACACAAATGTCCTCCTTATCAGCCCTACAATTCTATTGGCTTTGTTTATCTTTTCCGCTAAATGTTCTGAGAAATTTAACTTATTGTCTATCACTACTCCTATATCCTTTTCTGCACTCACTTCCTCCATCGCTTCATACATACTGTATCCTACCTTGTCTATCTTGCTGGTCCCAATCCGCATGTACTTGCATTTTTTTGGATGAAAAGGCATTAACCAATGCTCAGACCATCCCTTCATGCCCTCCACATCTCCTTGAAGCAAACCCATATCTTCCTTACTCCTCACTCTTCTATACAGTTTAGTGTCATCCGCATACAGGTATACCTCACTTCCATTAGTTATAACTTCAGGCAAGTCGTTGATAAATATAACGAACATATGAGTCTCTATATCTCCATACAAGATTACACCCCTATCCCTGTCCATGGCCTCCCTCACGACACTCTCCTTGTTCTTCATGACCCCTACAACTGCACTCTCAAAACTTTTTTTGGTCATATTCATTTCTTCCTTTTGCTCTTTCATAATATCCTCCAAATCCTTGACTTTTTGTTTACCTACCACCGTCCATGCAGTCGACTCCTTTACTTCCGTGAAACGTCCTTCGTATTCCTTCAGCTGCTCCTTCAATGCCATATTCTCTGCTCCCAGTTCATCTACTCTTTTCAATACCATCTCTAGGCTCTCATTAACTGCCAAAATAGGCCTGCATTCACTTCCTTCGCTAGTAGGCCTATTCCCTTCCCCACCTGTCACACCACACATTACACACAGTGCCTTAGCTTTCTCACCAATATCCCCCTTCCATTTCTCCGTTTCACTCATCCACTTTTCCAAATCCTTCACAACAATACTAACCTCTTCTAACTTCTTATCTGTGCTCTTAAATTCCCGAAAACGTTGTAACCTTCCTTCCGCCTCCGTCATACCCGAAATTCCCTCTGCCATGTTTGTTTACAAACTCAACAACTCACAACCCTACCGCTGTCCCGTCACTACACACTCTTATTACACTATATTATCACCCCTCCACCACACCAATATATCCTCCAAACACTTCACTAAATCCTTCCTCTTCTTGCTATCCCCGTATGCAGGTGAGTTCATTTGACAAATTACTAGACGTTTCTGGTTCACCGGCTAAGTGTACCGTCACTATCCATATAAGCTTTGCTTATAACAATGACCCAAAAAACATATATACCCTCGGGCATATTATCTATATGGAGTTCAGTAAAATCTAACAATTCAGGTACAGTACTTTAAAAAAAAAAAAAAAAAAAAAGATCTCCAAGTACCAGCAATACTAAAATAGGTAAGCTTTTTAGAATTATCTCTTCTAGAACTCCTAGCTAGTCCCCATCTCCCGACAAGAAAATGTCCGGATCTATCAAGAAAATGACATAGGTCGGTCGGCTCAGCGCCTTCCAGTAAAAAACGGAAGAATAATAATAATAATAATATCAATAACATTTACTCAATTAGCTTTTACAGATTGGGTACCACATAATATGTTACAAATGTGACGGGTACCAACCGGGCTTAATCCCAACGAAGGATAGTCCATTAAAGCCGTTAGACATATTCTCATTGGGTCCCTGGGAAATTAACAAACCACAGACATAAAAGCTACCCACCTTCGAAGTCCCAACTTCCCTGACTCGCAATCAGGATTTCAAATCCTGCACCCTACACACATATCCCCAGGCCGCGGACAATTATCTGACATGGCCGGTCACCCTGCTAATCCTGTTTTCTTTGAATAAACAAAGAATTACCTGCCTCCTCTACCGCCTTGGCTGAGCCAAGTGCTGAACATGTCATCCCCTCCCCCTCTTACCCTAGGTGATACTACTGTATTGAACAACAGGTTGATTTAACCCCGTTGTTTTCTCTCCACCCACATTGATTCTCCCTAAAAAAAAAAAAAAAAAAAAAAGATTCAGATGAATTCTGAAGCTGAAATACATAAACCCAGGAGGCTAGTTGGGCTAATTTCAAGAACTTTTTATTAAACCCGTGTAGGAATGTGGCAAGCAAACCCAACGGAAATTTTTTACGCCTTTAGATAAGACTATCCGAGATCTCAAAGTAGTTCTCTTGCTCCTTCCAGATCACAACAGGACATACCAAACACAGTTCCACTGGCTCAGGTACCTGTCCATCCTAAACAACCTGCTCGTAAAATAACAGCTCCCGATACGGGAAACAACCACCAGAGTAACACCTACTAATCCTGACACAGGTCTTCCTAATTTAGTATCAATACCAAAGTAGTGGTTTATTAAAATGGACGAGCTGAAGAATATACATGCAAAGAAGCACAAGGCCATTTGCCGGGCATATATAAAAAAAAAAAAAAAAAAAAAAAATCCCAATTCGATTGGGTGCGAAGTACTTTTCTTACACACAGACACCCACGGTTCCTTCAGGAAATGCTGCAAACCATAGTCTGGCGTGAATAAGACGGATGGACATATTACCATTAAATCTCTCAGATCTCTATAAATCCGTAGGTTGCTCCACAAAAAATGTCGAGGAACAAAAACCCTACGATGGGGGTATACTCTCTAAGAGATGACCCAGGGGCCAAGTGGTTGACTGAGTCAAAGGGATTTACCCTGTAGTGGGGGGGACCCCCCCCCACACACACACACACACAAAACTCCCATTGGAGGATCTCCAATTTACCACTAGGCATACATAAAAAACTCCCACTCTATTCCCCAGAAGTTCTGGAAATATCTCAGATCCCCAATTAATAAGTTGTAACCACTTAATTGACCCCATGATAAATACACCTACCCTACACGGATTGACAAAGACGTTAGACTGCGTCGAAGAACACATGGTTACTGTCAAAATTTTATCACACAACAACACCCCGCACAGGCCATGAGGCAAGTAGCAGAGTCTACCCCTCAACAACACCCCAAGTCCGCACTTCATTTTTCAGAGGAGCTCCACAGGGTAATTCTCAGACGACCACCGGGAATGTCAAGATTGGCTCTTGTTTGCGCTTGTTGTGATGTAGGTGAAATCACCAAGGTCGATATGGGGATCCATCGTTATTGCAAATTTTGAAGCAACTAGAACTAGACAGTTTCTACTCACCCAATGGTCCAAGAATACCCAAAAGATATGGCCACTCTAGCACTCTCTTCACCTCGATTCACATGTGGTTTGATTCCCCAAACAACCTGAACGAAGTTCAGGCTCGAGTACTAAGCCCTCAGATGGATAGGTTGGAGCAGTTTAATAAACAAACTGGCCCCTCCTCAGAGTTCGGGCCAACAATGGACAACTGCCTCTAGAATCAGAATATTAATGATCCGAGTGTTGTTGTTGTTTTTCCCCAAGCTGCCTGGCCGAACAGCCCCAAGGCCCCGAGCAAGGCCAAGGCCACAACCGAGCGCCCCCACAGAACCCTCCCCGTCGACCACAATAAAGCCTGGGTGACCGAAGCCACTCCATGGCGGGGAGCTGAGGAGGGTGCGGAAACGCCCGGGAAACCAAAGCCCCACCCAGGGCCCTGTGCCCCTCAACAATTATGAAGAGAAAGTTGAGGGGCAAAGGAAAGATGTGACGCTTTGGCTTCCAATCTTGGTAGATTAGGAGGTCAATCCACGCAAGAGACGCCGTCACTTGAGATCTAGAAAATATATAAGTAAAAGGAACAGTCAGAGTAAGCTATGGGTATGGCAGAGATCGCTCAGTTCTCACTCTGATAGACCAGCCCATCACCACATGACTAGAACCCAATCCTCTCAGCATCAGCTAGGAAAGGCCCTAGAAAGCCGCCTTTGGTGGGGGGATAGCTCCCCTATTTCAACCCTTTTCGGGGTGGGGCACCCGCCCAGGTGATCCGAGTGTTGACAAGCAATGTTGTGTCTTGGGTGCCAGAGGGCATTCCAGCTTTCTATCACACATATTTCTCTCCCCAAAAGAGACAGTCTACTACTAAAACCCTACGATGGACATGGCTACTCCTCAACAAATAATTCACAATAGAAAGTTCAGGATATTAACTAGTTACCAAGTAGAACTAATTCTACAGTCAAAGGTCTGGATAATTGCTCCAGATATAGAAGAGTTCTCTGGCACATCCCAATTCAAGAAGTACCAAAAAAGGTCCTAGCTATCCCATTCAGTATAAGAGCGAGAATGTTCACCAGAATTCCTTCCAGCGCGAACATAGCTCTCAGTTTTTCACCAAGGGAGTGAAACAAACTCTTCCTCCTCTACTCAAAAGTCAGCGTAAAAATACTGTCACGTAACATGTGACAAAAGGAGGTTTCAGAATTAATTTAGAGAAATCAAAATTCTCACTCCTACACAATCAGCAGAATGAGTAGGAGTAATCGGGGATACACAACTCCAGACTATAAAACAAAATCCATTCAATGCCAAAAGTCTTTAAATATAACCATTCACAGTACTGTATTACATACCAAGACTGTAAACAGGAACTGTGTTTTGAGTTCAAAATTATAAGGTTCCTAAACTTCCTCAGGTTAAAAGAACTAATCTGACCAGGCAACAAAACCGTTCCACTAACACCTCCCAATTCCCTCCTATTCACCCCAAAGAGAATTCGACATCCCCTGGCGTTGCGGGGAAAATTCTCAAGTAAAAGTAATCAGTGACACATTGGCCAAATCCACCTCCCACTTTTGGGATTGGACACAGACGCTTCGAATCTGATAGGGGGGCACTATCAGTCGTTATGAAGTTCATCAGTCAAAGAAAATGGACAACCTTTAGTCAGTGTCACACCATACCCAAGAACTAACAGCCCCGCGTTTTTCCCAAAGTTCATGCAATATCATTGACCTCCAGGTCAATGTCATACCAGATGGACACGATGACGACTGTAATTGGCTTGGAGGAACAGGTCCCTACCCGGACCAGTTCTCTCTAGAATTACTCGGGTAAAAGATATGCTTTCTAGCACAAAACATTCCCCATTAATCCAGGCAACAACTCTACCAGGGTTCCCCAACCCGTAGACAGATATAACACTTGCGATATGGACATCCTCTAAATGGCTACTATCGTGCGACAAGGAAGTCACAGATACACTCACTAGCCAATACACAGCTTCAACTCTAAGACAGGATAATTCACGCTTGATACAATTTACACCTTGGAGTGCAAGTTCAAAACCAGCAGTCTCCATCGGTTGCTGGTCGCTGAAGCACCTAAATTTATTAATTTATTTTAAAAAAGAGCTAACAATTACACACTTATAAACCACGTATCGTCATAAAGAAACCCTTCTTGACGCGTACTAGTCAGAAAGACCAGAAAGACCAGCGGGGTTTGTTAGGCAGGCTGGTGTTAAGCTCAGAGCCCCTAATCGCCATTCGCTTCCTCAATGGTCAATCTCGAAGGACCTAACTTTGTCACAGTCTAGGCCTTCTCCTGTGAGACCACAAATGACAAGAGACTTAGTGGGTGTGTATTGTCAAAGGACCCAGACCATTGGCCAAAGGGTTTCAGAACTGACATCCATGACAGGGTCTACCTAGTTTTGCTACTAAGGAGGACTTTGTACATGTTGCTGCTACACCAGAGTGATCACAAAGAGGAACACCAGGAACATCTCCCCACACCTTTATCTATTCCTGCCTTGACAAGAGCAAAAATACTCCATGCTCGATTCCCTGTTAATGCAATATATACCTACTCTAAGTCTATTAGTCCTAGGAATATGACACAATTGTGCTTCCCCCGGGAGGGTCAAATAAGGTGGGGAAAGAAAGTGTTAGCATCCCTTTTGCAAAGATAATGAAGGAAGCTGAACCTCAGGTGATCGCAAAACCCCATGATAGGCACATATGGTCCGCTACCATTAGTTTTCCTAAATGGGTGTTTTCAGGGGAAGATATAACGCAGACGGGCCTGTTGGCCCTCTGGCAATGCGTCCCTAGCCATATACTGTACTTGTCGGTACTTCTGGAGAAGTCCCAAATTACCAAACATAGCTGTAGGGCAGGATGATGCCCCCCAAAGCCATTAAGTAGATGGTTATGTTTATTCAATGCCTTATTACCAGGGTGTAAGGTAATAGAAAGTACGTCCTACCTGTCACCTTAAATGAAAAAAAGTGGGGGGGCACATTAAGTCCAGGACAAGTTGGCAGGACACACAACCCGGAATGGATAACAAGAGTGCTATTACTGCACTAGATCTGTTACATAACAATATCGATACGTTATTGCAACTATAAATGCATAGCTTTATTTTTATTTTTATTTTGTGATATACAATTATCAGTATTCACACCTCAGTAGTTCGGTCTTTCCGAGATAAGGCTTCTTTAATGGTACCCGCCTTATACATATTTTTCTTTCGACTATACAGTACTCTTATATTTAGACACATGTCACAGTTTTCGTTTTGGTCTTCCTAATAGTTTCTCGCAGTTTAGCGTGATGAGCTTATGTAGGTCCCTCCACCGGTCGTGATATTCTAGGCACTTACGTCATTGACGTAAGGAGCCACCAATAAATTACGGTTTTGACAACCCGTAAGGGAAGGAAGGAAAAACTACTATTTATTGGTGGGCTCCTGGAGTCAATGACGAAGAGTGCCCTCCCACCATCCCCTTCCCATACACATGCTCAACTTGATATTACATTAGAGAAGGTTCCTGGGAGGAACAGCCAACTAGCAGGTGTATGGGAGACAGAGGTAGACCGTGAGCGTGCGTAGGCGCGGTGTTCAAACTGTGCTAATTCTTTTCTTTTTATTTCCTACTTTTCAGTGGCTCCAACCCAATGACGTACCGTAGGAATGATTAAGGGGTGATCTTGGTTCTCGACCACCGTGATCCAGGTTAACCCGGGCTCAGAGGAACCCGGAACGAGGCCATATTAACATAGGCACTTACGTCATTGACTCCAGGAGCCACCAATAAATAGTAGTTTTTCCTTCCTTCCCTTACGGGTTGTCAAAACCGTAATATATACATACAGTACAGTATATATCATTCATCATCATCATCTCCGATGCCTTGTTTCCCCCTGGGAAACCTCCGCTAAAGGATGGCCATGACAGAAACGTCTCCAGGCTACTTTGTCAAGACATGCCTCCTTTGCCCGTGCCACAATGCCCCTTCTACTACGTGGAAGTTTTTCTTCAATATATTTTTCCACTTTCTTTTCCCATACCATAGGTGGTCTTCCACTACTAGCTGTTCCACTCACCTGACTCCTATATATCTTTCTTGGCATTCTGTCTTCATCCATTCTCTGAACATGACCATACCACCTCAAAGTACTTCTCTTTATCCACTCTACCACTCCACAATCAATACTTAAAGTTTGCTCTTCCATTCCAAAGGACTCATACACTTCCCTATTACTTGGCCCATCTAGCCTATTCACACCAGCTGCCATTCTGAAAAAGCTC
Source organism: Paralithodes platypus (assembly GCA_032716605.1). Lineage (NCBI taxonomy): Eukaryota > Metazoa > Arthropoda > Malacostraca > Decapoda > Lithodidae > Paralithodes > Paralithodes platypus. The sequence continues at coordinate 2,954,138 of CM064578.1, read as the reverse complement.
ATCTCCACAGCTCTCAGTTTGGAGAGGTCCTCATCACTTGCTGTCCATGTCTCACTTCCATACGAGAGTGTTGGGAGCAGCACACTGTTTCTCAGTGACTTTTTAACTTCCTGACTAACCATTCTTCCTTTGAGAATACTATCAAGTTCTCCAATCACCTCTCTCCCTTGCATTTTTCTCTCTGTTATCTCACTCTCCATTTTACCATATTTGCATAGTACAGCTCCCAAATACTTGAAGCTTTCAACCTCTTCCAGTACTTAATTTTTCATTTTTATTTTACAACTTTTCTCATGTTCTTTCTTAATTCTATATTTTGCCTTAAAATCTATGGTTTCATGCATTCTTCTCTCAAACACCATTACCTTACATTTCCCTACATTGACCTTTAACTTTCTCTTTTCGCATACCCTGTCAAAGTCTGTGACCACTTTCTGAAGTTCTTCTACATTTTTCGCCAACAGGACTGCATCGTCCGCATATAGGCATGTTAAAATCTTCCACGCTCTTCCCTCCGATTCCAGTCTAGCTCCTACACCCATTGATCCCGCCCTACATTCTCTAATCACTCCATCCATGTATATATTGAACAACCAAGCTGACATGACACATCCCTGTCTTACTCCTACATTGACCTCAAAACTTTCACTTAACTAATCCCCTACCTTCACATTTGCCATTGCATTCCTATACAAACATATTACTGCCATTAGCATTATTCCTCCCACACCATATACTGTTAACACATCCCATAGACCTTCCCAGTCTACTTTGTCATAGGCTTTTTCTAAATCCATGAATGCTGCATAGAGTTTTCAGTTCTTGGCCAGATACTTCTCTACTAACAAACTCACTGAGGCTATCTGGTCAACGCAGTCCCTGCCCTTTCTGAAACCTCCCTGTTCCTCTCCTATTTTGTCATCCGTTATCTTCTGCAGTCTCTCTGTTACTACTCTTGCGTATACCTTTCCAGGTATGCTAAGCAAGCTAATTCCCCTATAACTCTTACACTCCTCTTTACTACCCTTCCATTTGTACAAGGGTACTATCACAGCTTTCCTCCAGTCCTCTGGTACACTTTCCTTTTCCCATGCTAATTTACATAACCTATGCATTATGTCAACAGCTTCTTCTCCTCTATATCTCAACATAAACGTAATGAAGCCATAGAACTCTTAAATTCTGATCTAAATACTATTTCCAATTGGGGCAGAGAAAACCTTGTTAACTTTAATGCTTCCAAAACCCAATTTCTCCATCTATCTACCCGTCAGGATCTCCCAGCGGACTATCCCTTATTTTTCAACAATACAAAAATCAACCCTTCATCTTCTCTCAATATTCTTGGTGTCTCTTTTTCTTCTGCTCTCATTTGGAAGGACCATATTACCAGTCTTGCTAAGGCAGCCTCCCAGAAGCTGGGTGTGCTCAACCGCCTTAGGGGGTTCTTTTCCCCTGCACAGCTTCTTGCTCTGTACAGGGGCATAGTGCGCCCTTGTATTGAGTATTGTTCACATGTGTGGGGAGGTTCCTCTCACACTGCTCTCCTAGACAAAGTTGAAAGGAAGGCCTTTCGTATCATTAACTCCCGTCCACTCACCACCAACTCTCTGCAATCTCTCTCTCTCCGCCGCAATGTTGCATCTCTCTCGCTATTCTATCGCTACTATAATAATCAGTGTTCCTCAGAGCTATCCCAGTGCATACCACCTCCTTTACGTAGGGCACGTGGTACCCGTCTTGCAACTCAATCCCACCCCTACTCTGTGCAACTCTCCAACCCAAGAGTGAAACGTTACTCTCAAACTTTCTTCTACTCAACAGCTGAGCTCTGGAACTCTCTCCCAGAATCAGTCTTTCCCTCTTCCTATGACTTAAATTGCTTCAAACTCCGTGTGTCCAGGCATTTTGGCTCGAACGTCCCTTGATTTTGGCCCTGTCACTCTTTCAACTATGGGGGAGGCACTCGCTATAGGCAGTTATGCCTTTTGCCTCCCTCAATCACATAGAAAAAAAAAAAAAAAAAAATCACCTGGGATGTTATCTACTACAGCAGATTTGCCCATTTTAAGTCTATTGATTGCTTCTTTTACTTCTTCTCTGCTTATCTGGCTTTCAACTACCCTGTTTATTCTACCTCTCTCGATTCCCATGGATGAGATCTTTGCCTTCCCCCTACTCTTAACAGCTAAGCTACTAAAATGATCTTTCCATACTTTCACCACACCATCACCCTCCACCACCTTCCCATTCATGTCCCTCATCCTACCACCTGAGACACTCTCAGTCTTCTTCCCTCTGGCTTCTTTAACAGCTTTGTAGTATGCTTTCTTGTCATTCAGAAACTGTTCACTAATCTTTTTCCCATATTCCTCATCTACCTTCCTTTTAGCATCTTGTATCGTCCTCTTCACTCTTTGTTTCAAATATTTATATTCTTCTTTCCTCGCATCTCTAGTTTCTCTAGGTATATTCTTTTGTAGCATACTCTTTCTCAACTCTTTCTTCTTTTTCATTATTTCTTCTATCTCTTTGCTAAACCATGCGTTACCTTTCTTCTTCCACATTTTAAATGTTTTCTTCCCACATACTTTCTCAGCTGCTTTAATTGTGGAGTCTCTTGTACCTTTCCATACTTCGTCTACAGTATTTCCCAGATCTATCATAACATCCATGTCCTTTATAGTCTCTTTCAGGATGTCCTTGTATTTTGTTGCATTACATTCTTCATTTAATTTTCTCACATTTATTCTCTCTACTGTCAGTTTTCTCTTTCCTCTCATATTTCCACTCCTTCCTTATCCTCACTTTTGTCAGCACTGTATAGTGGTCTGATCCCGTCAGCAACCTCGTACAGCTTTCGAATCTAAAATTCTTCCTTTTAGTCCGGAGTCCATCATGGCGTAGTCAATTAGAGATTTCTGTTCCTGCTCACCTTCACCTCTGTGCCATGTATATCTATGAATGTGACGATGTTAAAATATGTGTTAGCCAGAAACATTTCTCTCTCCGCACATACCTCTAAAAGGAAGTCACCATTCATATTCCTACCCTCCACACCCCATTTACCCACTATACCTTCTATCTCCTCGTTTCCAACTCTACCATTCATGTCACCTACAGTAGGCTCACATATCTCGATCAATCTCATCTCGATGCCACCTTCAAGCTCTCCCCAATCACAAATCTCGATGAAAAAACGTTAATCTCGATAGCTAAATATCGATGCTAGATGCTTATATACTAATATAAACAGATTAATCTTGACCAAATCGATGTGTGAACCTCACAGTCATTGTGTTTTGTTCACCTGTATACTAATGTACCGCTAGTATCGATCGTTTTCGAGCGGTAGTCTAACCTGACTCATCTCTGCCGCTTTCATTTACGTAGTAATATAAATTACTTTACCATGTTTTAATATACATTATTATTTGTATGAGGAAAATCTAATATATAATAATAGTAAAGACAAAAGAAAACTTGATTAACCCTTCAGACCCGGAAGGGCTCTTAAACACCCATAAAAAACACACCCGAGCTACCCGGAAGGGCTCTTAAACACCCATGAGCTCAAAGCCTGTAAGCTTGGTGTGCGAGGCGTACGTCCGACGCATGTAAGCAACAGCCGGCTGGACCGACGCCGCGCATCTCCGGCCACGAGAAGGAGTGCGTCGCTTGTTCGTGTGTGCCTGTATGTTATTGTTAAGTATCGAAAAGTAATGTAAAGTGGCTGTTTTTGCCATAAAGTTATCTCCAATGAAATCATCATCACAACTGAACCAGTTGACTTAGAGAGCTCTACTTAACGCCATTCTACAGGTACGAAACACATCTACGCTTGGGGATGCGCGGGAATGCGGAAGCAGTCAGAATAACAAAGATACGGTAGCCTAGGCGTAGACGTTTTTCGGCCAAAACCCCCGGATTTCGGGGAATATATATGGAATACATAGCCGGGGCTGGAGGGTTAAACTTTATACCATGGAAAATTTATTGAAGTCGGTAGATTTGCGGCCATTTTAGCAACTTGTAGCTTCACGATGCAACACATGTTGATCACCAGTCGACTTTTGTTTTTGTTCAAGTGAAGATGCTTTGTTTTATTGATCAATTACATGGAATATTGTAGATGTAGTTGTAGCTGAAGGGTTAGGGATTCATAAGATACACATATTGATCCAGATTGAGCAAAAAGGGGGATAATACAGCTGGTTGGTGATCGTAAGTACAAGTTACAGGGTCAAAAGTGGTGATTGTTAGATTTGATGTGGGTTACTTGCCGATTCGCTGGTCCCTATTGTATTTTTCCCGATAAGAAGTTAACTTCGCATCTCGATATTTCGAATCTCGATTGCTTTTTTCGGTCCCAATACCCATCGAGATAGGTGATCCCACTGTACAGTACTAATATTACCTGTGTACACTCTTGCCTTTCTCTTATACATTTATTGACATTATTCCAAAAATTTCTATTTTCTTCCACACCTTTCTCAGTTTCTTGGTTTACTGGTGCATAGACACACATAACAGTATACCTATCTATCCCGATCTTGCACTCGCACCATACAATTCTTGAGTCCGCGCATCCATAGTTTTTCACACACTTCTTCAACGTTTCTGACAAAATTACTGCTACCCGTTCCTTTTTCTTACGTTTATATCCTGCATCCAATCCAGACTAGACATATATATATAATTTCTGTAAGACAAAAACTTACAAAACCTATTGCATTTAAATCTCACTAAATTACATTTTGAGAAAAACGGGTGTAAAGTTGGAGAAGTGTTTACTGTAGATGAACTCGACTTCTAAGATAAATTACGTAGTGAATGCAATGCATATTTCAATTCTAAGGCTTTCTGCATATATTATAGTGTACGGTATGTAGATATACTGGATTCATACATAATGTATACAGACCCCCCCCCCCCTCCCAAACCCCCACACCCCCTGTCACGAGAGTGCCCAGATGGCCCACCATAGTTTGAAAACACATAGCAATAGACCAATTTCTAAGTGGATTTCAGCAATAAGATTTTTCACACCTACAGAGGGATGTTGAGTATAGACTTTTAGGGTAATAACTTATTTTTTCAAACGAGGCCAAATATTAACCCTATTTAAGGTGGACGATTCCCTTAACCCTTCAACCCCGGGTGGTACACGTGTGTACCATTATGTTTTGACCCGAGGAACCCGGGTGGTACAACATTGTACCATTGCTTGCGTATGTGCTTTCGAATGGCGCGCGTAAACATTTCGTTCCGTGGTCGCTAGGCGACGCCACCAGACACCATGTACGCCACCAAAACAGTCTCTACCCTGCCGCCATCATGGATACTAGCCCAAAAAGTGATTCCACTGTGTCCGATTCCATGCTCCCTTCGACGCCTGCCCATGTTCGTCGCGCCCTAACGCAAAGGCACGTACAAGATGCGTTGACTCCCGGAGGTATTGAAATAGCTTTGAGGAGTTATGAACGTGGTGAAGGACAAAATAGTGTTGATGACTTGGGCAGTGATAGCTCTGAGTCTTATCAGTCTCACTATAGTGAAAATTTAGACGATCTAGACGAAATTCATCAAAGAGACGCGCAATTTGTTGGATTTGAGCATGACGATGAAAGTGATGATAGTACTGAACGTGATATAGTTGTGCAAGGTGATGAGAGTGTAGTGAGAGTGAGCGAATGGGACAGCACTAGGTCGACTGCCAAGTTTAGGTTGAGTGACACGACACCTAGCCCTTCGCCAGCTAAATCCCCATTCAAGATACGCTTTTATAAGAAGCAAGTTCTTGAAAAGGCGGCCGCGGCAGCCAGGAAAGAGGCCCTAAAACTTGGTGAGGGAGCAGTGCGTGAGGGTGCCAGTGAGGCTGAGCGTGAGGGTGAGGTTGACCCGCCATTGTCTTCCTTATCTACCCACGCCACCCAAGTTGCCCCAGGCGCCCGCCATTCTTCCCCACCACCACCAGCACTGCCTAGGGTTGAGGACCCCCCACTTTCGGCCTATTTACCCCCTATTTCCCCCGAGAGGAGACATACTACTACAGAAAAGGGAAAAGGGAGAAAATATGTGAAAAAAGGAGCTACAAGTAGGCGCTCTTTGTTCGAGGCTCCCGCGGCTTCCATCCCTGCCGGTCCCAGCCATACGCCCCCGCAAGTTTCCCCAGGGTCCACCCCACCTCTCCAGCCTACAACAGAGGTTCCTGACGATGTTTTTGACCTCGCATCCATACCTGCACCTACAGACACTGAACCAGTGCTGTCTACGAATCGTCGTAGGCCAAGGAGCCCCGAACCTCTGCATGAAGATGACAGAGCCTCACCTGCCACTCCTTCCCCACCTCGCCGACCTACACGCCGCCCACGCATCATTCGTTCCCCGCGAGATTATGAGGGGGGGTCTGAAGATGAAGGGCACCTCACAGATGACTCTGGCCATGATTACCTGGGTCCACCGTCAGGGCAAGATGACGGCTCTGACGACAACGACGATGACTTTATGGACATCGACGACCCTCAACCCCGACGCTTTGCCCAGGGCCGTCGTGCTCCTGGCCGCCCTGGCCGCCGGGCTGGGCCTGGGCGCCGTCGCGCTCCTGGCCGCCCTAGGGTGCGCGCCGCCAAAGTTCGTGGGCGTGCTGCCCCAGCTGCAGCTCCTCGTCAGCGTCGCCAGCAGGACCCATTTTATATTTTCAACTGGCAGGATGTGGCTGCTGATGAAGTGAATGACCCTGATGTAACCCCTTTTGATGAGGTACAGGAGGGTTCAGGAGTTACCCCAAGTTTTCCCGCAGGCCCCAATGCTCCACCACATGAGCTTTTTGAGGCATTTTTTGATAAGGAGGTTACTGAGTTTGTCATAGAAGAGACAAACAAGCACCACCAAATCCAGGTGAACTTTTTTGGCAAGGTGACCAAGGGCCACATGAAGCGGTGGACCCCAGTGACTCATCCCGAGTTCATGGTGTTCCTGGCAATCACCATGCTAATGCCTCATGTAAAGAAGCACAGGTTGGCTGACTATTGGATCACCAAAGATCTGATATCCACCCCTGCCTTCGGGAAATACATCTCTCGGGACCGGTACCTCGACATCCTCGGAGCGCTCCATCTTGTCACCAACACCGACATGCATCTCTCTGACAAGCTGTGGAAGGTTAGGACGTTGTACGAGATGATGCGAGAACGTTTCACGTCATACTTCACGCCCTTCTGCAACGTCTGTATTGACGAGTCTCTTGTGCTGTTCCGGGGAAAGCTGAGCTTCAGGCAGTACATCCCCTCAAAGAGACATCGCTTTGGTATAAAGTTCTTTGTGCTGTGCGATTGCCAAACTGGCTATGTCCTGGACTTCCTGGTCTACAGCGGGAAGGAAGGGGACGTGGAAATAGACCCCCTCATTGGCTTTGGCGGAGCAGTGGTTCAAGCCATGATGAACCGGTACTTCCAGAAGAATCACGTCCTCTACACGGACAACTACTACACGTCCCCCACTCTCTCAAAGTACCTCCATCAGCGCAAGACGGGGACTGTAGGCACAGTTAGAGCGAAAAGGAAGGGCATGCCAACTTTCCCTCCTAAAACCAAGAAAGGCGATGTCTTCAAGAAGAAGTCGGGACCCATTCTGGCTATTCACTGGCACGACCAGCGGAAGGTCAACCTCCTGAGCACCGTCCACAAGGGGGAAATGGTTGAGACTGGCAAGGTGGATCGCCGCACCCAAGTCAGGGTGACCAAGCCCGATGCTGTAATGGACTACAACATAAATATGAGGCTGGTGGACAAGTCCGACATGCAGATAGGCTTCATCGACTGTCTGCGTACCTCGTGCAGATGGTACAAAAAGTTCTTTCTGCACATGGTGGACATGTCAATGCTGAATGCCTACAATATCTACAGGCTTCGGAATCCGCGCACACCCAGGAAGTTCAGTAGCCTGCGGAGGTTCCAAAAACAGGTGTTGGTGGAGCTCCTGGACAGGTATGCTATGCCACAGAGGGCAGTGGCACAACCTGGGCGCCCCGTTCAGGACCGTATGCAGTGTGCACAGTATCTAAATGTGCACAAGCTCGGTTACCTGCCTCTGGAACGAGATGGAGTCACCATTAGCAGAAGGCGGTGCCATGTCTGCTGGAACAGCCAGGTGAGGCCGAGGAAGCAGAAAAAGACCACCATGCAGTGTGTGGAGTGCCAGCTGTCACTATGTGCTATACCGTGCTTTGCTGAATACCACACCAAGCAGGAGTACTAACTAATAATCATAGTGAAAGTACCAAAGACGGACAATATGTATGTATATAGGCAACAAGTGGAAATAAAACAATGTATTGTGATAAAAAAGTCATGTACAGTAAAAGTCCGTTAATCCGACGACCGATGATTCGAATCTCCCAATAGTCCGAATTTTTCAATTTGAGGCCAAATCCGAATTCACCCGATGGTCCGAATTTCAAGAAGTCCCAAAGTCCCCTTTTTGAGGCATTAGGCCACTCAAATGACACATAATGGAGCACACACATATCATATGTTCATGAATTCACTTTAAAAGTTTACCATTGTCATTGTAGCCTATTATCTACTTCAAAACATTCAGATTAATGGTCAAAGGAAGCTACTGATATAATCGTAAACACCTTCGTCTTCTTCTTCTTCCACATTGTCTGCTAGAGAGTTTGTTTTGCTCTTGAACGCATCCTTGGGACGCTCCGATGCGCTACTGGCTTGCACCGCATTTTCTGCAAGCGCATTCAGTCTTGAGCTTGAAAACGCACCTTTCAAGAAGTCCCAAAGTCCCCTTTTTGAGGCATTAGGCCACTCAAATGACACATAATGGAGCACACACATATCATATGTTCATGAATTCACTTTAAAAGTTTACCATTGTCATTGTAGCCTATTATCTACTTCAAAACATTCAGATTAATGGTCAAAGGAAGCTACTGATATAATCGTAAACACCTTCGTCTTCTTCTTCTTCCACATCGTCTGCTAGAGAGTTTGTTTTGCTCTTGAACGCATCCTTGGGACGCTCCGATGCGCTACTGGCTTGCACCGCATTTTCTGCAAGCGCATTCAGTCTTGAGCTTGAAAACGCACCTTTGGACGTATTAGTCTTGAGCTTGAAAACGCACCTTTGGATGTTCCGATACGCTACTATTTATAGTTCAGTGATCGGAGCATCCCAAGGGTGCTTTCAAGACAACAAGACAAGGGTGCTTTCAATACAATATAATATAACAGAGCACGTCACAAAAGGAAAATCACAAAAGGAAAATTACAAGAACCTCTCAGGGAAGTGCCGTTGTTAAGGCATTACTTCCCGAACCACATCTGATCTTCAAGAGCAAGACAAACTCGCTAGTAGACGGAAGAAGAAGAAGACGTTTATATCAGCAGATTCCTTTGACCATTAATCTGAATGTTTTGAAGTAGATAATAGGCTACAATGACAATGGTAAACTTTTAAAGTGAATTCATGAACATATGATATGTGTGTGCTCCATTATGTGTCATTTGAGTGGCCTAATGCCTCAATGTTTTCGTCATACACAGGTTCATAGGGGTAAAGTCCGATAATCCGAAAAATCCACTAATCCGAACGAGAGCCGGTCCGCTGCCCTTCGGATTAACGGAAGTTTACTGTATTATGAAAACATATATAAATAAGTGAAAAAAGACACAATAAATTGTATATAAAACGTTTACAAAGCATATAACTAAGTGAAAGTGACACATGACATAATATTAGATGGCCAAAGTATAATAAACACCTGTGATAACGAATAATCAGTGCCCAATATAACAATAACCTACCTCAATTACTAATAAAATGTACCGTATCAAGTGAAAATGAGCATTATCAGTGACAGAGACAAAGCTGAACCAGGACTTTGACAGCAACATAGTGTTTAGTGAAGGATATAAATATATGGAGAAATGATAGAAAGGGTAAAAGGGGAGGTGGAGTGGCAGTATTAGTTAAGAACCCTATGACAGCAAAGCACGTGGAGTTAAATAATGACAAGGCAGAAATAATGGCAGTTGAACTCAATGATATAGAAGGAAAAAAGCTAGACATAGCAGTAGCTTACATGCCACCAAAGACCAGAGCATGGAGGGAGTTGGAGTTTGAGGAGATGGTAGAGGATATGATTCAGTCGTTGAGAAGATTGCTTTTAAGGAAGAATCGATTGATCTTGGTAGGAGATTTCAACTGTAGTGAGGTTGATTGGGAATCGGGAGATGCAGGGCCAAATCAGAGATCTTGGGGAAGTCGGCTAGTGGAGTTGGTTACGGAAAATGTACTTACACAACATGTGAAGGAAAATACAAGAATGAGGGGTAATAACGAACCTTCTAAACTCGATCTGATTTTTACAAAAGATCCTCACGAAATTAGTGATATAAACTATCTATGTCCTGTAGGTAAAAGTGATCACCTATTACTAAAATGGAAGTTGACCTCGAGTAATGCCAATAGATTAGACAATAGCTACATAAATGACAGATTAAATTATAGTAAAGCTGATTATGTATCCTTGAAAAGATATTTAGAGGGAGTAGATTGGGATCTTATTTTGAAGGAACGGGACGTACAAGGTAAATATAGTAGATTCCTCGAAATTTATAGAGTAGGAACCAATATGTTTGTCCCAAGATATAAAACTGGAAATTTTACTAAGCAGAAAGATTGGTTTAATTTGAAATGCAAAAGAGCTTTGGGTAGGCGTGATGCAGCTTGGGCTAGATTAAGAAGAAGGAACACTGAGAGTAATCGGAATAAATATAAACAGGAGAGGAATAGATATGTTAACATAATTAGGCAAGTTAAAATGAACTATGAGAAGAACATAGTAAATAAATGTGAAAGTGACCCTAGATTATTTTATAAATATATAAACAGTAAGTTGAAGGTAAAGAAACAAATTACTAAATTAAGAGTTGATGCTAGGACGTATGAAAATGTATCGGACATGTGTGAGGTAATGAATAACAAATTGGGGTCAGTTTTTACTAGAGAGGAAGGTTTTGACGAACCACAGGCGGGAGTACTGGAGAGTGGTCTTAGTAAGATTGAAATAACTAGAGATGAGCTGTTATCTGCGATGAGAGGACTTGAAGTAAGGAAAGCTATGGGACCGGATGAAGTGTCTGCCTGGGTTTTAAAGGAGTGTGCAGAGCAATTAGTGGAGCCAGTGAGGGACATAATTCAAGCTTCCTTAGATAAAGGACAGGTTCCTGTTGAATGGAAAAGAGCTAATATCATTCCGATATACAAGAATGGAAACCCTGAGGACCCTCTAAACTATAGACCAGTTTCACTTACTAGTATTGTATGCAAGATTTGTGAAAAGCTAATTAGGAAGAGATGGATGAAAATGTTGGAGAGAAAGAAAATAATAACCCCAAAGCAATTTGGATTCAGAGAAGGGACATCTTGTGTTACCAGTTTGCTATGTTATTACAGTAGGGTGATAGATGTACTCCAAGAAAGAGGCGGATGGGTGGACTGCGTCTACTTAGACCTTTCCAAAGCATTCGATAAGGTACCACATAAGAGATTGTTATCTAAGCTTGAGACGCTAGGATGTGTCAGGGGGAGTTTGCTGAAATGGATGGAGAGCTATTTAACAGATAGGGAAATGAGGACCAACATTAGAGGAACTTACTCATCGTGGCGGAAAGTTGAGAGTGGTGTGCCGCAGGGATCTGTGTTGGCACCTCTCATGTTCCTTATGTACGTGAATGACCTGCCGATAGGCATAAACTCTTACATGTCAATGTTTGCAGATGACGTAAAAATTATGAGACAAATAACAAATAAAAGTAGTTGTGAGGAGCTGCAAGGGGATTTAGATAAAATATACGAATGGAGCACCAAGTGGAAAATGAAATTTAATATAAGTAAATGTCATGTGTTAAATATGGGAAGAAGTGTGAATAGACCAAATTGGGAGTACAGGATGGGAGATAATAAAATTAGCAAGGCCGAAAAAGAAAAAGATTTAGGGTTGATTATACAAGATAATTTGTCGCCAGAGAAACATATTAACAAGCTCTTTAGCGGAATGTATGCAATGGCCGGGAATATGAAAGTTGCTCTGAACTATTTGGATGAGACCATGGTAGCGAAAATTATGAAGAGTATGATTAGACCAAGATTGGAGTATGCAGCAGTGGTGTGGTCCCCGCATCTAAAGAAGCATATTCACAAGTTAGAAAGAATCCAGAGAGCAGTCACTAGATTGGTTCCAAGTCTCAGAGAACTGCCATATGAAGGGAGGCTAGACAAATTAAATCTACCGAGTCTAAAAGAGAGGAGAGAGAGGGGAGACATGATAATGATGTACAAATGTACCCGGGGGCTGGAGAGGCTGGATAGGGAGGATATATTAATTATGGATACAGGAATAACTAGAGGCCACAGCTACAAAGTAAAAAGACCTACCTGCAAGAACGATATCAGGAAGTTTAGCTTCCCCTATAGATGTATTGACAAATGGAATGGGCTGGAGGAGGAGGTGGTAGGGGCAAGGAACATCCATATTTTCAAGAAGAAATTGGATAAAAAGTAGACTGAGAGACGGGACAACACGAGCTTAGCTCAACTCCTGTAAACTACAATTAGGTAAATACAATTAGGTAAATACTCTCTCAAGCATATTTACCAAAGTGAAAGTGACACACAAAGTAATATTAGATGGCCAAAGTATAATAAACACCTGTGATAACGAATAATCACTGCCTAATATAACAATAACCTACCTCAATTACTAATAAAATGTACCGTATCGAGTGAAAATGTGAAATATTAGTGACAATGATAGCCTAATACACATATTTTATATAATTGGACTCCAAATAACTATAATAACATCACTATCAATAAATAAAATCGCCTCCGGGAGGTAAAAACTCTGGCGCGACGAGTGGCTAAGTGCGCAGTAGGTTAGCCAAGCCGGGGCCTGGGCCAAGGCGACGCATCCGAACGCGGGAAGATTTTCCCGCATAAAAATCACTCCACTTCCCGCGCTCGCCATTATGCAATCACTTGGGCTAGAGACCTCTACTCAACGGCATTCTACACATGAAGGTTTGTGCAACATTTTTATTTTTTTTTATAACTTTGTGTCATGTATTTCAGGAGTAACAGGTGAATCAACATGGACCAAAATTCCTCAAAACCCCCGGACACAGAGTACAGTCACGATCTACCCTAGCCGGGGTTGGAGGGTTAAGGCACTAAGACTCCAATCCTTTCCCTCCTCCGCACATAACACCCTTGTTGACTCTCCAATTTTTGAAGCCCAACTGATCTCGGCGGCGTATACACACCCGCTTATAACGCGTTGTGCGGACGCAAGAGTACCAGCGCGGCGATAGCGCGGCCCCTTTGAGAATTTGTGTTTTCTAAACCCATCACAATTCAAGATAACTCTGCAATACCTGTACTACAATGCTTGATAATGATGAATATACCGAAACAATGCTATGACAATCCCACACCAAGCTCATGACACTAAGTAAACCAGGACATCCTATAAATCCTACAATATCATAATCAATGATTGCTCAGCAAGAGAGCTATGAAATCGAAGCCATTATACAGTACAGTCTGACCTGCCAATACGCGAGCTTTTAATACGCGATTCACCTTATACGCGAGGAGGGGGTCGAATCATACCCAAAACTTTCAAAACGCGTGATGTACCTTTAAAACGCGAATCCGGGGCCGATATAAGGGCAATTCCGGGGAGTTCAGCTAATACGCGAGGTCCCCCACCATTCCGCGCCAGTTACGTAGGCACGCAGGGCATTGTGGGATACGCCAGTCTACCCTCAGTCCACGCTCGCGCACCAGCTGTCCGACTCGTGTTGGACATTTACTGTTAATTTTAAGGTGAGTTTATTATTATTGTTATATTTTCTTATGATTTGGATGTTTATGTATACATATATGTACCTTTTGTGGCAATTGACGGAGATAAATAGGCCTAAAGTAGACAACTTGGAGTCAGTGCCGCCCATATAGATTTATTCCCATATAATACTCTATTGCTAATACGCGAATTTTCATTCCGCGCCCTCGCGTGTCGCCCATATTCTCGCGTATTGGCAGGCCAGACTGTATATCCATGCACGGCTTTATTACTCAACAAAAATACTACGTTACTTACTCAAATCTCAAGTATCTACAATGATGTACAGTACTTTGCACGCACACGCATGTGATATATAAAGGCATCCTAGCTTGCGAAAACATAAAATAAGACCTGGCTACAAGCACAATTTCAAATTTTAGAGTTGTGATCGATTTCTCGCCAATTTCGGAACGACACAAAAAATCAAGTCTAATTTAACCCCATAAGGGATGTACTAAACTTTACGACCCTTTTCCCTCGTAGTACAGTATTTGCTATGATAACGTCTTACTCTAAGTACATTTCTGATCAACATGACACTTATACAGATATTATTATTCATAAAATTAATGAGATATGATGATAATGTAAACTTGAAGATTTCCCTATCTTATTCTACTTAACAAATATTATACCTATCCCAAGTACCTTAACCCTCCAGCCCCGGCTATATATTATATATATATTCCCCGAAACCCGGGTGTTTTGGCCGAAAAACGTCTAGGCTAGGCTACCGTATACACTCTAACCTCCATTTAACGGATTCCGATTTAACGGATATCGGCAATAACGGTCAAAAAATATAGGCCGGACAATGGACCCAGCAACGGACATAGTCCGTTGCTATAAAAAAGTTGGAGCAAAGTCCGTTGCTCTATCTATTTATCTCTCTAATGCACCTACCTAAATCCCTTATACATTAACATAACTATGTCTTATTTGGACTTTTTGTAATCTTTGAATAATTTCTAATGTGATGGAATTGAAAAATATAATATCCTTCCAGCACATAGATAAATAATAAATAAGATAGTCAAAAGAATAGTTCAACCCTCCCCTCAGTCTAGGCGCCGAGCTGCCGAGACGGAAGATTTACGTTTGATAGATTTTTTTTTTTTTTTTTTTCCCTAGATATACACACTCTTTCTATCTATCTATCTCTCTAATTCATCTACCTAAATCCCTTATACATTAACATAACTATGTCTTATTTGGACTTTTTGTAATCTTTGAATAATTTCTAATGTGATGAAATTGAAAAATATAATATCCTTCCAGCACATAGATAAATAATAAATGAGATAGTCAACAAAATATTTCAACCCTCCCCTCCGTCTAGGCGCTGAGCTTCCCAGACGGGAGATTTACGTTTGATAGATTTTTGTTTTTTTTGTTCCCACGGTATACACAAAATGATGGGGAAATATTATAACATGTTTTTAATTGACATTTGTGTCGTTTTTGCTGATTATGAGTTGGTGGAAAATAAAATCTTTAATTCTATCATATCGGAAATGATTCACAGATTATATAGAGACCAAATAATATACACTTTTAAGTGTGTTCAATAGTTTTGCATTATCAATAGGGTGTAGCACAAGGGATTACCAGGATTTATTTCAGATACAGTAAAAAAAAGGATGCATAACAGTTAAATGTCACGATCCGGACACTTGTACTCAACACCGGATTTTTCTCAAGGAATTTCCGGAGTACATCCGGACTGGACAGTATTTAGCAGCAACGGACATTTAGCAGGAACGGACAGGTGCTTGCACGCATTTGTCCGTTAAATGGAGGGTCGAGTGTATTTGTTAATCTGACTGCTTTCCGCATTCCCGCGCATCCCCAAGCGTAGCTGTGTTATTTACCTGTAGAATGGCGTTAAGTAGAGCTCTCTAAGTCAAGTGGTTGATTTGTGATGATGATTTCATTGGAGATAACTTTATGGCAAAAACAGCCACTTTACACTACTTTTCGATACTTAACAATAACATACAGGCACACACGAACAAGCGACGCTCTCCTTCTTGTGGCCGGAGATGCGGGGCGTCGGTCCAGCCGGCTGTTGTTTAAATGCGTCGGACCGACGCCTCGCACACGAAGCTCACAGGCTTTCAACCACTGGGTGTTCAAGAGCCCTTCCGGGTACCTGTTTTATGCTTTTTATGGGCGTTCAAGAGCCCTTCCGTGTTGTAGGGGTTAACCCTCCAGACCCGGTAGGGCTCTGAGGCACCCATAACAAACACCCCCCAAGCAACCCGGAAGGGTGCTGAGGCTCCGGCAGCTTGAAAGCCTGTAAGCTTGGTGTGCGAGGCGTCCGTCCGACGCATGTAAACAACAGCCGGCTGGACCGACGCCGCGCATCTCCAACCACAAGAAGGAGTGCGTCGCTTGTTCGTGTGTGCCTGTATGTTATTGTTAAGTAGCGAAAAGTAGTGTAAAGTGGCTGTTTTTGCCACAAAGTTATCTCCAATGAAATCGTCATCACAACTGAACCAGTTGACTTAGAGAGCTCTACTTAACGCCATTCTACAGGTACGAAACACATCTACGCTTGGGGATGCGCGGGAATGCAGAAGCAGTCAAAATAAGAAAGATACGGTAGCCTAGGCATAGACGTTTTTTGGCCAAAACCCCCGGGTTTTGGGGAATATATATGGAATACATAGCCGGGGCTGGAGGGTTAAACTAAACACAATACAAATCCTACATCACCTAACTTCACCAGATAATTACTACTGGATAAATACATTCATGATAATACAATGGAAAGCAAAAATGGAGCACTCCCCAAACATCTGAGAGCAGGTCCAAAGGCTATCCCACCACAGGTATGAAAAGGAGGCTAGGCTACGTAGGCAACGAGATCTGGAACTTGTCACAATATATTATTTCTTACAGTTTCTTACAGTAGATCCTCTGGAAAAAGGCAAACTAGGCCTGTGTATCCAGCTCAGTACCAGTACTTGCACTGCTGCGGTCGTTCACGGTGTTGGCGGCGGCGGTAGCAGACGCAACATTTTTACTATTCTGTATTTTTGTTTTATAATCAAACTTCAAATCTTGTTTTCCCCATGCTTTATCAAGATTACTTTCAAACTCCCTTATTGAATCGGAATCGACTACATACTGGGGCAGTGCGTTCCACTCATTTACCACTCTATCACAAAATAAGTTCTTTGCCTTCTCAAGCCTATTTCTTTCTTTGTAAATTTTCTTAGAGTGTCCTCTCATTCTTGTTCCCTCCCGCATCAAGAAGATACCTTCACACACATCCTCATCGTACTTTTGTGACACTATCTTAAAAGTCTCTATCATATCCCCTCTCTTTCTCCTATATGCCAGTGTCGGAAGCCCCAGTGTCCTCAACCTCTGCTCATAGCCCACGTTCTTCAACGTTGGTACCAGGTTGCTAGCTCTCCTCTGCACTTTCTCCACTGCTTCTATATTCTTTACCATACCAAGTATTTTTGTGTAACTATATAAGTTTGTGCCCCTCACTGCATTACTGTAGCTAAATACTGTGACTTACCACTTAATAGTGACTTAATTTGTCAGATATAGCAGCTGAGAGAGATGGAGGGAGGGAAGTGAATGAGTTTAGGAGTGTGAAAGAGAGAGGAGTAAGTGTGTACAGTAAAAGTCTGTTAAAACGGCACCCAACACTGGCAAGGCTGATAATTCGGCTATTTTATTTTCTGGAGCAGTATTAGGGGGCAGGGGTGGGGGGGGGGGGTTTGATCCGTCATTTTCTCTAATTCGGTATGTCAGCTACACGCTACAACCCGGATTAAAGGACTTTTACTGTATATGTGTGTAAGAGAGAAAGAGTGTATGTGTGCGTGCGTTCATGTTTATGTACTCGGTATATGCTAGTGTATCGGTATCCCTTTGCATTTTATTTTATCCATTTCTCTCTTCCTTATTAAATTCTTCCCCACTAACACAGATACAGGTTATAACAAATTAATTACCTAACATTAGATAATAATGAATACTAACTACGTTAACGTCCTTTACCATTCAACAGTGACTGAGTTTGTCGGGTATGGAGAGTTACAGCAGCTATGGAGATCATTGGGGCGATTACCTGAGAACCTGGTCAAGATCTACCTGGCACAGATAGCACTTGCCCTTGGTATGTTTATTGCAGTTTATTCTGTTCAATGATCAGCCAACTTTTTACCATATAGCATCGATCATACATATACAGTATAGTCTATCCTCGTAGTACACATTATTTTAGTAAACAATCCGCCTAGTACACGGTAGGGGTCCGATACATTTTACCGAAAACGTAATACACAGTTTGAATTTTTAGGACACGGTCGTTTGGCCTAATTAGGGAAAATCTGTGGCTTCCAACTCCAGCAAGCCCTCCCATCAATAGATTGAATAAACACCAGCTACAAATGAGCAAAGTTCAGAAATATTGTGTTGGGACCAGGTCTAGGCAACTACATCAGTGACAGTGAAGTTGACGATATGCAACACAATCCAGATAAATTGTCACATTGGGCCCAAATTTGGCAAATGAGTTTCAATGAGGATAAATGTAAAGTACTACATATCGGATACCTAAATGAGAAAGCAAACTATTCGATGAATGGCACTCAGCTTAAGAATGTAAACAGAGAAACCGATCTGGGAGTAACAATATCGAGAAACCTAAAACCGAGTCAACAATATTCAGAAGTTGTTAAGAAGGCAAACAAAATAATTGGCTTTATAGGCAGGTCATTTGAGCATAAATCCAAAGACGTTATTCTAACCCTTTACAATTCCTTAGTCCGCCCTCTTCTGGAATACTGCGTTCAATGCTGGTGCCCTTATTACCAAAAAGACATAAACAAGCTAGAACGAGTTCAACGTAGAGTTACCAAAATGATACCTAGCCTAAAGAACAAACCATACGAAGAGCGTCTTAGAGAATTAAATCTATTTCCTTTAACCCAGCGCAGATTAAGAGGTGACTTAATTCAAGTGTTCAAAATCATCAAAGGCATTGACAATATGAACTATAGTAAGTACTTCACTATCGACCAATCTAATTACACGCGGGGAAACGGTTGCAAAATTATTGGTAAATCTTTTAACTCACACGAATCTAAGAATTTCTTCTTCAATCGAGTTGTCAACTAGTGGAATGGGCTTCCCCGAGACGTTATAGACTGCAGCACCGTTGTTCATTTAAACTCCGCCTAGACAAATATCTCGCATCAAACCCGCGACTGACTGCGTTTGTAAATGAATAACTTTATTTTATCCTCCCCTCAGTTACTAACCCATATGTCCCCTACTAACTTCCTAGTCCTGCCACGGACATTAGTTCCAGGGCAGTAGTTCCCTTTCCAATGTTCCCTTACCCACTCTAAACCACTATTTATTAGTGGCCCCTCCATCATTGACGATTATGCCTATTACATAAGGCTACCTCTTCAAACGCTCATAAGCGTAGTTTGAATCTACCGCCGCAGAGCTCAGAGGAACCTTCATCATAAGCACACGCAAAATCACTCATGGTTCGTCTTTATGATTGGGTTCTCACTACGAAAAAACTTTGTAACAAATTTGTTAGTAGTCTTGGAAAATCCAACGTCAAGGCTATTAACCTAATTGCAATGACGACTTGTCTATTTTGACTGCTATGTCGTCATTCCAACCGCGGTTAAAAAGAAAACGTCTAGAGTCTACTCCTTATCTTGCTCTAGGAGACGTTGTACATTAACTAAAACTACCACCGAAGGTGAAAAAAGCATAGAAGAGAAGAAAAAGGGGTTTACCTTAGTTACCGCTTAAGGCCCATCCTGTGTTCCGTCATGTGCAGATCCCTGTCGAACGTGCGCATGAGCGACCCTCTCTTGTCATCATTTTTTCACGCGCTCCATTGAATGCAGTCGCTTTTGTTGTGCTCCTTTAATTCACCCTGTTTAGGTTCGTTTCGGCTTATCTGGCCTTCTTTTTTGTTAGACAGATGTTACGTGATCTAGGGCACACGTAAATGGGCTCCTCAGTGTGTTTAACCCTCCAGCCCCGGCTATGTATTATATATATATTCCTCGAAACCCTGGTGTTTTGGCCGAAAAACGTCTAGGCTAGGCTACCGTATATTCGTTAATCAGACTGCTTCCCGCATCCCCAAGCGTAGCTGTGTTATTTACCTGTAGAATGGCATTAAGTAGAACTCTCTAAGTCAACTGGTTGAGCTGTGATGATGATTTCATTGGAGATAACTTTATGGCCAAAACAGCCACTTTACACCACTTTTCGATACTTAACAACAACATACAGGCACACACGAACAAGCGACGCTCTCCTTCTTGTGGCCGGAGATGCGGGGCGTCGGTCCAGCCGGCTGTTGTTTACATGCGTCGGATCGACGCCTCGCACACGAAGCTCACAGGCTTTCAACCACTGGGCGTTCAAGAGGCCTTCCGGGTACCGGTTATATGCTTTTTTATGGGCGTTCAAGAGCCCTTCCGTGGTGAGAGGGTTAATGGAGACGCGTGTGGAAATAGCTACCGAAGGTACGGGGGCGCCTGGCGTTCCTCGTGTGTGTTTTTCATTCCTTTCTCTTTTCATATTCTTTTTTCCTGTTAGTCTGGGCATAGTTTAGCTTTTAGCTTATTTTAGCTTAGCTTGTTTCTCATTCAGGAATTGCTATGCCCCTATGAGTTTTCATATTTTCATAGCCTAGGTGTACAGTTGGTTCACGATCTGAGATTTCGTGGTGGCGGTGCTGTTTGTAGGGTTTGTGTCGGCCGCATTATTAGCGTTATTCCCGAGTCCCCCCTTTCGAGCCTTCACTGTGTCTCAAGGGCCTGGGCGCTTGGTGGTTCGTGATATCCTGGGGTACCCCACGGGGGCCCCTCCCTCACACCACAGGGTTTTTCGCCCCTGACACATTCTCTCCTCACGGCTAGGCCACCCTTTTTCTCGCCAGTTTCATTTACTGGTTTTTGTGTTCCCTTACTGTTTTCACCTCCATCCTTTCATACCCTTTTGCCCAATCCTGGGGTACCCTACGGGGGCCCCTGTTTGTGCCAAACCACCCTTCCTGCCACTTCTCCTCATGGGCTTTGCTCTATCTCTGTGGGTTGGGTGGTTCCTAGGGGATGTGCCTCCTCTCCCCTGGTGTGTCTTCCTTGCCTCTCCCTTGACCGGTTGAGTCAGGATATTATCAAGGAAGACACTGCTCAGCTTGATGGCCATCGTCGCTTGGAGTTCATAAGGAGATGACGCTTTTTTCTGGGCCTCTTTTGGTATTTCCTAGACGCTCCTCTCGCTTTTCGGCGCCGGACCATCTCGGCCGGTCCCGCAAATTTGCGGGGTGCTCGATTCGGTCCTCTGGGACATTTCGGTTCCCCGCAAATTTGCGGAGATCGTTGGGGGGTCCCGCGAAATTGCAGGAGGATGGTGTCGGTACGGTTATGCCTCCATTGGCCCGCAAATTTGCGGTAATAGTTGGCTTTCACTATTGACTTTTGTTATGTCATCTTGTTGCCTGATACTATATTGGTGTATGCACTTTACTGGTGTTATAGGCCCTGCATGTAAGATGTTGAGTGGTGGTTAACACTTTCTCCATCTTTGCAGGTTCTGCTAGTGCTCTTCCGCCTCGGCCGCCCTCCTCACCTACCTCTGTGCTCCCAGTTTAGGGTGAGTACGGATACCTGTTTGCATGTGTGTTCCTGTTTCCCCATGCTCCTTCCCTGGTTCTTCTTGGACATTCTCTCCACTTACTCCTTCGACGTGCTGATTATGGTGTGTGTTCTTCTAGTGCAGGTAGGCTGCCTTGCTTTCGCCTTGGTTGTCGCTCCCCGTGCTTGGAGAGCCACAAGTCCTGCTTGCGCCACTCGCTCTGTGTGTCCTCTACGGCCTACCTCCCTGCTCTGTGTGGCACGTGTCTGGCCCTGGTGGTTGTGCTGCTCCATGGCCCTGGTTCCTCGGCGGCGGCTGTGGCCTCCTGCTTCCCTTCCGTCGGTGTGGACGATGGTCTCCCGCCACATTAGGACTGTGGGCCGCCGTTCCCCGGCCTTTGTTGCCGACCGGATCCGCGTCGCCCTGGGTATCCCTGACCCGACTGAAGGCCATTTACCTGGCCCTCTCCCATGGGTCCCGCAGCCGGTCGTCCCATCGTCGGGGGGTTCCCCGGCTCCGTCCACGCTCTCGCTCGCCTCGTCGTCCTCCTGATCGCCTTGACGACGCCCATCGCCCTCGTCATGGTTCTCGCCCTGAGGCCGGGGTTAGCGGCTCTGCCCCTGTGCGCCCTCCCCTGGCCTCTACGGATAGGGGCTCTACTCCCTTCCGCCCGCTTCCCCAGCCCAGACGACTTCCTCTTACGTTGTCCTCTCCGCGCGCGGTTGTTCATGCTGTAGCTGGCCCTCTGCTCCCTCCTCCTACACTGTCCAGGAGGGTCCGCCTGGATGTCGTTGCTTCTCCTACTTCACCTGCTTCAGTGCCTATTCTTCCTTCACGGTCTCGTCCCACGGTGGTGGTCCCTCCCTCCTCCGCCTCGGTGTCGGGCCGCCCTGTTATCTCAGCCCCGGGGATCCTTGCTCTGTTTCCCCCCGCGGCTCCTGGCCTCCTTTCACCCGGCCAGCCTTCCCACTCCCGTCGTCCTGCTCCTCCTCATTCTTCTCTTCCTGACCTTCACTTACCGTCTCGCCAGGGGGGTACCCCTCCTCTTGCCTCGGTGGGGTTTCGCGAGGTTTCGGGGTCCCCTTTCTCAGGAGCTGATGTGTCGCTGGAAGAGGGGAATGGTGCTGTTTCCCCCTCAGCCGTTCGTGATCGGGGACGAGTCCCTCAACGGCGACACAACCGTCGTCGCTCGCCTTCCTTGGGCCGCGACGCTGCTGGTTCGTGTCGTGGGTCTCGCCCCTGCGGGCCGACCAATCTGGGGGGGGGGGGGGGGGGTAGCCTCTCTCGGATCAATTGTCGGCTATGCAGGGCTGGGTTGTGTCATGCTACGACGGGCGCTTGGAGTCGATGGAAGACTCCCTCTTCTCGCCCTTCTTGGCGGTGCCTCACCCTCAGCACCTCACCCTACCTACCCCTGCTATGGTCCCCCTCCCTTCTGCAGGCCTACGCTCTGGTCAGACTTCAGCCGCCCTGACATCCTTCCGGCTGTTCAGTCCCTGGCTGTGTTGACGGGTCTGTCCTCCTATGGGACAGGTTTGTGCGACGCCGGTACGCCTGGCTTAGCCATCATGCTCGGTCACCCTCTCCCATTGGAGGCCTGGTTTGCTGAGGCCTTCGACTTCACACACCGATCCGTCGACGGCTCTCCTTCCGTCCCTCCCCCGGAGTCGTCCCTGATTTTGCCTCCTCTTGTGTCTGTCGGCGGGTTGGACGGCGCGTTCTGGTCCTGGATGAGCGCGCCCGTTCTTGAACTTTGTTCTATTGCTACCCCGTTCTTCTCTCACCCAGATCAGCCCTCTGTCGCCGAGGTTTTTCCCTTGCGACGGAGGGTGACGGACTTATTGTCTTGTCTTTAGGTTCCCTCCAGACGTCTGTTCACCACCTGCGGCTTTTCGAGGCGTCTGCGCCAGGCGATCTTCGCGAGGGTTTGGACCGCGTTCAGCGGGTCCACCTTCGGCTCGCGGTGTCTTTGGTTCCCGAGCTGAAGGCGGTTTTGTGCGCGGCAACTCGGCACCGCACGACGGTACAGTCTTCGTTCTGCCGGCCGGCCCCCTTGGTTATTCGTCGGGGTTTGTTGTACTCTGCACTATATACGTCGGGGTTTTTTACGCAGGATGCTTGGGACATTCTGAGAATGGCTACGTGGAATGTTAGTGGCATGAATGATGGCACAAAAGAGAGAGAGGTTCTGGAAGTGTTAGTGAATGCCAGGCTGGATGTATGTGGAATGACAGAGACCAAATGGAAAGGTTCAGATGTGAGAGAGTGGGAGTGTGGAATGGGTGTGTGTGCTGGAGTGAGTGAAGGAACAGCGAGAGAAGGTGCATATTTGTTTGTAAGTAGCAAATGGAAGGAATGTGTAAGAGAGTATGGGTCTGTGGGTTCAAGGATTGTGTGGGTGAGAATGAAAGTAGGAATACAAACGTGGGTGATTGTATGCGTGTATGCCCCGACAGAGGATATACTTGAAAGAAAGAAAGAGGAGTTCTGGATGAATGTGGAGGCATGCCTGGAGAAGTTTGACAAGAACGAAAGAATATTTCTGATTGGGGATATGAATGGTAAGGTGGGTGATAGGAAAGTTGAGGGAGTGGTGGGAGGGTGGGGGGTACCATCAGAGGTGAATGGGAATGGTAGTGCACTTGTGGACGTATGTGTGGGGAGGAGGCTGTGGATAGCCAACACCTTCTTCCGACACAGAATGATCCACAGGTGCACGTGGAAACGGATGTTGACGATGAAGGATAAGACAGTGGTGGAACGAAAGTCATTGATTGATTATGTATGTGTGGATGAACGAATGAAGAAATCTGTGATGGATGCTAGGGTGTATAGGGGTATTGGAGGGGGTCTGTCTGATCATTATGTAGTGGTAGCTAAGGTTAGGATACAAAAGAAGTGGGTGAGGAGAGCGGGAGGGAGGCGAGAGGAGGGTGGAATGGTGAGGAGGGTGGAGAGGTTGCAGGAGGAGGAAGTCAGGGAGGAGTACAGGAGAGCAGTGGAAAGACGACTAGGTGGGTTCGACCTGGAAGTTATGGAGGAAGTGGAGGAGATGAGCAAGGTGTTTAAGGATGAGATCTGTGCAGCATGTGAGGAGGTGTGTGGAGTGAGGAGAAGAGGGAGGGGAGTGAAAGGTACAGCATGGTGGACAGAAGAGGTAAGAATAGCTGTGGAAGAAAAGAAGAAAGCATATAGAGAGTGGTTGGGTAGTAGAGGGAATGAAGATTCCGAGAGACAGAAACGAGCGAGGTACGTGGAGAGTAAGAGGGTGGTGAAGAGAGTAGTGAAGGAAAGTAAGAGAAGAGTAGATGAGGAATTTGGAAGGAATCTGAGTGTAAAATGGAGGGAGAGTAAGAAACTGTTCTGGAAAGAAGTCAAGAAAGTTAGGGAAGGTAGCAAGGGAAACAGTAAGGGTGTGAAAGATAAGAATGGGAGAATGCTAGCCGAGAAGCAAGAGAGAGTCGAAATATGGAGGGAGTACTTCAGTGAGTTGCTAAATGAAAGGAATGAAGAGCCAGCAAACATAGCTGGATATGGTATGGGAGGGAGAAGAAGAGAAGTAGTGGAGGAGGAGGTGGGGATCAGGAGGTCAGAAGTGTGGGAAGCCATGAAAAGAGTGAAGTTGGGGAAAGCACCAGGAACAGATGGAGTGTGTGGGGAAATGTTGAGGTATGGTGGTGAGATAGTGATAGAATGGGTATGGAAAATGTGCAAACTAGCATGGGAGAAGGGCAGTGCACCCGATGACTGGAAGACTGGCATAATAGTCCCCCTATATAAGGGCAAAGGGGAAAGAGGAGTGTGTGGTAACCACCGAGGAATATGTCTTCTAAGCGTAGTAGGGAAGGTATACAGTAGGGTAGTGATTGAGAGAGTGAGAGTGAGAACGGAGAAATGGATAGGCGACGAGCAGGGAGGTTTTAGGAAGGGAAGAGGATGTGTAGATCAGATTTTTACCCTGAATTGTGTTGTGGAGAAGTATCTGGAGAAGAAACAAAAGGTGTATGTTGCCTTTATGGACTTGGAGAAGGCCTATGACAGAGTGGATAGAGAAGGTTTGTGGAAAGTACTTAGAATATACGGAGTAGAGGGCAAGTTGCTGAAAGCAGTGAAGAGCATGTATGAGGGTGCAAAGGCGGCAGTACGTGTGGAGAGTGAGCAGAGCGAGTTCTTTGACCTGAATGTTGGTTTGAAACAGGGGTGTGTGATGTCCCCGTGGTTGTTTACTGTATATATGGATGGAGTTATGAAAGAAATACTATCAAGAGCAGTGGATGTTGGTGTATCGCTGAAAAGGGAGGGAATTGAGTGGAAGCTACCTATACTGCTGTTTGCGGATGATACAGTTCTGATGAGTGATAATGAATGGGAGTTGCAGGGTCTGGTAAATGAATTTGGAACAGTGTGCGAAAAACGGAATTTGAAGGTAAATACGGGGAAGAGCAAGGTTATGGTCTTCGAAAGGGGTGAAGTCACAGAGTGTGAGGTGAAGCTGAACGGTCAGGCTATGGAGATCGTCAACTCTTTTAAGTATCTGGGCAGTGTGTTGAGTAAAGATGGGACTATGGATGAAGAGGTGCGGGAGAGGGTACAACAGGGGAAGAGGGTTGTAGGAACGCTAAAAGCAGTAACAAGAAATAGGGTGGTCAGTATGGAAGTGAAGAAGTCCTTGCATGACAGTGTGGTAATCCCGACACTGACTTACGGAAGCGAAGCATGGACGTTGGTTGAGAGACTCAGACCAAGAGTGAGAGCAGTGGAAATGAATTACTTAAGGAGTGCGTGCGGAGTTACATGGAGGGATAGACAGACTAATGAGGAAGTAAGAAGGAGGTGTGGTGTGGAGGTAGATGTGCTGGAAAGTGTGAAAAGGAACAACTTGAGATGGTTCGGCCATATGGAACGTATGGAAAGTGAGAGAATGACTAAGAGGGTGTACGAGAGCGAGGTGGAGGGACAGAGGGGGAGAGGTAGACCGAATATGAGGTGGAAGGATGGAGTGAGGAACTACATGAACGAAGGCGGTGCTGGTTGGGGGGAGGGGCGTCGACTGACTGGGGACAGAGGTGCATGGGGGCGGTTCGTTCGTGGCCACCCCTTCGGGGATCGCGGCGTCAGGCAATAGATAGATAGATAGATAGATGCTTGAGAATGCTCCGCTTCTCTGTCGGCGGCCCCTGCTTCCGCCACACGACGCCGTGCTGTGTCGTTACGGACCCTGCTTACGTCACGCACCAACGCGCTGTGCCGCGCGCGGGGTCTTCTCAGTCCCGTCCTTCTGCCGGTCCTCTTCGGGGTGCTGCTGCAAGTGCTGCCGCCATGCACGGGCGCAGGACTGGGACGTTGCTGGCCAGTGCTTCGGTTCCGCCTCGCACTTCTGTTCTTGCCCCTTTCATCCCCTCTGTGTCGGGGCTGGCCGGCCTTCCACTTCCGGCCGCCCTTCGAAGGGGTCAGCCCCGCGCCGGCCTGGGGTTGGGGTGGCCCGCCCTTTTCGACGAGGTTGGGGGGGGCGGGGGTAGAGGAGGTCAACGTGGCGCTCGGGGGTACCTCCACGTCAACACAATGTGTAGTTCTCTGGGTCGGCCTCCTTGTTCTCCTTCTCGCCTGGGCGTACCGGGTCGCTCCCCTCCTCTCGGGTGCTCCCTCGGGTTGTTTTCGCCCTTGCGCCCCTCGGTAGCCGCGAGGGACGTTGGGGGCGGCGGGTTGCGCGGAGGGGTCTCACCTGGAGGTGGACGTCCAGACCCCCACTCCGCTCTTGTCGCCGACAGCGGCCCATCTCTTCAGAGGTGGCCCACGTGTTCACTTCCATGCCCGAGCTGGGTGGCGTCGAGGGAGTTGGCCGCCGGTCACCCGGTTTTCCTCTCCCGTGTCTTTCTGGTTCCGTCGCCGACCTGCGACGCGATGCGACCGGTGGTGGATCTGTTGGCCCTCAACGGGCACATCGTGCACACACGGTTTCGGATGCTGCCGGTACCCCTGGTACGCCTGGCCCTGTGCCCTCTGTCGTGGGTAGTGTCGCTGGCCCTCCAGGATGTGTCTTGGCTCGTTCCTCTCCATCCTCGCTTCCAGCGATTCTTGGCCGTTCGGACTTCCGTTCGTGTGTTCCTGTTCGACGGCCTTCCCTTCGGTCTCCACATCGCGCCGCAGATCTTCTCCGCACTGGTGGGGCAGGCTCTGGGTCCTCTCCTCAGGAGCGGGCTCCAGCTCCTGTTTTCCTTGGCCGTTTGGTTGGTAGTTTCCGACGCCCTAGGCCTGTGCATTGGCGACGCCCTCACAGTCGTTCGCGACATCGCACGGTTAGGGTTCCCCTTCGATGTTCCCAAGTCACGCTTGACCCCGTCGCGTGTCGTGCCATGGGTCGGTCTCGCATGGGTTTTGTCCGGCGCTACGGTGACCCGGGGTCTGCCGGCCGCGGTGCACCTTCGGTGGACGGTCCTCGCCGTGTTGCACTCGGTCTCCCTCCCGGGGTGGCTCTGGGACTCGTTCGTGGGTTCGCTGCATTGGGCCGCTCTGCCCCTTCCTTTAGGGAGCCTCTGGCTACGCCGCCTCCTCCTCATGGGCACCGCGGTGTTTCCGTTGCCCCTATGGATCGGCTCCTGCCGCTCCCGCGTACCGTTCGCCGACGCTTCGGTCGCTGGGTTGCTCGGGGCTCGCTCTCTGCGGCTGTGCCCTGGACCGCCCCCCCCCGCCGACGGTCTGGGTAACCACAGATACGTCGAGCGAGGTTGGGTGAGGTTCCCAATCGAACCTGGGACGTCCACTTCCCGGCAGATGGGTGGGTCTCCCTCCTCTTACCTGTCTATGCCCTCGGATTGTTGGTTCCTTTGTTCTTCCTGCGGGACCACGCGCTGGCCCTTCGGGGTGAGTCGGTGGCCTTCGGGTTGGACACTCAGACAAGCTGTCCCCTGTTTCCTTATGCGGGGGTCCTCCAGGTCGTTGACTCTATTAGGGGTCTCGGTGGAGTTGTTCTTCCTCGCGGACCGACACCCCTTCTCCTTGCATGCCTCCTCCCTGCCCGGGCCTGCCACCCTTTGGGCGGCCGCCCTGTCGAGAGGGCAGGGCGTTCTTGTAGAATGGGCGATGAAACGGACTGTGTTCGCCGACCTCGCGGCTTCCTGAGGTGTTCCGGAGGTCGCCTTGTTCGCATCGGGGGTGCCGCGCCAGTTGCCTCTGGACCTCTCCCTCCGGCCTCGCGCTCCGGGGGGGGTCCGGACGCTTTCATGGTCGCCTGGTACAGGTGGCGGTTGATATCCATCTTTCCGCCACCAGACGCGCTGTTGATGTGCCCAGTCTTCGCGAAGCTGCGGCTGTACCACGGGTGCGTCTGGCTCCTCGCGCCTCTGTGGCCGGCACGGACTTGGTCCGCCCGGTTGCCGCGGTGGTGCCCGGGTCCGGTCCCTCTACCTGTCTCCGGCTTCCACTTGGGCTAGGTTGGGGTCCTGCGGACCTCTTTGGCCTTCGCATCGTGCTTGTTCATGAGGCACGGTGGCTCCCGGTCCCCGGCCGGGCCCTGACTGACTTCCTGCAGCGTTCCTGGCCGTCTTCTCCTTGGGGGCCTTACGGGTCCCGCTGGAGGTTTTTTACTAGGTGGCTACAGGCCACTCGCCTGCCAGTTGGCTCTCCTTCCCTCGTCCTACGCTCCTTGTTTCACCTCTTCCGTATACGTCGCTTTCCAGTCGACGCTATACGTACCCACTTGTCTGCCGTCCGGGGGGTTCTTTGGGTCCGTCGCTGGGCTGGTCGTTCCGCCACAGGTGCTGGATTCCTTCCTGACGGCTGCCTTCCGGGATCGACCGCCTCCGCGCCAGGTCTCTCCGCTGTGGGATCTGGGGCGGGCTCTGGTCCTTCTGGCTTCCCCCACGTATTTAAGGGCCGCTACGCCGGTTCCGTTGCTCGGGCGTCCACTCTTCCTTGTCGCTCTGGCCACTGGGGATCGGGTGTCTGCACTAGCGGCATTGTCACGGCCCCGGGACTGCGTTCGATTCTCCCCGTCCTTGCATGGCGTCTCGTTCGCCTCCTCCCCACCTTTTGTTACCACGCATGGGAGGGAGGCCCCCGTTTTCCAGCCTTTCGCCGTCCAGGCTTTACGGCGTGGGCGTCCTCGCCATGTGTTGTGCCTGGTGTCAGCCTTGCACTCCTCTGTTGCGTCTGTGGCGCCGCCTTCGGGTACTGCTGTGTGGGTGTCTCCTCGGACAGGTGGGAGGCTCTAGCAGGTGCAGCTGGGCCGCCACGTTTGTCGGACCGTTCGTGCCCGTCACCCTGTTTGTAGGGGTTCTGCATGCAATGTCAGATCCTTTGCTGCCTCCTTCCGGTTCCTGCCACGTCGATCCTTCCCTGCCTTCGCCTCCGCGGTTTTGTGGTCTTCTATCAATTCCTTCATCTCCTCCTACCTCTCCGTGTCCAATGTTCGACCCCCTCGGCCGGTGATTGCTCTCGGGGGTCGTGTTTCCTGGTGCTCTGGCGAAGATCCCTGGTCTTCCCCCCTTGTCCCTCGTTCTTTTCCTTTGTTTTTTTTGACAAAGGGGGGGGGGGGGGTGTATGGGTTTGCAACACTGGATTGCAAGTTTGGGATTATGTATTGTTCCAGTACATAAGTGTTTTTGCCACATTGAAAATTGTGTTTTGTTCTTGTGTTCAGTGTTTTTGTTGGTTTTTGAAGAAAAGGGATTTTGGGTACAGTACCTTTTTGGTTTCAGACAAGTCTATGTTTTTGCATTACTATGAATGACGGGCATGTGTTAAAACTGTTCTTTTTAGCTACTCCTCAGTTTTTCACTCTTTTATTAAACTCTCTTGTTTACATTGTGTCTTTGTCATTCGTAATTTTGTTTTATGCATTGGTTTTTTTGGTAGGTTGGGCTTGGATGTCCTCCTCCTATTTGTTATGCAGCCTTGACGTTGGATTTGCCAAGACTACTAACAAATTGGGAGGTTTGACGTACCTCCCAACCTACCAAATAGGAAAACCTACTATTTGGTAGTAGTCTTGGAAAATCCAACGTACATAATACCCTCCCTCACGCCGGACCCCTGCCCATCCGCGTTCTTCTGCTGACGTGAGATGTGATGACAAGAGAGGGTCGCTCATGCGCACGTTCGACAGGGATCTGCACATGACGGAACACAGGATGGGCCTTAAGCGGTAACTAAGGTAAACCCCTTTTTCTTCTCTTCTATGCTTTTTTCACCTTCGGTGGTAGTTTTGGTTAATGTACAACGTCTCCTAGAGCAAGATAAGGAGTAGACTCTAGACGTTTTCTTTTTAACCGCGGTTGGAATGACGACATAGCAGTCAAAATAGACAAGTCGTCATTGCAATTAGGTTAATAGCCTTGACGTTGGATTTTCCAAGACTACTACCAAATTATAGGTTTGACTCCTGTAAGGAGATAAAGAAAACCTAATATTTAGTAGTGGCCCCGTAATCATTGACGAACATGCCTATTACATAAGGCATCCTCTTCAAACACTAATCCGCCGTAGTTTGAATCTACCGCGCAGAGCATTTAAAAAACTGAGGAGCCTTCATCATGAGCGCACGCGACCTCACTCATGGCTTCAGTCATTATGAATTGGGTTCTCACTACGAAAAAACTTCGTAAAAAATAAAAACAAAAAGAAAATAAGAATAACTATCCAATAAGCTTTCCATCATATCGTGGATGTACTTGTGTGGATTTCTGACCAGACGCTGAATCAGGCGTCATTCCTCCTTCACTGACATATCAAGTAAACCAAAATCCTTAATACATCAACGAATGGGAAGGGGACGGTCGGGAGGGCCCCAGTCGTCAATGATTACGGGGCCACTACTAAATATTAGGTTTTCTTTATCTCCTTACAGGAGTCAAACCTATAATTTATTAGTGGCCCCTCCATCATTGACGAACATGCCTGATATCTAAGACTGGAGGGGGACATTCGTAATCATATCATAACTCTAGAAAAGCAGATAATAAAAACAACCACATAGTATTCTTACTTTTTGAAAAATGTATTTAATACGGCGTAGGCCGGAAATATACAAGAAAAAGGGGTTCAGGCAGGTGCGTGCTTCAAAGAAGCCTGCCCGACAAAAATAGGTAACCCTGAAGATTCTGAACACAGATCTGTAGTTACAAAAGGCACCCCACTCAACGAGTGGTGACAAAAATGATAAGTTATAAGTTTATATGTGCACATCATAAACCCCAAAATACATGTGGCGATCAATTGCTAATGAACTCCATTGAACTAATGTTACATTGCTTTCGCAGCTAAAACTACTATAACAACACCGTTGTTTTGTACTAAACTTTGTACTAGCACAAATTCTCGCAGAGAAATTTTCATATCACATTTTAACCTTAAATTGTATCACAGCTCTCATACTCCGGCGGGGTCTAGGGTGTCCTATGTCAACTGACTGCACCCCCCCCCCCCCTTCCTTGAAAATAAACATAAGTGACTGCAGGGCCACCTAGACCCTCTGCCTTAAAGCTATACATGGTAAGGAAGGTTTGTCTAGAGCAACTGACAAGTATCTAGAGAGAAACGTATGATTAGACGCCCACAACTGTGTGGACGCAATATCTTCAACTGAAAAGTTTTTCAGGAAACGTAAAGAGGCCGCCCACTTGCGTAAATCGTGGGCCCTACCCACAACGCCGGGATTACTCTCTTTAATGACTTCTACCAGAAGAGAGGCTAATCGCCGTTTAAGTAAGCGTTTACCCGTACTCGCTACCCATAAAGCACCTTGGGGGTTATGAGGAGCTATTCTCAAATATTTGGTTAGAGCTTGCACTGGACATAAATTATGATGCACCTTTCCCCTTTTTAACGCCGGCACCGTGAACTCAGAAAACACGTGTGCACTATGCTCATTCTTGGCTACAAACGCCGGGGAGGGTGCAATGGAAATTGAATCATTAAGTCTACCAAACCTAAGACAATTAGGTGTGTTGCTCATCGCCGCCAGCTCAGACACTCTGTTTCCGGTGGCCAAAGCCAAAAGGAAAACTGCCTTCTTTAAGATTAAAGCAAAGTCTGCAGTATTTTGATACAGACGAGAATGAAGTAAAGACAAAGCTTTGTCCAGAGACCAAGTAGGCATGAGCTGACGGGGAGGTGGGCGGAGTTTAAAACACGCTCTCATAAATCCTGTTTCCTCCGCCACCGGTATGCATAGACCTGTAAGGTCGAAAAAGGGCACTCTAATCGCAGTTAAGTGATTCTTCAAAGTAACCACAGATAAACGTTTCTGCTCAAACAGATAGTTCAAGTAATTAAAAACCAATGCCACTGAGGGTACAGTTTGTTCCGTTCTAACAATCCAAGAAGTAAAAGCTTTCCAATGAGATTGATATTGTCGCTTAGTAGACTGAGTATATTGATTGAGCAATTTATTGGTCACATCCCTACCGTATGGTGCTAGCCACTTGGCCTCCTGAATGTCCATAATGCAAAAGTCAGCGAGGTCTCTAGGTTGCCAATCGTGTCTAAGTGGAAGTACCCGACCGGGAGCGATACCGGGACCGGGCACCACATTATTAACTGCTGGTACCACACCTGCGCCGGCCACAGGGGCGCGATTAGCGAGACTAAGCCTCGATAAACTCGTAGTTTGTTCACTACGTGGCACATTAGTGACGCATCTGGCGGTGGAAACAGATAGATGGAGCTCCATCTGTTCCAGTCTGTCACTAGGGCGTCTGGCCCCCCTGCCGGCGTTATCGCCCGTCGGGTGAGGTATAGAGGGAGCTTGTGAGTCTCCTCGGACGCAAAAAGATCCACTTGTGGATGGGAGAGCTCCGCAATCATTAGGTCGAAAATGGGTTGCTTGAGCTCCCATTCTACTGTCGTGCTCTGTCTCCGGGACAGAGCGTCTGCCCAGACGTTCGCTACGCCTGGGAGATAAGATGCGTGAAGATAAATATCTAGACTGGTGGCTAGAACAAAAATCTCTTCCGACACGAGTAGCAACTTCCTTGACCTCGTTGACCCTTGTTTCTGAATACAGTGAACTGCATTCAGATTGTCCATTCTGAAGGCCACTGACTTGCCCTGTAACGCCGGGCCGTGAGCCTGAAGGAAATACAAGGGGACTAGTAACTCTTTGACATTTATGTGAGAGATTTCTAAGTGGGACCAAAGTCCCTGACCCTGGTGCCCCTGATTTGACTGAAATCCCCACCCTATGGTGCCTGACGCATCCGTGTCTACCCATACCGTTGGAGGAGGAGAGGTCCATGACATGATTGAGTGCAATGTTTCCCTCTTCGCCCAGACCGCTAGTAAGGTGTGGATTAATTTTGGTATGGGCCATAATTTTCCCGCCGGTAAGAGTGGGAAATATTTGTTGCCTTCCAATATTAATCGTTTTACTTTCAACCGGCCCAACTTGACAGTTAGCTGAATCCAGTTGAGAGAGCCGACCAGAGACTCCCAGACTCTTCGTGTCGTAGTCAGACTGTGAAGAAACCTGAACAGTTTCCTGCGAAACCTGTTGCGATTGTCCACACTCTGACTCAGAGTGAGAGCGGCGGTGTCCCAGACCAGCCCTATCCACTGAATTACTCTTGAGGGAACAAGGTTTGACTTTACCAGATTTACCTTGAAGCCTAGAGTTTTGACATGATTTAAAATGATATTGACATGTTTTATGCATAATTGTTGTGTCTCTGCCACCACCAGCCAGTCGTCTAGATACCACAACACTCTGATTCCCTGTTTTAACAACGGCATCAGGGCTTGCCGGACTAGTTTCGTGAATAATCGAGGTGCTAGGTTCAAACCGAACGGCATCCTCTGAAAAACAAAATTTTGGTGCCTGATCCTCAAGGCCAGAAACCTTTGAAATCTTTTGTTGACCGACACGTGCCAAAAGGCGTCTGTCAGGTCTAGGGAACACATCCAGCCTCCCGGCGGAAGTGTTAGCCTGATTTGATGAACTGTTAACATTCTGAAAGACTCGTTGTAAATGTGAAGATTCAGATAAGACAGGTCTACGACCGGCCTCATCTGAACACTGTCCCGTTTGGGAACCAAAAACAGTTTTGACGTGAATACAGGGTAATCTGGAGGGACCGGGATGATGACATTCTTGGCAATCATCTCCTGGACCAGCAACTCCACCTCTAATGAAACACAATTTGCCGTTGTCGGCTGACGTAAGCGAGGTCGCCGGAGCCACTGCCAAGTGATGCCTTTGCGTGCCACCATCCGTGCCCAGGTTTTTAACGGCCATGCTTGGTGACACGTTCGGAACGACCCAGTTAGCAGACAAGGGTTCGCCGGCTGTACTTCCCTCGGTTCCTCCGGCTCTAAGATAGGCACTGGGAGTGAGAAAGACTTTAGTTTTTTGATGGTGGGTTTGGTGGTGTTGGACGCTTCGCCGGCTGGCTGGTGTGGGCCGAAGACTGGCCCTGCCCCGGCTTATACTGGCCGCGTCCCCTCTGTCCTGAAAACCCTCTCTGTCTATGCCTGAACTGACCCAGGGGGGATTGGGAGGACTTAGGCGGAAGAAACGGCTTAGAACTCCCTGGCTGAGCTTTAGTAGGAGGCTTAGGTTTGGGGAAGTTAAATGCGGGTTTCTTAGCCTGTGCGGGACTGTGCTTCACGGCCTGTGCCGTGTTAAACACTGTTCGCCATACATCAGGGGACATTAAAGAAGGTGTAAGTACTGGGGACATTACCACCTGGTTAGCAATGCGATCAGGCAGCTTGCGAACTAATGACATCCTAAGATCCTGTCGTGCTCGCACCGCCTCAAGTAAGGCTGTGCGTATGTCACCTAAGGATTGAATCGACGACTGAAGAATCAGACGCCGGGATAACTCAACTGATCTTCGAGCATCCGCGTCTGCGATTGCCTGAGTAGACCTGAGTAAAGACTTAGCCACCTGTTGAGAAACTATGTACTGTGAAAACAGGCGGAAAGCTTTTCCCCTTAGCCTAAATTCTCTGTCTAGGTGAGAAGGGGTAGGGGTAGTGAATGGTTCCTTTAGTTCACAAAGATTAATCTTAGGGGCGGCTAAAAAAGAAAATAAAGCTGACGGAACTCCGCCGGCAGAACCTACCGGCATGGAGAACCATGAATGTGTATCCTGAGGGATCTGGTGGGAAGATTTAGAAGTGAAAGTGGTTGCAAAGTTTTGAGCCTCTACCTCCCAATCCACCCAAGGTCCTGGTCCCAACTGTCCCACCTTCAACACTGGATTAGCTGTCTCGTCTGTGACGGTCTGTAAATCTAGTTCAGGAGTAAGAGCCGACAGAGCCTTAATATCATTAAACCCATCCAGCTTAGACCAGTCTGAAAAAAGTTTTGAAGCTGAGGCAGGGGGTAAAGCAGGCTTAGATGCATAAACAAAATAATCCTGATGATAATAACTAGGTATAGCCTTGATATTTACGTCCAAAACATTACCCAAGGCATCCAATGCCCTTAATTTCTTAGACTTATTTCCCTGGATAAACCACTCACGTGGTACCGGGAGTTCCCCTGACAAGGTAGGCTGGGCAAGCTCTGGCTTAGAGGGGTTCAAAGGGACCCATGACTCGTCTGGCCCATAAAGCAGGGGCATAGGTACCTTTCTAAGAGGCGCTTTGTCTAGAGGGGGTGGATTAACATCCGTAATGACCCTGACATTTGACGTAGTGAATGCCGCCGTAGCTGGCTTAGAGCTCCCTGCCGGTGACAGAGTAGGAGGGTTAGGAATCTTAGATAAATCGATTGACGTTATCAGAGGCCGTACCGCAGAACTTGTCAAGGGAGCCCCCAAGTCCATTGTGGGGTTTTCTCGTTGTTGATTAAAGAATTTTGATAGAGCATGAGTAAGTAACCCATCAATTTCTTGTGCTGTAACAAACTGGTTAGATGCAGAACTTTCAGGTGAATTAGTATTATCATGGGCGGCGTCCAGGCCTGAGCCTGACCCTTGTCCCTCCCTATCTGAAATTAATGACACTTCATCTTGTTCCTCCCGATCCTCCTGAGAAGACCCCGCCGAGGCAGGGGCACCTTGTTTCCAAGATAAATCAGGGATAGAGGATGGGGTCGCCGCGTCCCTGTGGACATCGGCTACTGTGTGACTCGTATGAGTCGGACGTGGATGGTCAGACCCTGGCTGAGCAAACCGCCAAACACCGAGGCTCTGGCCTACGCTCTCTTGAGAGTCTGAAACATTCTCAATTATTGAATTTCCTGAACTTTCCGTTTCTAGGGTTAAAATATCAATAGGTAAATCTTGTTTAGGGACAGGCGCTTCACTATACTCTGAGGCTGTAACAGAAACATTTTCAGGTGTAGAGGTACGATGAGATGCACTAGACTTAGTAGAATGTCGAGAGGACTTCTTATGGGAATCCTTTTTGGAGGATTTGTGGCTACGGTGTGACCGCGAACTAGACCTAGGTTTGGAAGAATCACCACCATGGCCACTGGGGGAAGCTTCAGTCTTACACTTCTTACTAGCCGGGGAAGAGGCCCGACTTGAAGACCGCTGTCTGAGGGCTGACCTTGACCTCGATCTCGCCTGCGACGAGGAGGTGGCTGCCGGGGGAGTAGGCTCTCTCGGGCGTTTAAACGTATCCACAGACGATACAGAACCCTGGCTAGTCTCTGTCGGCTTAAAACCCGTTACTCTAGAGGTACGTTTAGGGGGAGGGTGCTCTGACAGCAACTTATCCCAAAGTGGGACGTTGTCACATTGAAGTGACTTATGTGCGACAATGGTAGTATAGGCCGACATTTGTTGTCTGACCTCTCTCAACGCTACCGCCGCGGTCTTGTCATTGTCACACAGGACTTTATTGGCTAATTGGGAGCAAAATGAACAATTAAGTGTAACCCAGAGACCCCTTGAACGGTCTAGACATCTAACACACCTTATGCAAAGGGTATGCGCAAAAATTGGGATACCCGCGCAAGTAGGGGTAATGCACAGGGCAAAAACTGGGGCCACATTAGCCATGACAGAGACTGGTGTGAGGAAACTACCGCCGGGTCTGTATTGGTCCGCCGGAGCTCAGCTCTGGAAAAATAAAGAAAAATTTCCAGGAATTAATGCTCATAAGGTTAACCCACGTGTTCGCATACAAGTGTTAATAACCCGCCGGGTAACGGGATGCAAAGACACAGCTAACACATCTCGCTACGCGGCTGGGTGTAAAGAGGCTAAACAAATCTTCTTAGCTAAAGAACATGAAGAATACCCTCTGATATAATGGTCCAGTATGGCACTTATAGTCTGTAGGAGGTGGTGACTGTCTCAAGATTCAATTTTGTAACAAAGCCCCCCCTCATAAAGACGCCGGCCCTTGAAATATTTTAGTAGAATAGCCCAGGGCAGGAATATACGAGATCTGATTTTTTAACGAATTGTCCCAAACGATCGTCGTAAAAATAGAAGGCGGCGATACTGAAAGTATCACCCAATTAAGGTTAATCGAAATTGAATTTGTTTATAAATTCCTTAGTTCCTCCACTTAGGGGCACCCGCCGGGTGTGGGAATCGATTTGGTTAAACCTCACTGATCCTTCAATTGCCGTAAGAGTAAAGGCAGCGATACACAGAGTATCACTCAAATGGATTGGTTAACTATATGAGACCTAAGTCGTTTTATCCCACCCTGCTCAGGTGCACCCGCCGGGTGAGAAGTCTAAAAGTTAACCCCACAAGTTCCTGACCCCACTTCTTTGTAAAAGATCGCCGGGGAGGAACGCCTAAACAACAGCTAGGTTTTCCATGTGGTTGTCGTAAACCAGGTAGAAAAACCTATAAAAAACGAGTGTTCTCAAGAACGTCGTTTCTTTAAATATATCTAAATATATATGTAAGGATGGGTACAGCCATCCCGCCGGGAATTTAAAGGAGGCCTGAAACCAGGCACCCACAGAGACGCAGTCCTGGAGAGCCACAGACACCTCCCCACGCCGGGGAACCAGCCAGAGTTAAAAACCACGTGTGGCCCAACACTGCTCATCGGACAGGATTTTTCATGGTGAAACCGAGAAAAACCCGCCGGAAGGCAAACCCCACCCTGAACAGACACCATCTGAACAAGACGACACGAGGAGAGACACGCACGACTAACCAAGGTCACAACATAATCCGTGGAATTAGCCAATACACAACTAAACCAGGAAACAAATATAGTCCGAGGAATTAGCCAATACACAACTAAAACCCGGATACACATGACACAGTAGGGCATATTTATAAAATAAATAATAACACTAGACATGTGGCAAAGCTACGAGCGGCTGGCTAGGCCTAGGTAGACGGCATGAAAATAGTTGAAATATAAACACACACTGGAATATCACAACAGGAACCACCGCCAACACACCACCGAAGCGATAACTTCCCACCCCGGGAAGCCTGACACGGACCCAGAAAAAACTTCACTAAGTGAAGAAAAATACGCTGGGAACGTCAGCAAACACACAGCTTACCTCATCAGAAGGATAAAAGGCAGCAATAACTAACGCGTAATGAAAGCCGCCTGCATCACCAACTAACACAACTGTGAAAAGTTCACGTGTCCACAACAGGACCACGAGGGTACATCCGAAATAGATGCCCCATACATACGACCCAAAATACACTGCACTGCGGGCAACCAGCCCAGGACACTCCTGCTACGCCTATCCTAACCTTACTCGATACATCCTAGAGTAAACAAATGAGAAAAAACTCACTAGGGACGCAACGAATGCGGAACCAGCAGAGCCTGAAAGGTACGTCCGGGCAGGCTGAGCGCAGAGCAAAGAAGAAGGAATGACGCCTGATTCAGCGTCTGGTCAGAAATCCACACAAGTACATCCACGATATGATGGAAAGCTTATTGGATAGTTATTCTTATTTTCTTTTTGTTTTTATTTTTTACGAAGTTTTTTCGTAGTGAGAACCCAATTCATAATGACTGAAGCCATGAGTGAGGTCGCGTGCGCTCATGATGAAGGCTCCTCAGTTTTTTAAATGCTCTGCGCGGTAGATTCAAACTACGGCGGATTAGTGTTTGAAGAGGATGCCTTATGTAATAGGCATGTTCGTCAATGATGGAGGGGCCACTAATAAATAGTAGGTTTTCCTATTTGGTAGGTTGGGAGGTACGTCAAACCTCCCAATAAAAAAATAAAAATAAAATAAGAATAACTATTCATAAGCTTTCCATATTCCGTGGATGTACTTCTGTGGATTCTTGGACCAGACGCTGCCTAGCGCATTTTTCCGCCTTCCTTGCTCTGCGTTCACCCCACCCGGACGTGTCCCCCACAGTGCTCCGCTTTGATTCCGCATTCTTGCGTCCCTAGTGAGTTTTTTCTTATTTGTTTACTCTGGGATGTCTTGAGTAAGGTTAGGATTAGCTTAGCAGGGGTGTCATGGGTGGTTTTCTCGCAGAACAAGTGTATTTTGGGTCGTTTTTGTTGGGGCGTCTATTTCGGACGGACCCTCGTGGCCGAGTTGAGGACGCTCTGAAACTGTTTTTCGTGTTTAGCCATCTTTAGTCCAGCTGGTTAGGAGGCTTTAACTACTCGATGTCGGGCTTCTAGCTATCTTTCAGATGGAGTAGCCTATGCTATTTTATACTGACGTTCCTGGTGTTTTTTCTTCACGTAGTGGAGTTCTTTCTGGGTCCCGAGTCAGTGTTACCCTTACCCGGGTTTTTTCTACGATGTTGGTGTGGCAGCTGTTCCAGTTTTGGTGGGATGAAGTGCTTTTCGATTGTGTTTCGACGTCATTAAGTGTTTTTTCCATTTTCACCAGGCCTAGCCAGCCACTCGTAGTTTTTCACATATGCAAGTGTTTTCATTGTTTATTATTATAAAAATTTATTCATGTGTCATGTGTGTCCTGGATTAGTTGTGATTGGCTGATCCAGGAGCTTCGGACTGTGTCTGATTATGTTTATCAGATTGCGTTCTGATTGGTGTGGGTTGCCTTTCCGGCGTTTTTTTTCGATTGCTCCGAGAAAGCCGTTTTGTTTACCGGGTTTTAGTCAAGTTGATTAAAATCGGTAGTTACCCCGGCGAGTTGGGTAGCTTGAGGGCTCATCAGAAACTGCGTTCTCTGTGGTCGAGCCTGTGATCAGGCTTCCTGTGTTTTTTCCCGGCGAGGTGGGCCCCACACATTTATCTAGGTGATCATGCTGACACCTGTTGGATATGGTTTTCTCGGATTTTCAAAGCCATTGAAACAATGCTGTTTGTTTGATTGGTCTTTCCCTCCTGGTGACCTTTTTATAAAGAGGTCTGGGGCAGGTACAATTGGTTTGACATTTAATATAAAACCCAGCGGTTGTACCTTCGGGTGGTTATATTAACGGATTTGCAATTCGCTATGGTTTGCCAAACAATTGATGGATACAATAGGGTATCACGGCCTTCAAGCCGGCGATCTATGAGGGCTTCTGGGAGAAGTCGGATTAGAGATTCAGATAGGCTTAGACTTTTTATGGGATAAAAAGATGCCTGAATCTTACTAGTGTTTCAAGTGTAAAGGGATACTGGAAAGACTTCATCATTAATAACGATATGCTTCATCTTTATGAAGATTCAGAAGATATGCTTAAATCTTTTGGACAGGTAAAGATATGCTGAAATCTATAATATGAAACTTGGTTTGACATTTAATATGAAACCCGGCGGTTGTACCTTCGGGTGGTTATATTAACGGATTTGCAATTCGCTATGGTTTGCCAAACAATTGATTGATACAATAGGGTATCACGGCCTTTAAGACGGCGATCTATGAAGGCTTCTGGGAGAAGTCGGATTAGAGATTAAGATAGGCTTAGACTTTTTATGGGATAAAAAGATGCCTGAATCTTACTAGTGTTTCAAGTGTAAAGGGATACTTGAAAGACTTCATCATTAATAAAGATATGCTTCACCTTTATGAAGATTCAGAAGATATGCTTAAATCTTTTGGACAGGTAAAGATATGCTGAAATCTTTAATATGAAACTAAAGGAAAACGAAAAGTAGTGGTTGAGGGCTACGGTTCGTTGACCAGCGGTTTTGTGACACATGTTTTTGAAACATTTTGGGGTAACCTTATGAGCATTAATTCCTGTAAATTTTCTCTTTCCAGGGCGGAGTACCGGCGTGGCGCCAGACGAGGTAGATCCCGGGGGTGGGGTAGATTTCCACCTGTCTCTGTCATGTCGGCACTAGAACCTCTCATTGCTTTATGTTCAACGCCGTTATGCTCAGGTATCCCTATTTTTGCACACAAGCTTTGCATTAAATGTGTTAAATGCCTCGATCGGTCACGGGGGATATGGGTGACAAAGAATTGCACTATTTGTAACCTCTTAAGTGTTAAAGTTTTAATTCAAAAGGATAATACTGCGGCGGTGGCTTTGCAAGAAGTGAAACAACTTCTCGCTACTTATTCAACGAATGTAGCACATAAAGCATTGCAATGTGATAACCTTGAGCTTTGGGAGCTTTTAATTATCAAACATGCCCCCCC
The DNA here is from genome assembly GCA_032716605.1 of Paralithodes platypus. Classification (NCBI taxonomy): domain Eukaryota; kingdom Metazoa; phylum Arthropoda; class Malacostraca; order Decapoda; family Lithodidae; genus Paralithodes; species Paralithodes platypus. The sequence continues at coordinate 2,912,102 of CM064578.1, read as the reverse complement.
CCCTAAGTGTAAGATACGTGCACGTAAGACTTCAGAGACTGGGCGGGGACAGGTTACCACACCCTCCCCCGGCAAATCTAAGAGGCCTCGCTCACCGTCACCCTCGGCAACGGCGACGAGGTCCAAATCAAGGTCACCCCCTGAGGAAGCAGGTGAAAGCTTCGGGCCACTTTGCTTCACCTTCAAAGAAAAGGAAAAAGGAAGAGAGTAGGGGACCTAAAGACATTACTAGAACTAAGCATAAGTCAAGTAGAAGTCATAAATCATCCAAAAGGGATCCTCCGGCGCGAAAGGACTCACGGCTGTCGCCGGAGCCTTGTACCCCGCTTTCTGCCTCTACCCCCACCAAGTCTAACGTCCAATCTGACAGGTCGGGGGTGGAGTCAGAGAATGTGGTGGAGGATGCCCCGGCGGACATTTCATCACCTGATATTCATGCTTTTTCTACCAGGTCACGTGTGTCAGCCTCAGATTTAGAAGTATCTTACAGAAACTATAAACCTCTAGGGTTCTCGGGTGAGGGCTCCCAATTGGAAAGTATACCAAGCTCGCAAGCGAGTAACAGCCACAGCCAAGGTGTATGGCGATACTCACAGCCCTGGCAGGACAGCACACATCCTTTTGTGACTCAAGTAGTGGCTGACATCCACCGGGATGCCGATGTACCATCTTCTATCCCAGATTTAACATGGCGGCATGTGGAGGTCCCGGCTTCGGCGGGATCTTCCCATGATAGGCCAGACTTACGGGATGAAGAATAGCGTTCTCTGGTCTGAGAGATGGAAGTTGAAGAGTCAGGTCACCATCCAGACGACTCTCAGGGTAATGTCGAATCTCCACGGAGTTCGTCATCTGCTAGGTATGTAACTACAGAAGAGATTGATGGATTACTATTAAATGCACTTAATAAGTTCTTTGGCCCTACGCCGGAAACTCCTACAGTTGGTGTGGGAGCTCCCTCGACGTCGACGAATGTGCGACCTCTGGCTACATCCATTGCTTTAGCTAAAATACCTAACCCTCCTCTTGTGTCAGATCCAATTTCCAATGTGCCAGGCACAGCAGCTCTCACTACTTCCAATGTGCGAGTCATATCAGACATAACTCCCCCCCCCCCCCTCCCTTTAGACAAGGCACCAGTCAAAAAAGGAGCTATGCCTCTTTTATACGGACCTGATGAGTCATGGGTAGCAATGTTACCAACTAAGCCAGAGGCAGCACAAGCTACTATTTCGGGGGAGCTCCCTGTACCACATGAGTGGGTAATCCAAGGCAATAAGTCTAGAAAACTCAGAGCATTGGATAGTCAAGGAAATGTTTTAGATGTTCATATTAAGGCCATTCCAAGTTATTATAACCATGACTGTTTTGTGTAGGCATCAACACCAGCCCTACCCCCGGCCTCAGCTTCACAGCTTTTTTTTGACTGGACTAAGAATAATGGCTTTAACGACATCAAGGCACTTTCTGCTTTGACGCCGGAGTTGGGTATGTTTCCGATCACAGACGGAGCCTCTAATCCAGTCTTGCAGGTGGGGCAGTTGGGTACGGGACCTTGGGTGGAATGGGAAACAGAGGCTCAAAATTTTGCTACTACTTTCACTTCAAAATCTTCTCACCAAATCCCTCAAGAAAACCATACTTGGTTCTCTCTTCCGGTTTTTGGTGCCGGAGGAGTCCCCTCTGCTTTGTTTGATTTCTTGGCTGCGCCTAAAATCAATTTGTGCGAATTAAAAGATCCTTTTAGCATGCCTTCCCCAGCTCACCTAGACCGCGAGTTTAGGTTAAGAGGAAAAGTGTTTAGACTGTTTTTGCTATATATTGTTACCCAGCAAGTAACAAAGTCTATGTTACGCTCTTCTCAGGCGATCGAAGCTGCGGAAGTCAGGAAGGCCATTGAACTTTCCCGGCGCTTGCTTCTCCAAACTTCCATTCAGTCTTTAGGAGATATTCGGACAGCCTTATTAGAGGCAGTTCGAGCAAGGCAGGATCTGAGGATGTTCTTAGTGTATAAACTTCCTGACTGTATTGCAAGCCAAGTAGTTCTGTCTCCAGTTCTAACTACTTCTTTGATTTCACCAGCAGTTTGGAAGACTGTTTTCAATATGGCACAAGCATTCAAACAAAGTCCCTCTCAACCTAAGAAGCCTACCTTCACTTTCCCTAAGCCCAAACCAGTTTCGAAAGATCAAGCTAGTGGGTCTAAGCCTTTTCATCAGCCAAAGTCCCCTTCCACCCAGGGTCAGGCTCAAGTCAGGTATAAACAGGGTAAATTCTCAGGTGAAGGCCACAGGTTTCACCAACGACTGGCTGGTGGTGGCAGAGACAGAGAAGTTATGCAACACTCATGTCAACATTACGTTAAACCATGTCAAATCTCTAGGATTCAAGGTCAACTTAGTAAAGTCAAACCTTGTTCCCTCACGAGTAATTCAGTGGATAGGGCTGGTCTGGGACACAGCATCTCTCACTCTGAGTCAGAGTGTGGACAATCGAAACAGATTTCGCAAAAGAATGTTTATGTTTCTCCACAGTCTGACTACGACACGGAGACTCTGGGAATCTCTAATCGGTTCTCTCAACTGGGTTCAACTAACTGTGAAGTTGAGCCGGTTAAACGTTTAATCTTGGAGGGTAACAAATATTTCCCACTATTACCGGCGGGAACATTATGGCCTATCCCAACATTAATACACAGCTTACTAGCGGTCTGGGCGAAGAGGGAAATGTTGCACTCAGTCATGTCATGGACCTCTCCTCCGCCGACGGTATGGGTGGACACGGATGCGTCAGGGACGATAGGTTGGGGCTTTCAGTCAAACCTCGGGCATCAGGGTCAAGGGCTTTGGTCCCATTCAGAAACCTCCCACATAAATGTAAAAGAATTACTAGTCCCCTTGTATTTCCTTCAAGTTCACGGCTCTACTTTACGGGAAAAATCGGTGGCTTTCAGGATGGGCAATCTCAATGCAGTTCACTGCATTCAGAAACAAGGGTCAACGAGGTCTCGGAAGTTGCTAGACGTGTCAGAAAAGATTTTTGTTCTAGCTGACAAGCTGAACATTCATCTTCATGCATCATATCTCCCAGGCGTAGCAAACGTCTGGGCAGACGCTCTGTCACGGAGACGGAGCACAACGGTAGAGTGGGCACTCAAGCAGAACATTTTTGATCAAATGATTGCAGAGCCTTACCGTCCACAAGTGGATCTGTTTGCCTCAGAGGAGAATCACAAACTCCCTCGGTACTTCACACGCCGGACATTAACGCCGGCGGGGGGGCCCGACGTATTGGTGACGGATTGGAACATGTGGAGTTCCATTTATCTGTTTCCGCCACCAGACGCTTCTCTAATGTGCCACGTAGTCAACAAACTACAGGATTATCGAGGCGTAGTCTCGTTAATCGCGCCCCTGTGGCCAGCGCAGTTGTGGTGCCCGAACCCGGTGTCGCTCCCGGTCAGGTATTTCCACTTAGACACGATTGGCAACCTAGAGACCTCGCTGACTTTTGCATTGTGGACATTCAGGAGGCCGAGTGGTTAACGCTGTATGGTACAACCGTGACCGATAAATTTATGAATCAGTACACACAATCTACCAAGAGGCAATATCAATCTCATTGGCAGTCCTTTACTTCTTGGATAGTTAGAACAGAACAGACAGTACCTTCGGTGGCATTAGTTTTTAATTATTTAAACTATTTGTTTGAACAGAAACACTTTCCAACAGCAACACAACACAATCACATGCTGCAATCACAACAACAGACTCTACTCCTTCATGTAAACAACAAGCAAACACTCTCATCAATCACTTTTCACATGTCAGCCACCTAAAACCTCACAAAGACGACCGACGTGTCATCCGACGTAAGAGACAATTCCCCACAGACCCTGACTATACACCCTTCACCAATCACCAGACAAACCATATCATCAACAATCTCAAGCACTCACCCGCCTGTGGCCTAGACAACATAAGCAACATACACCTCAGACACCTGGGACCACAAGGCATACAAGCACTCACTAACATATCAAACTACAGCTATTCACACAACACAATATCAGACATTTGGAAGCATGGTATCATCATCACATTCCCCAAACCCAACAAAGACCCCACGCTACCCTCCTCACACCGCCCCATCACACTTCTTTGCTCCCCCTCCAAAGTCATGGAACGCCTAGTATTACAACTAATTACACCTGACCTACCCCTAGCTCCAACACAACATGGCTTTAGGCCACTGCACTCCACAAACACTCTTCTCACAGACCTTACACAAAGAGCTTTCGACGGCATCAACTCAGCTAGACCACCACACAGATCACTATTAGCCACACTCGACATTAGTAAAGCCTTCGATGCCATCCCCCACCACAACCTAACAAACAAAATCTACAACACAAACATGCACAACAACACAAAAAGGTGGCTGGCCAACTTCCTAGCAGGCAGATGTGCACACGTATCTTTTGCCGGTCAGTCATCTAAAATCAGAAACTTTCCAAACGGAGTCCCACAAGGATCCGTCCTATCGCCCGCACTCTTCAATCTGTACATGCACGATATAACTACACCCAATACGCCCCAAATAAACTTAGCCTCCTATGCAGATGACATAACACTCACATGCACACACCATGACCCAAAAAGAGCAACAGATCTCCTTCAACCCTATCTCAACACACTACATGGTTGGTGCACTACAAACAGACTTAATCTAGCCCCAGCCAAATCCACCGCAACCCTGCTCACAAGTTGGACAGGAGAACACGAATACATCCCTCAACTCACCATAAACAACACACCCCTAACACATACACACACACCCAAAATCCTAGGAGTAACATATGATACTCATATGACATTCAAACAGCACACCACAAACATTAAAAAGAAACTGACACCCAGACTTAACGCCCTCAGGTCACTTGCTCACACAAAATTTGGACACAACAAAGAAACTACCACCACAGTATATAAACAATACATAAGATCAGTGATGGAATACGCAAGCCCAGCCTGGGCTTCTAACCTAGCTGAAACACATCATAAGACCTTACAGACTATTCAAAACAAAGCCCTGAAGATCATTAAAGGCTGCACAGCTACTTCACCCACAGATCACCTACATCAAGAAACCAAAATCCTCAAAGTCAAAGACCATCTGGACATGAGAGGCACTCAATTCCTGGCAGCAGCCTCCACGAACCAAGACCACCCACTAAACTACATGGCAACACACCCACAGACACCAAGAAATATCAAAACAACACCCAGCACACGGTATCACACACAATTATTGTCCTCTCTCCCTCCCTGCCCACCCCGAACCAACTTCCAGAAGCACATCCATACTCATATCTCTCACCGATCCATCCACTCACTCACAGACAACACGCAGCTGCATGCACGACCTCCCGAAATCCATCCTTCCGAATCCTCCCTTCCTCGCGAGGACAGAGTCCACCTGGCCAGGCTGAGATGCGGACACCATCCAGCTCTCCTGAGCTATCAGAAGAGACTGGATGACTCCGTTGTCGACGCCTGCCCGGGATGTAACACAGCACCCCATACCATTAAACACATCATAGAAGACTGCATTTCACACAACCACTTACGACAACAACACAATCTACACTCAATGAGAGCTCTGTGGGATAGCCCGATCGTGGCCATGGCCTTTCTCAGGGACTCGGGGCTGTTCGGCCAGGCAGCTTAGGGAACAACAACAACAACAACAACAGAAACGTCTATCTTTAGTGACTCTAAAAAATAACTTAACAACTATCAGGGTGCCATTCTTTGACCTTACAGGTCTAACCATACCACAAGCGGAAGAAACGGGTTTCATGAGGGCATGCTTCAAACTCCGCCCACCTCCCCGTCAGCTCATGCCTACCTGGTCTCTTGATAAAGCGTTATTTTTGCTTCATTCCCGTCTGTATCAGATTACGGCAGATTTTTAATTACTGTTCAAAAAGGCTATGTTCCTTATGGCTTTGGCAACTGGTAACAGGGTGTCTGAGCTGGCGGCGATGAGCAACACCCCTAATTGCATAAGGTTTGGTAGACTAAATGATTGCATTCATATTGCACCTTCCTCAGTGTTCATCGCCAAGAATGAACATAGTGAACATGTTTTCTCAGAGTTCACGGTGCCGGCGTTGAAACGGGGTAAAGTGCACCATAATTTGTGTCCTGTACAAGCTTTAACCAAATATATGAGAGTGGCACCTCTTAACCAACAAGGTGCTTTATGGGTATCGAGTACAGGTAAAAGATTAATGAAACATAAAATGGCTTCTCTGCTAGTAGAAGTCATTAAAGAGAGTAATCCCGGCGTAGTGGGTAGGGCCCGCGATTTACGCAAATGGTCAGTATCTTTACGTTTTCTCAAAATAAATTCTGTGGAAGACATAGCTACTACTCAACTATGGGCTTCAAATCATACGTTTTTGACTCGATACCTGTCGGTAGCACTAGACAAACCATCAATGCCATTTATAGCGTTACGGCAAAGGGTCTAGATGGGTCTCTAAGTCACTAATTGTTTAGGTTAAGAAAGGGGGGGGGGGGGGGGGTGCAGTCAGTGAAACATAATACACCCTAGACCCCGCCGGAGGATATGTACAGAGTATACGAGCTGTGATACAATGTATAAGTGTTGTGATTAAAATTTCTCTGTAGTAATGCCTATGGGAAATGTTATTGAGGTACAGTAGTACAACAATGGTTTCTTTCAGTGGGATACACTGTTGAAGCAATTTAATTTTAAGAGTTCTCGGTAGTTGCAACTACGAGTAGCATTTTAGTAAGTCCATCTGCGATAGTACAAGAATTTATTCTAATTTTTGTGTCTAATTTCAAGGAATATACACATTAGAATAATGGGACTTATATGTGCACATGTAAACATAAAGTTTTATTTTTCACCACTTAATTTAAGTGGGGTGCCTTTAACTTTCAGATCTGTGAACAGATTCTCATAGTTACCTTTTTTCCTCAAGCAGGCTTCTTTAAGCACGCCCCTGCTTGTACCCCTTTTTATATGTTGTATAAAGTTTATACATAAATATATTATTTTTACAAAATAAGAATACTATGTGGTTGTTTGATTATCTGCCTATTCTATTTGCAATGGTTATGATATGATTACGAATGTCCCCCTCCAGTCTTAGATATCAGGCATAATCGTCAATGATGGAGGGGCCACTAATAAATTATAGGTTTGACTCCTGCAAGGAGATAAAGAAAACCTAATATTTAGTAGTGGCCCCGTAATCATTGACGACTGGGGCCCTCCCGACCATCCCCTTCCCATTCGTTGATGTATTAAGGATTTTGGTATACTTGATATGTCAGTGAAGGCGGAAAAATGCGCTAGGCAGCGTCTGGTCCAAGAATCCACAGAAGTACATTCACGGAATATGGAAAGCTTATGAATAGTTATTATTTTTTTATTTTTATTTTTATTTTTTTATTTGTTACAAAGTTTTTTCGTAGTGAGAACCCAATCATAAAGACGAACCATGAGTGATTTTGAGTGTGCTTATGATGAAGGTTCCTCTGAGCTCTGCGGCGGTAGATTCAAACTACGCTTATGAGCGTTTGAAGAGGTAGCCTTATGTAATAGGCATAATCGTCAATGATTACGGGGCCACTACTAAATAATAGGTTTTCTTTATCTCCTTGGAGGAGTCAAACCTATAGTTTGGACACTTGATCCTCAGTGTTTTGGAGTACAAGCAGCCTAGAAGGGTCACTAGAACTGTTGTTGCTTGATTTCCTTTGTACTCCTTTGTACAGAGCTCTCTTTGCCGCGATAATAACGCCGGAACCGCTAACTATAGTATCGACACTTTCACCAGTGTTGCCAATTTAGATACTTTCCTGCTATATCTATAGAGGTATTTACTTTGATCAAGTGGCAATTTTTTGTTATCTAGTAACATCAATTCTAGCAAGATTCTGGAGATTAAGTAATTTTGAGCGATATTCTAGAGATTGTGGCAGTTTTTTTTTTTGCAATATTCTAGAGATGTGGTAATTTTCTAGCACTTTTTTACATGCTGTATACATGTATTTACTATTTAGTGTCCTAGCGACTTCTGAGAACTGGTCTAGCAAAGTTTTGTGTTTTGATTTGGTAACCCTGACTCTCACATACTAGTTTGCCCTTGCATATGATCCGACCTGGCAACTTACTGTGTTTATTGTGTTCACCTCTTAATATCTCCGTAATGGAATGGCATAACCAGCATAAATCATGTCTAAATGTAGCACAAACCTTCGTCTTGATAATATTGAAGACTAGAACCCTCTATATCAAAGGGTTCTTGTGTGATGAGGAAATGAAGCTACTGTAGGTAACTTTGCCACAAATATCACAGAGCGTCAGAGCCACGGTCCACTTTTGTCTTAATTATTTCTCAACCTTTTGTCAAGTGCAGTAGTTTATGGTTATGCACAGTTCCTTTGGACCACCCACTACAACCAAAAACACTGCACCACCCCATAGCTATAACAGATTAAGATTTTACAATTACAGTAAAAGTCCGTTAATCCGACGACCGATGATTCGAATCTCCCAATAGTCCGAATTTTTCAATTTGAGGCCAAATCCGAATTCACCCGATGGTCCGAATTTCAAGAAGTCCCAAAGTCCCCTTTTTGAGGCATTAGGCCACTCAAATGACACATAATGGAGCACACACATATCATATGTTCATGAATTCACTTTAAAAGTTTACCATTGTCATTGTAGCCTATTATCTACTTCAAAACATTCAGATTAATGGTCAAAGGAAGCTACTGATATAATCGTAAACACCTTCGTCATCTTCTTCTTCCACATCGTCTGCTAGAGAGTTTGTTTTGCTCTTGAACGCATCCTTGGGACGCTCCGATGCGCTACTGGCTTGCACCGCATTTTCTGCAAGCGCATTCAGTCTTGAGCTTGAAAACGCACCTTTCAAGAAGTCCCAAAGTCCCCTTTTTGAGGCATTAGCCCACTCAATGACACATAATGGAGCACACACATATCATATGTTCATGAATTAACTTTAAAAGTTTACCATTGTCATTGTAGCCTATTATCTACTTCAAAACATTCAGATTAATGGTCAAAGGAAGCTACTGATATAATCGTAAACACCTTCGTCTTCTTCTTCTTCCACATCGTCTGCTAGAGAGTTTGTTTTGCTCTTGAACGCATCCTTGGGACGCTCCGATGCGCTACTGGCTTGCACCGCATTTTCTGCAAGCGCATTCAGTCTTGAGCTTGAAAACGCACCTTTGGACGTATTAGTCTTGAGCTTAAAAACGCACCTTTGGATGTTCCGATACGCTACTATTTATAGTTCAGTGATCGGAGCATCCCAAGGGTGCTTTCAAGACAACAATACAAGGGTGCTTTCAATACAATATAATATAACAGAGCACGTCACAAAAGGAAAATCACAAAAGGAAAATTACAAGAACCTCTCAGGGAAGTGCCGTTGTTAAGGCATTACTTCCCGAACCACATCTGATCTTCAAGAGCAAGAAAAACTCGCTAGTAGACGGAAGAAGAAGACGTTTATATCAGCAGATTCCTTTGACCATTAATCTGAATGTTTTGAAGTAGTTAATAGGCTACAATGACAATGGTAAACTTTTGAAGTGATTTCATGAACATATGATATGTGTGTGTGCACCATTGTGTCATTTGGGTGGCCTAATGTCTCAATGTTTTCGTCATACACAGGTTCATAGGGGTAAAGTCCGATAATCCGAAAAATCCACTAATCCGAACGAGAGCCGGTCCGCTGCCCTTCGGATTAACGGAAGTTTACTGTATAAACAAATAAATAAATAACCACATTGGATCGCCCCCTTTCATCACCACAACTACTAGTAGCGCAAATAAAAATTCCCACCGGCAAACGTCACAGACTCATTGACCAATAGGAGCCAAGATGCGCAGATAAAGCTAAATTTGGTTCGGTGTCGAGCCTACCTGTTATATTGTGGATATATTGTGAGTTTGACAACCTGAAGGAAAGGAAGGAAAACCATATATTTAATAGTGGTTCCGTAGTCAATGACGTGAGAGCCTAATCAAGTATTAGGGCTCCACGGGTGCCCTAGGGGCACCCGGAGAATGCTTAACGCAACCCGAATAATTGAAAAAGAACATCCCAGGCGATACCCCTTACATAGTTCCCAGGAACTTCATCGAATCTGATACCACTGACAAAAATATCAATAAAAGATAGTACTGTATAAGGATATACAAAATTCATAGCACGCCGTTATAAAGGCAGGCTTACTGTTACACAGCCCTATTTCTTAGTCCTGGATCCTCAACAGGAGTTAAGAACGAGGGTGGCAAGATAGCCTATGTGCGCAACGGATAAAACATCTAATATACTCGGGTATCTCTCCAGCTCAGATAGTATCCGATTCACGAAAGAATGAGAACATTTTGCTTCAATATACGAGGTATGGCCTAAGAGAAATGGATAGGCGACGAGCAGGGAGGTTTTAGGAAGGGAAGAGGATGTGTAGATCAGATTTTTACCCTGAATTGTGTTGTGGAGAAGTATCTGGAGAAGAAACAAAAGGTGTATGTTGCCTTTATGGACTTGGAGAAGGCCTATGACAGAGTGGATAGAGAAGGTTTGTGGAAAGTACTTAGAATATACGGAGTAGAGGGCAAGTTGCTGAAAGCAGTGAAGAGCATGTATGAGGGTGCAAAGGCGGCAGTACGTGTGGAGAGTGAGCAGAGCGAGTTCTTTGACCTGAATGTGGGTTTGAAACAGGGGTGTGTGATGTCCCCGTGGTTGTTTACTGTATATATGGATGGAGTTATGAAAGAATACTATCAAGAGCAGTGGATGTTGGTGTATCGCTGAAAAGGGAGGGAATTGAGTGGAAGCTACCTATACTGCTGTTTGCGGATGATACAGTTCTGATGAGTGATAATGAATGGGAGTTGCAGGGTCTGGTAAATGAGTTTGAAACAGTGTGCGAAAAACGGAATTTGAAGGTAAATACGGGGAAGAGCAAGGTTATGGTCTTCGAAAGGGGTGAAGTCACAGAGTGTGAGGTGAAGCTGAACGGTCAGGCTATGGAGATCGTCAACTCTTTTAAGTATCTGGGCAGTGTGTTGAGTAAAGATGGGACTATGGATGAAGAGGTGCGGGAGAGGGTACAACAGGGAAAGAGGGTTAGGAACGCTAAAAGCAGTAACAAGAAATAGGGTGGTCAGTATGGAAGTGAAGAAGTCCTTGCATGACAGTGTGGTAATCCCGACACTGACTTACGGAAGCGAAGCATGGACTTTGGTTGAGAGACTCAGACCAAGAGTGAGAGCAGTGGAAATGAATTACTTAAGGAGTGCGTGCGGAGTTACATGGAGGGATAGACAGACTAATGAGGAAGTAAGAAGGTGTGGTGTGGAGGTAGATGTGCTGGAAAGTGTGAAAAGGAACAACTTGAGATGGTTCGGCCATATGGAACGTATGGAAAGCGAGAATGACTAAGAGGGTGTATGAGAGCGAGGTGGAGGGACAGAGGGGGAGAGGTAGACCGAATATGAGGTGGAAGGATGGAGTGAGGAAGTACATAAACGAAGGTGGTGCTGGTTGGGGGGAGGGGCGTCGACTGACTGGGGACAGAGGTGGTTCGTTCGTGGCCACCCCTTCGGGGATCACGGCGTCAGGCAATAGATAGATAGATAGAATGTATAGTATAATCTGATAAGTCAAATAACATCACATAAACTGGCACTGTTCTATTTTCTACTTTGGAGTGCAGATCTAATTTATTTAAAGAACATTCTCAAGTTATTGACAACTGCAAATGATGGGTTAAGAATATTGAGAAGACAGATAAAATACAGTACCACTCCAAATAAATCTCCAACAAAATACAGTCATATTATAGGTTTGACTCCTGTAAGGAGATAAAGAAAACCTAATATTTAGTAGTGGCCCCGTAATCATTGACGAACATGCCTATTACATAAGGCATCCTCTTCAAACACTAATCCGCCGTAGTTTGAATCTACCGCGCAGAGCATTTAAAAACTGAGGAGCCTTCATCATGAGCGCACGCGACCTCACTCATGGCTTCAGTCATTATGAATTGGGTTCTCACTACGAAAAAACTTCGTAAAAAATAAAAACAAAAAGAAAATAAGAATAACTATCCAATAAGCTTTCCATCATATCGTGGATGTACTTGTGTGGATTTCTGACCAGACGCTGATTCAGGCGTCATTCCTCCTTCACTGACATATCAAGTAAACCAAAATCCTTAATACATCAACGAATGGGAAGGGGACGGTCGGGAGGGCCCCAGTCGTCAATGATTACGGGGCCACTACTAAATATTAGGTTTTCTTTATCTCCTTACAGGAGTCAAACCTATAATTTATTAGTGGCCCCTCCATCATTGACGAACATGCCTGATATCTAAGACTGGAGGGGGACATTCGTAATCATATCATAACTCTAGAAAAGCAGATAATAAAAACAACCACATAGTATTCTTACTTTTGAAAAATGTATTTAATACGGCGTAGGCCGGAAATATACAAGAAAAAGGGGTTCAGGCAGGTGCGTGCTTCAAAGAAGCCTGCCCGACAAAAATGGGTAACCCTGAAGATTCTGAACACAGATCTGTAGTTACAAAAGGCACCCCACTCAATGAGTGGTGACAAAAATAATAAGTTATAAGTTTATATGTGCACATCATAAACCCCAAAATACATGTGGAGATCAATTGCAAATGAACTCCATTGAACTAATATTACATTGCTTTCGCAGCTAAAACTACTATAACAACACCGTTGTTTTGTACTAAACCTTGTACTAGCACAATTTCTCGCAGAGAAATTTTCATATCACATTTTAACCTTAAATTGTATCACAGCTCTCATACTCCGGCGGGGTCTAGGGTGTCCTATGTCAACTGACTGCACCCCCCCCCCCCCCCTTCCGTGAAAGTAAACATAAGTGACTGCAGGGCCACCTAGACCCTCTGCCTTAAAGCTATACATGGTAAGGAAGGTTTGTCTAGAGCAACTGACAAGTATCTAGAGAGAAACGTATGATTAGACGCCCACAACTGTGTGGACGCAATATCTTCAACTGAAAAGTTTTTCAGGAAACGTAAAGAGGCCGCCCACTTGCGTAAATCGTGGGCCCTACCCACAACGCCGGGATTACTCTCTTTAATGACTTCTACCAGAAGAGAGGCTAATCGCCGTTTAAGTAAGCGTTTACCCGTACTCGCTACCCATAAAGCACCTTGGGGGTTTTGAGGAGCTATTCTCAAATATTTGGTTAGAGCTTGCACTGGACATAAATTATGATGCACCTTTCCCCTTTTTAACGCCGGCACCGTGAACTCAGAAAACACGTGTGCACTATGCTCATTCTTGGCTACAAACGCCGGGGAGGGTGCAATGGAAATTGAATCATTAAGTCTACCAAACCTAAGACAATTAGGTGTGTTGCTCATCGCCGCCAGCTCAGACACTCTGTTTCCGGTGGCCAAAGCCAAAAGGAAAACTGCCTTCTTTAAGATTAAAGCAAAGTCTGCAGTATTTTGATACAGACGAGAATGAAGTAAAGACAAAGCTTTGTCCAGAGACCAAGTAGGCATGAGCTGACGGGGAGGTGGGCGGAGTTTAAAACACGCTCTCATAAATCCTGTTTCCTCCGCCACCGGTATGGATAGACCTGTAAGGTCAAAAAAGGGCACTCTAATCGCAGTTAAGTGATTCTTCAAAGTTACCACAGATAAACGTTTCTGCTCAAACAGATAGTTCAAGTAATTAAAAACCAATGCCACTGAGGGTACAGTTTGTTCCGTTCTAACAATCCAAGAAGTAAAAGCTTTCCAATGTGATTGATATTGTCGCTTAGTAGACTGAGTATATTGATTGAGCAATTTATTGGTCACATCCCTACCGTATGGTGCTAGCCACTTGGCCTCCTGAATGTCCATAATGCAAAAGTCAGCGAGGTCGCTAGGTTGCCAATCGTGTCTAAGTGGAAGTACCCGACCGGGAGCGATACCGGGTCCGGGCACCACATTATTAATTGCTGGTACCACACCTGCGCCGGCCACAGGGGCGCGATTAGCGAGACTAAGCCTCGATAAACTCGTAGTTTGTTCACTACGTGGCACATTAGTGACGCATCTGGCGGCGGAAACAGATAGATGGAGCTCCATCTGTTCCAGTCTGTCACTAGGGCGTCTGGCCCCTCTGCCGGCGTTATCGCCTGGCGGGTGAGGTATAGAGGGAGCTTGTGAGTCTCCTCGGACGCAAAAAGATCCACTTGTGGATGGGAGAGCTCCGCAATCATTAGGTCGAAAATGGGTTGCTTGAGCTCCCATTCTACTGTCGTGCTCTGTCTCCGGGACAGAGCGTCTGCCCAGACGTTCGCTACGCCTGGGAGATAAGATGCGTGAAGATAAATATCTAGACTGCTGGCTAGAACAAAAATCTCTTCCGACACGAGTAGCAACTTCCTTGACCTCGTTGACCCTTGTTTCTGAATACAGTGAACTGCATTCAGATTGTCCATTCTGAAGGCCACCGACTTGCCCCGTAACGCCGGGCCGTGAGCCTGAAGGAAATACAAGGGGACTAGTAACTCTTTGACATTTATGTGAGAGATTTCTAAGTGGGACCAAAGCCCCTGACCCTGGTGCCCCTGATTTGACTGAAATCCCCACCCTATGGTGCCCGACGCATCCGTGTCTACCCATACCGTTGGAGGAGGAGAGGTCCATGACATGATTGAGTGCAATGTTTCCCTCTTCGCCCAGACCGCTAGTAAGGTGTGGATTAATTTTGGTATGGGCCATATTTAGTAGGAGGCCTAGGTTTGGGGAAGTTAAATGCAGGTTTCTTAGCCTGTGCGGGACTGTGCTTCACGGCCTGTGCCATGTTAAACACTGTTCGCCATACATCAGGGGACATTAAAGAAGGAGTAAGTACTGGGGACATTACCACCTGGTTAGCAATGCGATCAGGCAGCTTGCGAACTAATGACATCCTAAGATCCTGTCGTGCTCGCACCGTCTCAAGTAAGGCTGTGCGTATGTCACCTAAGGATTGAATCGACGACTGAAGAATCAGACGCCGGGATAACTCAACTGATCTTCGAGCATCCGCGTCTGCGATTGCCTGAGTGGACCGGAGTAAAGACTTAGCCACCTGCTGAGAAACTATGTACTGTGAAAACAGGCGGAAAGCTTTTCCCCTTAGCCTAAATTCTCTGTCTAGGTGAGTAGGGGTAGGGGTAGTGAATGGGTCCTTTAGTTCACAAAGATTAATCTTATGGGCAGCTAGAAAAGAAAATAAAGCTGACGGAACTCCGCCGGCAGAACCCACCGGCATGGAGAACCATGAATGTGTATCCTGAGGGATCTGGTGGGAAGATTTAGAAGTGAAAGTGGTTGCAAAGTTTTGAGCCTCTACCTCCCAATCCACCCAAGGTCCTGGTCCCAACTGTCCCACCTTCAAAACTGGATTAGCTGTCTCGTCTGTGACGGTCTGTAAATCTAGTTCAGGAGTAAGAGCCGACAGAGCCTTAATATCATTAAACCCATCCAGCTTAGACCAGTCTGAAAAAAGTTTTGAAGCTGAGGCAGGGGGTAAAGCAGGCTTAGATGCATAAACAAAATAATCCTGATGATAATAACTAGGTATAGCCTTGATATTTACGTCCAAAACATTACCCAAGGCATCCAATGCCCTTAATTTCTTTGACTTATTTCCCTGGATAAACCACTCACGTGGTACCGGGAGTTCCCCTGACAAGGTAGGCTGGGCAAGCTCTGGCTTAGAGGGGTTCAAAAGAACCCATGACTCGTCTGGCCCATAAAGCAGGGGCATAGGTACCTTTCTAAGAGGCGCTTTGTCTAGAGGGGGTGGATTAACATCCGTGATGACCCTGACATTTGACGTAGTGAATGCCGCCGTAGCTGGCTTAGAGCTTCCTGCCGGTGACAGAGTAGGAGGGTTAGGAATCTTAGATAAATCGATTGACGTTATCAGAGGCCGTACCGCAGAACTTGTCAAGGGAGCCCCCAAGTCCATTGTGGGGTTTTCTTGTTGTTGACTAAAGAATTTAGATAGAGCATGAGTAAGTAACCCATCAATTTCTTGTGCTGTAACAAACTGGTTAGATGCAGAACTTACAGGTGAATCAGTATTATCATGGGCGGCGTCCAAGCCTGAGCCTGACCCTTGTCCTTCCCTATCTGAAATTATTGACACTTCATCTTGTTCCTCCCGATCCTCCTGAGAAGACCCCGCCGAGGCAGGGGTACCTTGTTTCCAAGATAAGTCAGGGATAGAGGATGGGGTCGCCGCGTCCCTGTGGACATCGGCTACTGTGTGACTCGTATGAGTCGGACGTGGATGGTCAGACCCTGGTTGAGCAAACCGCCAAACACCGAGGCTCTGGCCTACGCTCTCTTGAGAGTCTGAAACATTCTCAATTATTGAATTTCCTGAACTTTCCATTTCTAGGGTTAAAATATCAATAGGTAAATCTTGTTTAGGGACAGGCGCTTCACTATACTCTGAGGCTGTAACAGAAACATTTTCAGGTGTAGAGGTACGACGAGATGCACTAGACTTAGGAGAATGTCGAGAGGACTTCCTATGGGAATCCTTTTTGGAGGATTTGTGGCTACGGTGTGACCGCGAACTAGACTTAGATTTGGAAGAATCACCACCATGACCACTGGTGGAAGCTTCCGTCTTACTCTTCTTACTCGCCGGGGAAGAGGCACGACTTGAAGACTGCTGTCTGAGAGGTGACCTTGACCTCGATCTCGCCCCCGACGAGGAGGTGGCTGCCGGGGGAGTAGGCTCTCTCGGGCGTTTAGACGTATCCACAGACGATACAGAACCCTGGCTAGTCTCTGTCGGCTTAAAACCCGTTACTCTAGAGGTACGTTTAGGGGGAGGGTGCTCTGACAGCAACTTATCCCAAAGTGGGACGTTGTCACATTGAAGTGACTTATGTGCGACAATGGTAGTGTAGGCCGACATCTGTTGTCTGACCTCTCTCAACGCTACCGCCGCGGTCTTGTCATTGTCACACAGGAC
This sequence comes from Paralithodes platypus, assembly GCA_032716605.1. Lineage (NCBI taxonomy): Eukaryota > Metazoa > Arthropoda > Malacostraca > Decapoda > Lithodidae > Paralithodes > Paralithodes platypus. The sequence goes on along the minus strand of CM064578.1, from coordinate 2,894,969 downwards.
TTTATTGGCTAATTGGGAGCAAAAGGAACAATTAAGTGTAACCCAGAGACCCCTTGAACGGTCTAGACATTTAACACACCTTATGCAAAGGGTATGCGCAAAAATTGGGATACCCGCGCAAGTAGGGGTAATGCACAGGGCAAAAACTGGGGCCACAGTAGCCATGACAGAGACTGGTGTGAGGAAACTACCGCCGGGTCTGTATTGGTCCGCCGGAGCTCAGCTCTGGAAAAATAAAGACAAATTTCCAGGAATTAATGCTCATAAGGTTAACCCAAGTGTTCGCATACAAGTGTTAATAACCCGCCGGGTAACGGGATGCAAAGACACAGCTAACACATCTCGCTATGCGGCGGGGTGTAAAGAGGCTAAACAAATCTTTTTAGTTAAAGAACATGAAGAATACCCTCTGATATAATGGTCCAGCATGGCACTTATAGTCTGTAGGAGGTGGTGACTGTCTCAAGATTCAATTTTGTAACAAAGCCCCCCTCATAAAGACGCCGGCCCTTGAAATATTTTAGTAGAATAGCCCAGGGCAGGAATATACGAGATCTGATATTTTAACGAATTGTCCCAAAAGATCGTCGTAAAAATAGAAGGCGGCGATACTGAATGTATCACCAAATTAAGGTTAATCGAAATTGAATTTGTTATAAATTCCTTAGTTCCTCCACTTAGGAGCACCCGCCGGGTGTGGGAATCGATTTGGTTAAACCTCATTGAACCTTCAATTGCCGTAAGAGTAAAGGCAGCGATACACAGAGTATCACTAAAATGGATTGGTTAACTATATGAGACCTAAGTCGTTTATCCCACCCTGCTCAGGTGCACCCGCCGGGTGAGAAGTCTAAAAGTTAACCCCACAAGTTCCTGACCCCACTTCTTTGTAAAAGATCGCCGGGGAGGAACGCCTAAACAACAGCTAGGTTTTCCATGTGGTTGTCGTAAACCAGGTAGAAAAAACCTATAAAAACGAATGTTCGCAAGAACGTCGTTTTTTATATATATATATATAAGGATGGGTACAGCCATCCCGCCGGGAATTAAAGGAGGCCTGAAACCAGGCACCCACAGAGACGCAGTCCTGGAGAGCCACAGACACCTCCCCACGCCGGGGAACCAGCCAGAGTTAAAAACCACGTGTGGCCCAACACGGCTCATCGGTCAGGATTTTCATGGTGAAACCGAGAAAAAACCCGCCGGAAGGCAAGCCCCACCCTGAACAGACACCATCTGAACAATACGACACGAGGAGAGACATGCACGACTAACCAAGGTCACAACATAATCCGTGGAATTAGCCAATACATAACTAAACCAGGAAACAATTATAGTCCGAGGAATTAGCCAATACACAACTAAAACCTGGATACACATGACACAGTAGGGCATATTTATAATAATAAATAATAACACTAGACATGTGGCAAAGCTACGAGCGGCTGGCTAGGCCTAGGTAGACGGCATGAAAATAGTTGAAATATAAACACACACTGGAATAACACAACAGGAACCACCTCTAACACACCACCGTAGCGACAACTTCCCACCCCGGGAAGCCTGACAAGGACCCAGAAAAAACTTCACTAAGTGAAGAAAAATACGCTGGGAACGTCAGAAAAACAGCTTACCTCATCAGAAGGATAAAAGGCAGCAATAATTAACGCGTAATGAAAGCCGCCTGCATCACAAACTAACACAACTGTGAAAAGTTCACGTGTCCACAACAGGACCACGAGGGTACATCCGAAATAGATGCCCCATACACGACCCAAAATACACTGCACTGCGGGCAACCAGCCCAGGACACTCCTGCTACGCCTATCCTAACCTTACTCGATACATCCTGGAGTAAACAAATGAGAAAAAACTCACTAGGGACGCAACGAATGCGGAACCAGCGGAGCGTGGAAGGCACGTCCGGGCAGGCTGAGCGCAGAGCAGAGAAGGAGGAATGACGCCTGAATCAGCGTCTGGTCAGAAATCCACACAAGTACATCCACGATATGATGGAAAGCTTATTGGATAGTTATTCTTATTTTCTTTTTCTTTTTATTTTTTACGAAGTTTTTTCGTAGTGAGAACCCAATTCATAATGACTGAAGCCATGAATGAGGTCGCGTGCGCTCATGATGAAGGCTCCTCAGTTTTTTAAATGCTCTGCGCGGTAGATTCAAACTACGGCGGATTAGTGTTTGAAGAGGATGCCTTATGTAATAGGCATGTTCGTCAATGATATTCGCCACTAATAAATACAGTGATTGATGTACTGGACTGTGCAGGCCTGATATCATATCCTAGGTCAACACTGATCTCATATAGATTTACATGCTATCTATCTATTGCCTGACGCCGTGATCCCCGAAGGGATGGCCACGAACGAACCGCCCCCATGCACCTCTGTCCCCAGTCAGTCGACGCCCCTCCTCCCAACCAGCACGGCCTTCATCCATATACTTCCTCACTCCATCCTTCCATCCTTCCACCTCTCCTTCGGTGCACCTCTCCCTCTCTGTCCCTCCACCTCGCTCTCGTACACCCTCTTAGTCATTCTCTCGCTTTCCATACGTTCCATATGGCCGAACCATCTCAAGTTGTTCCTTATCAAACTTTCCAGCACATCTATTTAGTATTGGTTCTCTCCGTCTATGACGAAGAGCCTATACTATATTATAGGTTTGACTCCTGTAAGGAGATAAAGAAAACCTAATATTTAGTAGTGGCCCCGTAATCATTGACGAACATGCCTATTACATAAGGCATCCTCTTCAAACACTAATCCGCCGTAGTTTTGAATCTACCGCGCAGAGCATTTAAAAACTGAGGAGCCTTCATCATGAGCGCACGCGACCTCACTCATGGCTTCAGTCATTATGAATTGGGTTCTCACTACGAAAAAACTTTGTAAAAAATAAAAACAAAAAGAAAATAAGAATAACTATCTAATAAGCTTTCCATCATATCGTGGATGTACTTGTGTGGATCTCTGACCAGACGCTGATTCAGGCGTCATTCCTCCTTCACTGACATATCAAGTAAACCAAAATCCTCAATACATCAACGAATGGGAAGGGGACGGTCGGGAGGGCCCCAGTCGTCAATGATTACGGGGCCACTACTAAATATTAGGTTTTCTTTATCTCCTTACAGGAGTCAAACCTATAATTTATTAGTGGCCCCTCCATCATTGACGAACATGCCTGATTTCTAAGACTGGAGGGGGACATTCGTAATCATATCATAACTCTAGAAAAGCAGATAATAAAAACAACCACATAGTATTCTTACTTTGAAAATATATTTAACAACGGCGTAGGCCGAAAATATACAAGAAGGGGGTTCAGGCAGGTGCGTGCTTCAAAGAAGCCTGCCTGACAAAAAATGGGTAACCCTGAAGATTCTGAACACAGATCTGTAGTTACAAAGGCACCCCACTCAACGAGTGGTGACAAAAATAACAAGTTATAAGTTTATATGTGCACATAATAAACCCCCAAATAAACTTGGAGATAAATTGCAAAGGAACTCCATTGTTCTAATATTAAATTGCTTTCGCAGCTAAAACTACTATAACAACACCGTTGTTTTGTACTTAACATTGTACTAGCACAATTTCTCGCTGAGAAATTTTCATATCACATTTTAACCTTAAATTGTATCACAGCTCTCATACTTCGGCGGGGTCTAGGGTGTCCTATGTCAACTGACTGCACCCCCCCCCCCCTTTCCCGTGAAAGTAAACAAAAGTGACTGCAGGGCCACCTAGACCCTCTGCCTTAAAGCTATACATGGTAAGGAAGGTTTGTCTAGAGCAACTGACAAGTATCTAGACAGAAACGTATGATTAGACGCCCACAACTGCGTGGACGCGATATCTTCGACTGAAATTTTTTCAGGAAACGTAAAGAGGCTGCCCATTTGCGTAAATCGTGGGCCCGACCCACAACGCCGGGATTACTTTCTTTAATGATTTCTACCAGAAGAGAGGCTAATCGCCGTTTAAGTAAGCGTTTACCCGTACTTGCTACCCATAAAGCACCTTGGGGTTTCGAGGAGCTACTCTCAAATATTTGGTTAGAGCTTGCACTGGACATAGATTATGATGCACCTTTCCCCTTTTTAACGCCGGCACCGTGAACTCAGAAAACACGTGTGCACTATGCTCATTCTTGGCTACAAAACCTGGGGAGGGTGCAATGGAAATACATTCATTAAGTCTACCAAACCTAAGACAATTAGGTGTGTTGCTCATCGCCGCCAGCTCAGACACTCTGTTTCCGGTGGCCAAAGCCAAAAGGAAAACCGCCTTTTTTAAGAGTAATGCAAAGTCTGCAGTATTTTGGTACAGACGAGAGTGAAGCAAAGACAAAGCTTTGTCCAGAGACCAAGTAGGCATGAGCTGACGGGGAGGTGGGCGGAGTTTAAAACATGCTCTCATAAAACCTGTTTCCTCCGCTACCGGTATGGAAAGACCCGTAAGGTCTAAAAAGGGCACTCTAATCGCAGTTAAGTGATTTTTTAATGTTACCACAGATAAACGTTTCTGCTCAAACAGATAATTCAAATAATTAAAAACTAATGCCACTGAGGGTACAGTTTGTTCCGTTCTAACGATCCAAGAAGTAAAGGCTTGCCAATGTGATTGATACTGTCGTTTTGTAGACTGAGTATATTGATTGAGTAATTTATTGGTCACATCTCTACCGTATGGTGCTAGCCACTTGGCCTCCTGAATGTCCATAATGCAAAAGTCAGCGAGGTCGCTAGGTTGCCAATCGTGTCTAAGTGGAAATACCCGACCGGGAGCGATACCGGGTCCGGGCACCACATTTTCAATTGCTGGTACCACAACTGCGCCGGCCACAGGGGCGCGATTAGCGAGACTAAGCCTCGATAATCTCGTAGTTTGTTCACTACGTGGCACATTAGTGACGCATCTGGCGGTGGAAACAGATAGATGGAGCTCCATTTGTTCCAGTCTGTCACTAGGGCGTCTGGCCCCCCTGCCGGCGTTTTCGCCTGGCGGGTGAGGTATAGAGGGAGTTTGTGAGTCTCCTCGGATGCAAAAAGATCCACTTGTGGATGGGAGAGCTCTGCAATCATTAGGTTGAAAATGGGTTGCTTGAGCTCCCATTCTACTGTCGTGCTCTGTCTCCGGGACAGAGCGTCTGCCCAGACGTTCGCTACGCCTGGGAGATAAGATGCGTGAAGATAAATATCTAGACTGTTGGCTAGAGCAAAAATCTCTTCCGACACGTTTAGCAACTTCCTTGACCTCGTTGACCCTTGTTTCTGAATACAGTGGACTGCATTCAGATTGTCCATTCTGAAGGCCACCGACTTGCCCCGTAACGCCGGGCCGTGAGCCTGAAGGAAATACAAGGGGACTAGTAATTCTTTGACATTGATGTGAGAGATTTCTAAGTGGGACCAAAGCCCCTGACCCTGGTGCCCCTGATTTGACTGAAATCCCCACCCTATTGTGCCTGACGCATCCGTGTCTACCCATACCGTTGGTGGAGGAGAGGTCCATGACATTATTGAGTGCAATGTTTCCCTCTTCGCCCAGACCGCTAGTAAGGTGTGGATTAATTTCGGGATGGGCCATAATTTTCCCGCCGGTAAGAGCGGGAAATATTTGTTGCCTTCCAATATTAATCGTTTTACTTTCAACCGGCCCAACTTGACAGTTAGTTGAATACAGTTGAGAGAGCCGACCAGAGACTCCCAGACCCTTCGCGTCGTAGTCAGACTGTGAAGAAACCTGAACAGTTTCCTGCGAAACCTGTTGCGATTGTCCACACTCTGACTCAGAGTGAGAGCGGTGTCCCAGACCAGCCCTATCCACTGAATTACTCGTGAGGGAACAAGGTTTGACTTTACCAGATTTACCTTGAAGCCTAGAGTTTTGACATGATTTAAAATGATATTGACATGTTTTATGCATAATTGTTGTGTCTCTGCCACCACCAGCCAGTCGTCTAGATACCACAACACTCTGATCCCCTGTTTTAACAATGGCATCAGGGCTTGCCGGACTAGTTTTGTGAATAATCGAGGTGCTAGGTTCAAGCCGAACGGCATCCTCTGAAAAACAAAATTTTGGTGCCTGATCCGTAAGGCCAAAAACCGTTGAAATCTTTTGTTGACCGATACATGCCAATAGGCGTCTGTCAGGTCTAGTGAACACATCCAACCTCCCGGTGGAAGTGTTAGCCTGATTTGGTGTACTGTTAACATTCTGAAAGATTCGTTGTGAATGTGAAGATTCAGATAAGACATTACCCCCCTGGGGGTTAGGGAATAGAATATGCCCCACGTGCCTTCTGCGTGTCGTAAGAGGCGACTAAAGAGGTTGGGTCGGTGGGCTTGCGACCCCCACCCGGAAAAAATATCTAAGCAAAGAAAAACGAACGAACAGCCTCGGATGCGGACGGAACCAACATTGACGAACCACGACCGACTAAGGACATGCCTTCGGACATTCTGAGAATGGCTACGTGGAATGTTAGTGGCATGAATGATGGCACAAAAGAGAGAGGTTCTGGAAGTGTTAGTGAATGCCAGGCTGGATGTATGTGGAATGACAGAGACCAAATGGAAAGGTTCAGATGTGAGAGAATGGGAATGTGGAATGGGTGTGTGGCTGGAGTGAGTGAAGGAACAGCGAGAGAAGGTGCATGTTTGTTTGTAAGTAGCAAATGGAAGGAATGTGTAAGAGAGTATGGGTCTGTGGGTTCAAGGATTGTGTGGGTGAGAATGAAAGTAGGAATACAAACGTGGGTGATTGTATGTGTGTATGCCCCGACAGAGGATATACTTGAAAGAAAGAAAGAGGAGTTCTGGATGAATGTGGAGGCGTGCCTGGAGAAGTTTGACAAGAACGAAAGAATATTTCTGATTGGGGATATGAATGGTAAGGTGGGTGATAGGAAAGTTGAGGGAGTGGTGGGAGGGTGGGGGGTACCATCAGAGGTGAATGGGAATAGTAGTGCACTTGTGGACGTATGTGTGGGGAGGAGGCTGTGGATAGCCAACACCTTCTTCCGACACAGAATGATCCACAGGTACACGTGGAAACGGATGTTGACGATGAAGGATAAGACAGTGGTGGAACGAAAGTCATTGATTGATTATGTATGTGTGGATGAACGAATGAAGAAATCTGTGATGGATGCTAGGGTGTATAGGGGTATTGGAGGGGGTCTGTCTGATCATTATGTAGTGGTAGCTAAGGTTAGGATACAAAAGAAGTGGGTGAGGAGAGCGGGAGGGAGGCGAGGAGGGTGGAATGGTGAGGGGGGGGAGGTTGCAGGAGGAGGAAGTCAGGGAGGAGTACAGGAGAGCAGTGGAAAGACGACTAGGTGGGTTCGACCTGGAAGTTATGGAGGAAGTGGAGGAGACGCGTAAGGTGTTTAGAGATGAGATCTGTGCAGCATGTGAGGAGGTGTGTGGAGTGAGGAGAAGAGGGGAGTGAAAGGTACAGCATGGTGGACAGAAGAGGTAAGAATAGCTGTGGAAGAAAAGAAAAGCATATAGAGAATGGTTGGGTAGTAGAGGGAATGAAGATTCCGAGAGACAGAAACTAGCGAGGTACGTGGAGAGTAAGAGGGTGGTGAAGAGAGTAGTGAAGGAAAGTAAGAGAAGAGTAGATGAGGAATTTGGAAGGAATCTGAGTGTAAAATGGAGGGAGAGTAAGAAACTGTTCTGGAAAGAAGTCAAGAAAGTTAGGGAAGGTAGCAAGGGAAACAGTAAGGGTGTGAAAGATAAGAATGGGAGAATGCTAGCCGAGAAGCAAGAGAGAGTCGAAAGATGGAGGGAGTACTTCAGTGAGTTGCTAAATGAAAGGAATGAAGAGCCAGCAAACATAGCTGGATATGGTATGGGAGGGAGAAGAAGAGAAGTGGAGGAGGAGGTGGGGATCAGGAGGTCAGAAGTGTGGGAAGCCATGAAAGAGTGAAGTTGGGGAAAGCACCAGGAACAGATGGAGTGTGTGGGGAAATGTTGAGGTATGGTGGTGAGATAGTGATAGAATGGGTATGGAAAATGTGCAAACTAGCATGGGAGAAGGGGAGTGCACCCGATGACTGGAAGACTGGCATAATAGTCACCCTATATAAGGGCAAAGGGGAAAGAGGAGTGTGTGGTAACCACCGAGGAATATGTCTTCTAAGCGTAGTAGGGAAGGTATACAGTAGGGTAGTGATTGAGAGAGTGAGAGTGAGAACGGAGAAATGGATAGGCGACGAGCAGGGAGGTTTTAGGAAGGGAAGAGGATGTGTAGATCAGATTTTTACCCTGAATTGTGTTGTGGAGAAGTATCTGGAGAAGAAACAAAAGGTGTATGTTGCCTTTATGGACTTGGAGAAGGCCTATGACAGAGTGGATAGAGAAGGTTTGTGGAAAGTACTTAGAATATACGGAGTAGAGGGCAAGTTGCTGAAAGCAGTGAAGAGCATGTATGAGGGTGCAAAGGCGGCAGTACGTGGAGAGTGAGCAGAGCGAGTTCTTTGACCTGAATGTTGGTTTGAAACAGGGGTGTGTGATGTCCCCGTGGTTGTTTACTGTATATATGGATGGAGTTATGAAAGAATACTATCAAGAGCAGTGGATGTTGGTGTATCGCTGAAAAGGGAGGGAATTGAGTGGAAGCTACCTATACTGCTGTTTGCGGATGATACAGTTCTGATGATAATGAATGGGAGTTGCAGGGTCTGGTAAATGAGTTTGGAACAGTGTGCGAAAAACGGAATTTGAAGGTAAATACGGGGAAGAGCAAGGTTATGGTCTTCGAAAGGGTGAAGTCACAGAGTGTGAGGTGAAGCTGAACGGTCAGGCTATGGAGATCGTCAACTCTTTTAAGTATCTGGGCAGTGTGTTGAGTAATGGGACTATGGATGAAGAGGTGCGGGAGAGGGTACAACAGGGGAAGAGGGTTGTAGGAACGCTAAAAAGCAGTAACAAGAAATAGGGTGGTCAGTATGGAAGTGAAGAAGTCCTTGCATGACAGTGTGGTAATCCCGACACTGACTTACGGAAGCGAAGCATGGACGTTGGTTGAGAGACTCAGACCAAGAGTGAGAGCAGTGGAAATGAATTACTTAAGGAGTGCGTGCGGAGTTACATGGAGGGATAGACAGACTAATGAGGAAGTAAGAAGGAGGTGTGGTGTGGAGGTAGATGTGCTGGAAAGTGTGAAAAGGAACAACTTGAGATGGTTCGGCCATATGGAACGTATGGAAAGCGAGAGAATGACTAAGAGGGTGTATGAGAGCGAGGTGGAGGGACAGAGGGGGAGAGGTAGACCGAATATGAGGTGGAAGGATGGAGTGAGGAAGTACATGAACGAAGGTGGTGCTGGTTGGGGGGAGGGGCGTCGACTGACTGGGGACAGAGGTGCATGGGGGCGGTTCGTTCGTGGCCACCCCTTCGGGGATCACGGCGTCAGGCAATAGATAGATAGATAGAATGTATAGTATAATCTGATAAGTCAAATAACATCACATAAACTGGCACTGTTCTATTTTCTACTTTGGAGTGCAGATCTAATTTATTTAAAGAACATTCTCAAGTTATTGACAACTGCAAATGATGGGTTAAGAATATTGAGAAGACAGATAAAATACAGTACCACTCCAAATAAATCTCCAACAAAATAGTCATATTATAGGTTTGACTCCTGTAAGGAGATAAAGAAAACCTAATATTTAGTAGTGGCCCCGTAATCATTGACGAACATGCCTATTACATAAGGCATCCTCTTCAAACACTAATCCGTCGTAGTTTGAATCTACCGCGCAGAGCATTTAAAAAACTGAGGAGCCTTCATCATGAGCGCACGCGACCTCACTCATGGCTTCAGTCATTATGAATTGGGTTCTCACTACGAAAAAACTTCGTAAAAAATAAAAACAAAAAGAAAATAAGAATAACTATCCAATAAGCTTTCCATCATATCGTGGATGTACTTGTGTGGATTTCTGACCAGACGCTGATTCAGGCGTCATTCCTCCTTCACTGACATATCAAGTAAACCAAAATCCTTAATACATCAACGAATGGGAAGGGGACGGTCGGGAGGGCCCCAGTCGTCAATGATTACGGGGCCACTACTAAATATTAGGTTTTCTTTATCTCCTTACAGGAGTCAAACCTATAATTTATTAGTGGCCCCTCCATCATTGACGAACATGCCTGATATCTAAGACTGGAGGGGGACATTCGTAATCATATCATAACTCTAGAAAAGCAGATAATAAAAACAACCACATAGTATTCTTACTTTTGAAAAATGTATTTAATACGGCGTAGGCCGGAAATATACAAGAAAAAGGGGTTCAGGCAGGTGCGTGCTTCAAAGAAGCCTGCCCGACAAAAATGGGTAACCCTGAAGATTCTGAACACAGATCTGTAGTTACAAAAGGCACCCCACTCAATGAGTGGTGACAAAAATAATAAGTTATAAGTTTATATGTGCACATCATAAACCCCAAAATACATGTGGAGATCAATTGCAAATGAACTCCATTGAACTAATATTACATTGCTTTCGCAGCTAAAACTACTATAACAACACCGTTGTTTTGTACTAAACCTTGTACTAGCACAATTTCTCGCAGAGAAATTTTCATATCACATTTTAACCTTAAATTGTATCACAGCTCTCATACTCCGGCGGGGTCTAGGGTGTCCTATGTCAACTGACTGCACCCCCCCCCCCCCCCTTCCGTGAAAGTAAACATAAGTGACTGCAGGGCCACCTAGACCCTCTGCCTTAAAGCTATACATGGTAAGGAAGGTTTGTCTAGAGCAACTGACAAGTATCTAGAGAGAAACGTATGATTAGACGCCCACAACTGTGTGGACGCAATATCTTCAACTGAAAAGTTTTTCAGGAAACGTAAAGAGGCCGCCCACTTGCGTAAATCGTGGGCCCTACCCACAACGCCGGGATTACTCTCTTTAATGACTTCTACCAGAAGAGAGGCTAATCGCCGTTTAAGTAAGCGTTTACCCGTACTCGCTACCCATAAAGCACCTTGGGGGTTTTGAGGAGCTATTCTCAAATATTTGGTTAGAGCTTGCACTGGACATAAATTATGATGCACCTTTCCCCTTTTTAACGCCGGCACCGTGAACTCAGAAAACACGTGTGCACTATGCTCATTCTTGGCTACAAACGCCGGGGAGGGTGCAATGGAAATTGAATCATTAAGTCTACCAAACCTAAGACAATTAGGTGTGTTGCTCATCGCCGCCAGCTCAGACACTCTGTTTCCGGTGGCCAAAGCCAAAAGGAAAACTGCCTTCTTTAAGATTAAAGCAAAGTCTGCAGTATTTTGATACAAACGAGAATGAAGTAAAGACAAAGCTTTGTCCAGAGACCAAGTAGGCATGAGCTGACGGGGAGGTGGGCGGAGTTTAAAACACGCTCTCATAAATCCTGTTTCCTCCGCCACCGGTATGGATAGACCTGTAAGGTCAAAAAAGGGCACTCTAATCGCAGTTAAGTGATTCTTCAAAGTTACCACAGATAAACGTTTCTGCTCAAACAGATAGTTCAAGTAATTAAAAACCAATGCCACTGAGGGTACAGTTTGTTCCGTTCTAACAATCCAAGAAGTAAAAGCTTTCCAATGTGATTGATATTGTCGCTTAGTAGACTGAGTATATTGATTGAGCAATTTATTGGTCACATCCCTACTGTATGGTGCTAGCCACTTGGCCTCCTGAATGTCCATAATGCAAAAGTCAGCGAGGTCGCTAGGTTGCCAATCGTGTCTAAGTGGAAGTACCCGACCGGGAGCGATACCGGGTCCGGGCACCACATTATTAATTGCTGGTACCACACCTGCGCCGGCCACAGGGGCGCGATTAGCGAGACTAAGCCTCGATAAACTCGTAGTTTGTTCACTACGTGGCACATTAGTGACGCATCTGGCGGCGGAAACAGATAGATGGAGCTCCATCTGTTCCAGTCTGTCACTAGGGTGTCTGGCCCCTCTGCCGGCGTTATCGCCCGGCGGGTGAGGTATAGAGGGAGCTTGTGAGTCTCCTCGGACGCAAAAAGATCCACTTGTGGATGGGAGAGCTCCGCAATCATTAGGTTGAAAATTGGTTGCTTGAGCTCCCATTCTACTGTCGTGCTCTGTCTCCGGGACAGAGCGTCTGCCCAGACGTTCGCTACGCCTGGGAGATAAGATGCGTGAAGATAAATATCTAGACTGCTGGCTAGAACAAAAATCTCTTCCGACACGAGTAGCAACTTAATTGACCTCGTTGACCCTTGTTTCTGAATACAGTGAACTGCATTCAGATTGTCCATTCTGAAGGCCACCGACTTGCCCCGTAACGCCGGGCCGTGAGCCTGAAGGAAATACAAGGGGACTAGTAACTCTTTGACATTTATGTGAGAGATTTCTAAGTGGGACCAAAGCCCCTGACCCTGGTGCCCCTGATTTGACTGAAATCCCCACCCTATGGTGCCCGACGCATCCGTGTCTACCCATACCATTGGAGGAGGAGAGGTCCATGACATGATTGAGTGCAATGTTTCCCTCTTCGCCCAGACCGCTAGTAAGGTGTGGATTAATTTTGGTATGGGCCATATTTAGTAGGAGGCCTAGGTTTGGGGAAGTTAAATGCAGGTTTCTTAGCCTGTGCGGGACTGTGCTTCACGGCCTGTGCCATGTTAAACACTGTTCGCCATACATCAGGGGACATTAAAGAAGGAGTAAGTAGATGGAGTGAGGAACCACATGAACGAAGGCGGTGCTGGTTGGGGGGATGGGCGTCGACTGACTGGGGACAGAGGTGCATGGGGGCGGTTCGTTCGTGGCCACCCCTTCGGGGATCACGGCGTCAGGCAATAGATAGATAGATAGAGATAAGACAGGTCTACGACCGGCCTCATCTGAACACTGTCCCTTTTGGGAACCAAAAATAGTTTGGACGTGAATACAGGGTAATTTGGTGGGACCGGGATGATGACATTCTTGGCAATCATTTCCTGGGCTAGTGACTCCACCTCTAAAGAAACAAAATTCGCCGTTGTCGGCTGACGTAATCGAGGTCGCCGGAGCCACTGCCAAGTGATGCCTTTGCGTGCCACCATCCGTGCCCAAGTGTTTAACGGCCATGCTTGGTGACACGTTCGGAACGACCCAGTTAGCAGACAAGGGTTCGCCGGCTGTACTACCCTCGGTTCCTCCGGCCTTAAGGTAGGCACCGGGAGTGAGAGAGACTTTAGTTTTTTGATGGTGGGGTTGGTGGTGCTGGACGCTTTGCCGGCTGGCTGGTGTTGGCCGAAGACTGGCCCTGACCTGGTTTATTCTGGCCGCGTCCTCTCTGACCTGAAAACCTACTCTGTCTATGCCTGTACTGACCCTGGGGGGAGTGGGAGGACTTAGGCGGAAGAAAAGGTTTAGATCCCCCTGGCTGAGCTTTAGTAGTAGGCCTGGGTTTGGGGAAGTTAAATGCAGGTTTCTTAGAAGGGGTGGGACTGTGCTTAACGGCCTGTGCCATATTGAACACCGTTCGCCACACTTCAGGGGTCATTAAAGAGGGAGTAAGCACTGGTGACATAACC
>CM064578.1:2813243-2881278 GCA_032716605.1 Paralithodes platypus | reverse complement strand
GGCGATTATAAGATGCTGTACTCTTCTCAGATATTGCTTTTTTCCTGGCAAGTGATTGCGAGCATACACTTGCGAGCTTCGTTCAATAATGAAGTTGGAGCTGTAGGACCAGCGATTATTTAGCAGACCATTACCATGTAAAATAAGGTTGTAGTAAATTCATAAATACAATAAACTAAATTCAACAATACTTTTAAGGCAGCAGAAACCTACATTGTTATTGCATGTATGATTGATATCAATGTTTAAACGGGCCCACTATTCCTTATAGCGAGAAACTCACAAGTGGTCAGCTCAGGATAAAAACGGTCTTTTACCAGGATATTTCATTATGCTTCATGACCCACTAATGCTGTATGGTATATTCGAAGATATCTTAATAAAGGTGGATTTACACAAGCCACTATTTCCCGCAAAACATTTGATCGGCAACTTAATTCTAGTAACATTCTGAGATTTTTTGGACTGGAAATGACAAGTAAGCTGAAGACAGATTATTATGTAGGTGGCAAAATAATTTCAAAAAGTAATTATACTAGATCAGAATTGCAACAACAAAAAGTTAAAGGAAAAAGTGCTCGTGTAATCGTCCGCATGAACCCATCTCCGGCAAAAAGCTTGCAGATCAGATCCCGATACCTGAGAGTAAGCCATCGTTGGGACTCTTAACACCGCAGATCAAACGCCTTATACAGGGACTCCAACATCTGCATAAATTCCGTCCAGTCACTGGCCACTCCATCCTCGTCCAGTTTCGTCAGCATAACCAAAGTCGATGCGTCGAACGTAGTGGTTGCCTGGCTTTCCACACACCATGACATTCTTCGAACCGTGGATGTCCCCGTGGGTGGTATCCGGCCTTGTTGTAGAGCCGCAACCTGGCGATTTACGTCCTCTCCAAGAAGGTCAAGCTCATCCCGAGAGCTAGCATGAAAGGCAAATAGAGTCGAGCCATGACAATACTCCATCATCAACAACGAGCCTTCGTCACTAGCAGACACTAGCTGTGGTGCCTCTCCTGCCCCATCCCACAGTATACAACACATTAGCCTCCGCCATTCAAGTCCTTATGGCCAGGGTTAGCATCCTTCATGCAGGCCTTAACTTTCTTATTGTACCCTCACCAGAGGAGCCGTCCCGTCAACACCTTTGCCCAGCTGTGAGTCCACCTTACCACCATCCAAGATCTCATTTCGGGAATGCAGCAATTTATCCAGAACCACTGTTTCCAGCCCCAAAATCGTGCTATTTTGTGCAATATGGCCATCATTAATAGTAGTAATTATGGCAGGCAATTTAGCTTATGTTTATCACCAACTAATTTCGTACTAATTTCAAATTAGTACGAAATGAAAAATAACTTGCACTGAGAGAGCTTAATCAACAAGCGTCTTGCTAGTCAAGAGATCAGTGGAACAATCTGATATGCGACTATAGGCTAGTTTATGGTAGCATCAATGTATATAGCCTATGTGGTGAAGATCGGCATAAACGCTGTTTTATCATAAGAATTCACATCCTGGAAATACTATTTAAAAACACAATATCTATCTAATTTACAGTGTGGAATAGCATTAAAATTGTTGAAAAATATTCGAAAATATGGCCACGTTTATTAAAATAAAATAGTTAGAGCCTTAAACAAATTAGTTTTCTTTTACTGTATTTAGTTTTTCACCAAAGAAAATCGCAAATTTATGGACTAACTAATATATTCTCAAACGCCGCCAACTTTCCCTATCCCACACTATTTTTGTTTTCTGTCAACCTAATTATATATTGCTGAATGGGTAGATATCTGTATATTTAAAAAACAAAATTGACACGTTGGCACTACACATTATAAACATTGCATCGTTCATATAATGATATAAGAGAACATTAGTAATTATTTCAGATTTACAAGTGCGCAAGATTTCTCAATCTTTGAAACATCTATATAATCTTAAGAGCACATGCCTCAATTCGTATTGTATGTAATTAGCTGCGAACCATTTAATTAGTTTCATTAGAGTTCAACCCCACTAGTTTAAGATTATAGGACGTTAGGCCCATTGGTTTGGCCAGTTTTGACATTTCGACCCATTTCTTTGTCAATTTTAAGACATTTAGTGCCATTTAGGTGTCGATGTTTTTCTGGAGAGCGATAGTGAGCCTGTAATTTAGGAGGAACCGGCCTTAGGCCAGAAATTTTGTTTCTACTGAAAAATGTAGAAATTTATCTCGAAGGGGGGTTCTAGGGGGTATTTTTCAAGCTTGATGGAGGTCTAGCGAGAAAACTTAAACAATATATGAATAAATTAATTAATAGACCCAAACGAACTGTCAGTCTCCCTTAACCCCTTCTGTCGCGGTGAAGTCCTTTTAACTTTATTCTCAGACTACTATTAGATAATTTTATTCAGTTTATAAAGGGCCGATCAGCACTTAACAGGCTTCGAAGTATCCTCACTTAACCCTTTTTACAGCTCTTTCTTGAACTGCCAAAAAAATCGCTTTGTAAACATAGCTACAATTAAATTAAAAAGGACGTTGCCAGTACAGAAGGGGTTAGTTAAGAAGGATCAGTGGTAGTAAAATGGGTTAAGTTGAGATAGTTCGAAGCCTGAATACAAAGCCTAGAGGCCATTCCTAAAACTGATGAATATCGTCTAAAGCCGCTGTCACACGATCGCTTTTTCCGTCAATTTTCCTTATGAGCCAAGTTTTTCTCGTATTATTTCGAGACTTTTTCGCCACTGGTATCGGTAATTAAGACTGAAGGGAGATTAAGTTAGGCGGCTGAACGACTGATGAACTGAATTCCTGAATTATGATAAAGGGGTGTAATATTTCTAAGCTTCCAGACCATAATTGCCCCGTAAATATTGCTCGAAAAAGAGCGTGTGTGATTCCAGCTTTTCAATATAGCTAGAATATAATGAAGAACAAGTTGCCGATATGGAAGTTGTTAGAAGACCGTTGAAATCGTAAGGGGAGGCAGACCGTTTTTCTGGACCCCCATCTCCCTAATGTTTAGCCCCACTAGTTTAGTGATTATAAGACGTTCGGCCCATTAGTTTTGGCGATTTAAGACTTTTAGCCCCATTTCGTTGTCAATATTAAGACCTTTCGTGCCATTTAGGTGTCAATTTTTTCCTGGCGAGCGATAGCAAGCCTGTAATTTTAAGAGAAACCGGCACGGGAAATTTTTCTACCGAAAAATGTCCAAATTTATCTTGAAGGGGGGTCTAGGGTGTGTTTTTCTAAGCTTGATGGAGGTCTAGGGAGGAAACTGAAAAAATAAATTAATTAATAGACCAAACAAACGGTCAGTCTCCCTTAATTTGACTGTTATCTAAGCAGTATGGGACTTTGTCATAGGTCTGTCGTCGTTTGTGGATACAAAAATTGGTCATTTTCTGAAGACCCACTACGATAGATATTTAGATCTGGACATGTCGTCGACCCTTAAGGGGAGGCAGACCGTTTTTCTGAACCCCCTTCTCCCTAATGTTTAGCCCCACTAGTTTTGAGATTATAAGACGTTCGGCCCATTAGTTTGGCGATTTTAAGACTTTCCGCGCTATTTTTGTCACCTTTCGTGCCATTTAGGTGTCGATGTTTTCCTGGCGAGCGTTAGCGAGCCTGCAATTCTAAGAGCGACCGGCCTTTGGCCAGAAAAATTTTCTACCGAAAAATGTACAAATTTATCTTGGAGGGGGGGTCTAGGGGTGTTTTTCTAATCTTGATGGAGATTGATGGAGAAGCACGCTGTGGTCTGAATACAGTATAATTTACATGAGACGATCATTTCCATGTCGTTCACATAACAGAGAAAGAGTAAGGAACCAAGGATGCTTCCCTGCGGGACCCCACAGTTAATTGGCATAGGATCAGATATATTATCATAAATTTTGACTCTTTGGGTTCTACCACTAAGATAAGATTTAAACCAGTTCACAGACCCTATGCCCATTGCTTGTAGTTTATTACATAGGATATCATGGTCTACTGTGTCAAACGCTTTTTTGTAGATCAAGAAGAAACCATACGGTGTAGTTACCTTTAGACATTTCTTAACGAATGTGATCCGTTAAGTGGATGAGGACAGGAGTCTGTCGAGTACATGCAATCTGAAACCTGATTGAAACTTATAGAATAGATCATTTTGTTTGAGGTAGTGTTCAATTTGGGTATATACCGCTCTTTCAAGGGCTTTTAGATACAATACATAATATGCTAACTGGTCTGTAGTTGCCAACTTCTAGTTTATTTCCTTTCTTGAATAGAGGGGTTGCAATAGCTTCCTTCAGTTCAGCAGGTACAGTGTTGGTGTTAATTGACAAGTTGATGATGTGGGTTAGGGGGCCTGCTATACCAATGGCTCCATCTCGTAGAAATTTGGCAGGAATTTTGTCTGGTCCTGTGCTTTTATTTACATTTAGGTTAGACAGCTCGTCAAAAGTGTATTTTGGTGTAACATTTTGCAATCCAAATGTGTTCGGGTGCATGTCTTTATCTATGTAGAAATTTCGAAAGGTGGCCGTTGTTGTCGTGTATTTATTGAGAGGTTGAGGTAGGTTCTGTGCAAGTGTGTTTGCTATGGAAGTGAAGAAGGAGTTGAAGTAGGTTGAAATTTGTCGTTTATCGTGGCAAACCTGATCATTAATGGTGAGAGCAATATTAGTGTTAGACGAATCCCTGTCTTGTTGCTGTAAGCCTGTTGTTTTTAGGTGCCTCCATAGTTTCTTTGGGTTATTCTGATATTCCTCTGCCTTATTGTGAAAATAATTAGTTTTCGCTGATTTTATTTTCCTACTTAGTTTATTCCTGGCCCTGTTGAACTCATTTTTCAGACCTTGATCCTGGCTATGTTTCGCTAGCCTTTTTAACAGATTGTCTCTGTGTTCCAGATGGTGTAGTATGTCATTGTTGATCCATGGGTCTGACCTTGCTTTAATTCGTATGTCTTTCAGAGGAGCTATTTCGTCTAGGATGTTTGTGATGATGGTTCTGAAGCCAACCCATGCGTCATTAACGTTTGTACTTCCAAACACTGGAGACCAGTCTGTATTCCATAAAATGTCCAGAAATGTTTCTTTATTGTAGTTTCTGAGTGACCTTGTTTTGATAACCTTGTGATTCTCTAGGGTAATTTTTGTGGTTTTCCGTGTTCAATATGTGACGAAGTGATGTGACGCCTCCCGGCGTTAGCAGAATGGTTGTGTGGGGCATTGCAGCTCGCTAGCGCTCGCCAGGATGGGGGGATAGGCTACAGTTGTCCTAGAATGATCTGCTTTATTTCATTAGTCTCGTGTTGCCACAGACAGTCTAGAAATGGTCTTTGCTTTGGTCTGTGACCGCGCCTTATATTTTATATTCGCTATAATATAAATGTTGCTTGTGTGGGAGGCGAGCGAGAGAGTGTGAGGGAGTACACCCGGCAGCGAGGTGAGCTATGACGTGGCTCGCTTGGGCGCTGACGGCGTTGGCGGCCGGGTGGTCAACTAGTCCCTTCCCGTCGTGGCCTCGTGTTTTTTACCAGCTCAGAGCTTGCCTGACACGCGTATCGCCTACATCCATTGCAATTCTGTCCCCCATACTCGCTACTTTGCATACTATTTCTCTCTCTCGACTTCTCCTTTCTCATTCTCTAATCTTTATTAAACTCAACATCCCTTCTGGTTTCAGCATAGACGTTCACCGTCGACCAGTCGTATTGTACGCGAAGCTCTCAGCTATTTCCATGTATTAGGTTAAGGAGGTATTATGCTTTATTGAGGTTTAGAGAGACGGACTTTTCCGTATGTGTCCTCTCTCGGGAAGGTTGTAGACCGGTATATGTCTCCCTTGCAAGGTGTTGAGTGATTCTGCTTGGTTATCTAAAGCTAGACTAGGGGTAAGGTTACTGTGTCGTTGTCTCCGATGTGTGCAGTGTTAGCTAAGCTCTGCACGACATCGACAGGTACTGTGGGAGCCTAAGTTGTCTTCGGGTTGGTTTACTTTGCGAGCACAGCGCTGTGGTGTGAGAGGGCCATAGCCTATCCCTCACAACATAGTGCTGCCTCTTTGTGTTGACTTCTGAGGGATCGCCAGGATAGAGCTAGGTACTAGAGACCTAGATTTATCAAGAGAGGATCCCCGTCATATAACGTAATCTTCATTATACCACCCTCGGACAACGTTAGGCTACGAGCCGCATGCTCACCCATTGTTGCCCTGCCTTGATACCCCAGCTAGACTTTATTAACTGAGCAGACACTGGTTAGAGATAAGCCCCATTATTATATGTATGCAGCATTATTTTTCACTGCACTTTTGAGCCGAGGTTGTTGAGTTGCACAACCCGAGTAGGCTGTTGCGTTGTGTCACGAAGCATTTCTTTAGTTGTCGAGCATTACTACCTTTGCGCAGTCTTTATTATTCGCCTGCCTATTATTACTATATGTCCTAGCATTTATTGTGACCTGACCCGTATTCTGCATTATAATTGTTCAAGATTCTTTACGAACATCTTCCCAGCATCAGACTTATTTCAGAAGTTTCCAGTTGATATTGCAGGACTAGCATTGCACTTTCTTTAATACAGAAGTGCCAGTTATTTGAGTATCTACCGTAACGTTAATTAATCACGTTAACTATCTTTTCTTTGTGTAACATAATCGAGTAATCTTTTACTGTTTGAGAATAGGCTGTTTCATTGAGCGTCAGCCTAGTGTGTGTGCACCAGTTACCGAGTCATAGGATACCTTGTTGTCCAGGCACGACTCAGGGCGGTAATGGTGTTTTGTTTTCCAGTGTTTAAGGCAGGGGTTGGATCTAGTGTTACCGTTGTTGCTTTTTGCCATTATCTAGTCCAATGTTGAAGAGCCCTGTGTCTTTGAGAACCTGGATCGTAACAGTGATCACTTATCCCAGTCTGTATAACCCCTGATTGGGATATTTTGTCCTCTCTGTTACAAGGTTGAGAGCTGTCGTTTTTCTGCTGTTTCTACAAGCCTCGTGGCCAGCCTCAGTAGGGGTCTCCGGGTAAGGCTAGGGGTTATTATTTGATAAATAATATTATTCCATGTATGTCATAGCCTATTGTGTTTACCTGAGTTTTCATGTGAGATTTTACATGTTTAGAGGGAATTAGGAGACGTCCTAGTAGGGTCATTTGCTTGGAATCCGTGACCATTTTGTTCCTACCTTTTTCTCTCGATGGATTTGACAACCTGA
Organism: Paralithodes platypus; assembly: GCA_032716605.1. Lineage (NCBI taxonomy): Eukaryota > Metazoa > Arthropoda > Malacostraca > Decapoda > Lithodidae > Paralithodes > Paralithodes platypus. The sequence goes on along the minus strand of CM064578.1, from coordinate 2,874,075 downwards.
ACCATTTTAAAGGAAAATTAGCTCCTATGCCCCTCTGAAAAATGACGTCTAACTCTGCTAGAGCCCAATATTCAAAATGGCCGCCAACGCCATCTTGAAAAACATGAAATGTAATATCTCTGGCATCAGATGAGCTACAAGGACGAATGAGGTGTCCTTTTTCACTAATTCTGGCATTACAAATCCACTGGAATGGTTGTTGTTGTTGTTGTTGTTGTTCCCCAAGCTGCCTGGCCGAACAGCCCCAAGGCCCCGAGCAATTCCAAGGCCATAACCGAGCGCCCCCACAGAACCCTCCCCGCCGACCACAATAAAGCCTGGGTGACCGAAGCCACTCCATGGCGGGAAGCTGAGGAGGGTGCGGAAACGCCTGGGAAACCACAGCCCCACCCAGGGCCCTGTGCCCCTCAGCAATTATGAGGAGAAAGTTGAGGGACAAGGGAAAAATGTGACGCTTTGGCTTCCAATCTTGGTAGATTGGGAGGTCAATCCACGGAAGAGACGCCGTCACTTGAGATCTAGAAAATATATAAGTTAAGGAACAGTCAGAGTAAGCTATGGGTATGGCAGAGATTGCTCAGCTCTCACTCTGATAGACCAGCCCATCACCACATGACTAGAACCCAATCCTCTCAGCATCAGCTAGGAAAGGCCCTAGAAAGCCGCCACTGGAATGGTTATTGTATTGTATTGTATTGTATATTGTATTGTTATTGTATTGTATTATACTAATTGTACATACTAATCTGCCACTTCACTGTCACTACATGATTCACTGTATGAGCCACTATCAGAATCACTGTCCTCACTTTCGCTGCTATCATCACTGTTGTTCTCTGCCTGCGGTGTATATCTAATATTACTTTTTTACTGTTTCAGATGGATCGCATGCCCATCTGATGAAAATCGCCGACTTGTGAAGTGACCGAAATAATGGATAATAGAAGAGAGAGTGAAAAGTTACCAGACAAGACATTAAATGAATACGAGTGCATTTTACTCTGTGGTAAGCGATGTACTGCAGATGATCGTTTGGAAAACATTACACCTGAGAAGTGGGAATCCATCCGGGAAAAGTCTTTACAATGGAAAGAACTTGATAAGTTTCAACATATATATACATGAAAATGTGGATTGGGAGAAGGGACCAAAGGGTCACCACATGCATAGCACTTGTTACGCATCATTATCCAGCAAGCGCAAGCTTCTCAAGCTGAAAAACGCAAACACAAATTTAATCCGAGGAACGTCTTGAAAGAGATGAAGCATCAGATCAACAAGACCCTTCCCCAGAGGCCAGTGCACCTAAAAGGCTCTGCTCCAGTATGGGTGTCCTTCACGATAAGACTCTATGTGTGTGGTGCATGAAAGGGGCATACAAGAGTAGTGATCGTGACAAGCAGATTTTACTCCTATCAATAGTAGATGCCTGGACTAAATTCAAGTTACATACTGTCCGTCTGGAAGATGAGGTCATGAGATTGAGACTTGACACTCTGATTGCATCCATCCCAGATAGTCAAACAGCATTTGGGTTGGAAATCCGCTACCATCGTGCGTGCTGGCGCAAATATGTAAGCGACCACAAGCCCCTTTCAGATGAAAGCACTCAACATCTGCAGCGCGTAAACCTCCGAGAGGCCCAAGCTCTCTTCTTTCATCATATTCGTCAAGTCATCTTCAAAGACCATGAAATTCGCACACTGCAAGGCCTGCTGCAGGACTATAAGCGCATTATCTCAAATCACGGACATAACTCAGTAGTAAAATCCAGCTACTTAAAGGAAATTCTCGTCAATGAATTTGGGGAAGACATCGGATTTCATGAATGCATTCAAAAGAATGTGAGTGAACTGGTATATGATACAACAGCAGCAGGTACATACATCGAGGCGGCAATATCTTCATTGGGTGTCAGCAATGATCAGTTGGTGATGAATGTTGCGGCATGATTCAAAGAGCAAGTCATCAGGACAAATACTATTCCCTGGCTCCCATATATACACGAGTTGGAGAGAGAAGAAGACCTCAGTGAGCTCCTGCTGAAGCTGCTCACATGGCTGAAACACCCAAATAAGTCTGCAATTGATGACAGTCCATCCGTCCGATCGATTGCATCTATCCTCACAAGCTACATCACTGGAAAACGCACTGCATTTGAGATAAATCTCTCTATCTTGCTACATGGACTGACCAAGAGTAGGGAGATAGTCGACATAATGCACAAAGATGGACTGGGCATCAGTTACAATGACGTACTTATGCTGCGAGATTTTTGGGTGGTCAATGATGACCTCAAGTGCTCATCTGATTGCCCCTTTCGAACTAGCTGAGGGTAAGCCTGCTATCGCTATAGTCGACAACGATGACTTCAAGAGCGACACACTGACCGGTGCTGGCCAGTCACACCGCACTAATGTCATGTTTGTGCAGCCAGAATAATTTGATACAGAACTTCCTTCCGAGAATCACGAGGATAGACCAGTTCCCGGTGCCAACTTTGCATCAAACCTCTCGACAACTCTCAAAGAGCTCGGAAGTGAAATACAAAAAGTCAACCCATACAAGACAGCGAAGCGTGGGGAACCACCTCTCAGGAAGCCACCAGCTGATCAGAGTACTCCTCCTGACACATCGGTGCAAAGAATTTGTGGTGTGATCCATGCATTGGCCAGGGTGCAAGATGACCGAACGAGACCTAAGCCAGAAGAACAGACTGTGCCTGGGTTTTCAGGGTTTCACGCCAGCATGTCAAATGCAGATGAGAAGAGTCGAGCAATATACCACATGACCTATCCCAACCCACCCAGTAAGACAATTCTCAATGATGTGATGTGTAAGCTTGCAAAATCAATCGAAGAAAAAAAGATGCCTTTTGCAATAATTGTTGGTGATCATCCTGTCTACGTGCTCATGCTAGAGTTGAAAAGTGAGAATGCTGAGCTGTTCAGCAAAATCTTACCATTCATGGCACCCTTCCACATCCAAATGTCGTTCATCTACACTATATACAAGAGGTTTAAGGGATCTGGCATCTCAGATGTGTTGGTGGCAGCTGGTGTTATAGCAGACGGGTCTGTTGATCAGGCCCTTCGTGGAAAACATGTTAAGCGTGGGGTTCGCTGCTTGCGACTATTCTACGAGACTCTGGTCCACCATGTCATAGACAAACGTTTGGAAGATTCCCCTCTATCTGAAGAAGTAAAGGCATCCCTTGCCAAGCTTCGACATCCGATTGATGCACAGGAACTTGCAGATTAACATGCAGAGCTAGAGAGAAATGCTGAGCTGAAGGACCTCGTTGATGCTCTCTTCAAGGACTTTGAGGGTGCCCCACAAGCAGAATACTGGATGTCATTCATGGAAATGGTTGAGGTTCTAACTCAAAATATCCATGCAATCAGAACAAGCAACTGGACTGAGTTCAAGTCCTCACTCAAGCTCATGCTTCCTTTGATGCAAATCTATGATAATGACAAGTATGGTCGGCATCTCCCCGATTTCACTGCAGTGCTTGATACCCTTCCTGTCGATCAGGCTGCATTCATGGAGAGTGGTATGTTTGCACAGTCAATGACAGGAAAACCATATTCGTGTGTCGCCCTCGACATATGGATAGAGTCAACAATGAATAAGGGCTCTAAGCTGAAGTCTGGTTGGTTGGCCATTCTGAACAATGAAAAGCAGCTCCTTTCAAACACTCGGAATGTGAATAACATCAATCGGGTGAGAACAAAGGTACATCGCCATGCTAATCACAAGAAACAAGGAAAAGGGAAGCATGCTGATTGCTCGTCGAGTAAAATGAAGAAGGATGAACAAGCTGTACAGGATATAAGTGCATGTCTCACTGAATTCAAGTGTGATCCATTTGACCATACAAACAAGACACTTCGATCCCTACAGTCAGGAATCCCCGCCTCAGACGCTCTCGCTGCCGACTTGAAATCGGCAAAGGAGGATGGCACAAGCAAACTGAAGCAGTTCTTGAATGAGAGAGTGTATTCCAAGACCAAGTCTCTCAACGACAGAGTTCCCCGTAGCAAGCGTTTGAAATTTTCAACTCAGGAATTGAAGAAAGCAGATGGTGAGAACCTGAAGGGAAAGACTGAGGAAATGGAGCGTAATGCCTTGGCCTCTGTTCTCGGACTGGTTGAAACGAGTGGTGCCCTCAAACTTCAAGAAGTCCTGCAGCATCGTGTTACAGCCGAGTGCCTTTCCATCTTCAACGTCAATGGAACCATCCGTAAGGCACAGAAAAGCAAGCTTCAACAAAAACTAACTATGACTGTCATTCCAGAGCCTGATGTATACACGTCTATTATTGATATGGGCCTCATCTGGCGCCTAACAACTCCTACCATTGAAGACAGAGAGAAGGGAGATGGTACCAAGTATGCCTGGGGAGATTATGCAGAGAAGTTGGTGCACTTCGTTCTAACGAGACACAAGCATGCTGAGCGCATCATTTGCGTCAATGATTCATATGATCAGAATTACACGATCAAGGACAGTGAGAGAATACTGCGCCAAAACAACCTGCCAATCAGCAATGTCTTCATGAAGACAGAAGATAAATTTCCTTCTAGTAAAGTTGTCCATGCTCTCCTGGTTAAACCTGAGAACAAAATCCGCCTTCAGGCATTTCTTCAAACGGAATTCCAGAGAACAGCAGCAACAACTAGCACCGAGATCATCTACTGTGTAGTTGGCAGCACTGCAAAGAATCTCACCACAGGCAAGTTTGTGCCAGAGCTCACATGCTCCCATGCAGAGGCAGATACGGCAATGCTCACCATATATAGTGTGCTCCGGTCAGACAGCTACACAGCAGCTGTCGTTCTTGACACAGAGGACACAGACAACTACGTGCAAGCGGCATATGTTGCTCAGAAGACAACAGGAATCCTGTGTGTGAAACGCAAACGTCAGCTTATTGATGCCCGATGTTTGTGCAGTGAGGCAATGGCTGTATCCATCATACCACTTCATGTCCTCACTGGGTGTGACCACAACTCTGGCTTCTATGGAGCAAGCAAGAAGCTCATCGCAGATCGTCTGGAGAAGTCTAAAGAGGCACACGACCTGCTAGCAGCATGTGGTACACAGCTCCTAGTCACAGAACAGGTCATCAGTGATTTGGAGCGGTTTGTCATTCGATATGTCTATGGTGATACCAAAAGCAAGATCCTGGGAGATGCGAGGGCAGCGAAGTGGAGAGCTCAGAAGAAAAAAAGCACTATCCGACTTGTGCCTGACTTGGACAGTCTCCGTCCACACTTGGAGCGTGCAAACTATCTTGCATATTTGCAAAAGCATTACCAGCTCCAAAGTCACCCCTCACCGATCGGCCATGGATGGCATCTTGTAAATGGCCTATGTCTGCCTGTCCGTTCAACCCAGCCCCCACTTCCCCCATCCATACCACTACCTACAAATCCGCAGGCAGAGAACAACAGTGATGATAGCAGCGAAAGTGAGGACAGTGATTCTGATAGTGGCTCATACAGTGAATCATGTAGTGACAGTGAAGTGGCAGATTAGTGTGTACAATTAGTATAATACAATACAATAACAATCTATCTATCTATCTATCTATATGCTCAGGCCCAATCCCCATTTTGGGGGTAGCCGACTCAAGACAGAGCAAGAACAGGGAAAACACAAAAACAACATAAAACAAAAAATAACACAGATAAAAAACACAAACTCACACACATCCAGGTCACCCAGGAGAAGACCCAGAGACCAAGGTTACCAAGGTCGCTCCAGCACTCCCCCGGCCCCTGACCACCCGGAGAGGTTCCGATCTCGGCAGGCAGACATGCAGCGGAGCCATAGCCACAAGCCCTCCCACCACACTTCCAGGCACACCCTTCATATTAATCGTCCCCCCAGGCCAGGCGCCTGATGGACTATTATCTAGTCGAACTTGCGCCCGACCCCTTACTCCAAATGACCACGTGTTCACTCAACTATTCACAAGCGTTCTCCATTCACTCCTGTCCACCACCACTTCCCCTGCCTGATCTATAGTCATTCCTCTATCATCCAAAGCCTTTCTTACACAGTCTCTCCATCTCAATGGGGGTCTTCCTGCCCTTCTATCTCCCCTTGTACCTGACTCACATATTCTCTTTGTAAGCCTTTCATCTCCCATTCGTTCAACATGACCATACCAGCTCAGCACCCTTCTGTCCACTCTGGCTGACAAATGTTCCTGCTGCCCCACTCTCCTACGTATCTCTTCATTCCTCAATCTGTCTCTACGAGTAACTCCACACATACTCCTCAAGCAGCTCATCTCCATCACATCCAGCCCTCTTTTCTCCTTTTTCTTCAGAGCCCATGTCTCAGCCCCATACATCACTGTTAGCACAACAATTCCTTGATACAGTGCACTTTTTACTTTCACTCCGAGATTTCTTGTCTTCCACATACTTCCCATTGCTCCGAAAACCTTCCTTCCTTCACACACTCTCTGTTTTACCTCCACTTCCATACCTCCACTCCTGCTTATCGTTCCTCCTAGATATTTAAAACACTCTACTTGTTCCAATATTTCCCCATCCAGCCTCACATCTAGATTCACCCTATGCTCTCCCCTATTACACACCATTACTTTACTTTTATTGACGTTCACCTTCAGTTTCCTCCTTCCACAAACCACACCAAACTCTTTGACTACCCGCTGCAGTTTCTCATCAGAATCCGCCACCAATGCTGTGTCATCAGCGAACAGCAACTGATTCAACTCCCAATCTCTACCATTCTTTCCTACTAAACCCAATCCTCTTCCCATAGTTCTCCTTTTCACCTCCCTCACCACACCATCCATAAACATATTAAACAGCCATGGTGACATTACACAACCCTGTCGCAAACCTACCTTTACCTCAAACCATTCACTCAACTCACCATTTCCTACTCTCACACATGCTCTGCTCCCTTCATAAAAGCTCTTAACTGCTTCTAACAAATTTCCTCCTATTTCATAAATCCTTAACACCTTCCACATTGCTTCACGGTCCACACGATCATACGCTTTTTCCAAGTCCATAAAAGCCCAAAATATCTCCTTATGCTTCTCTAAATACTTCTCGCATAACTGTCTTACTGCAAACATCTGATCCACGCACCCTCTTCCCCTCCTAAAACTGCACTGTTCTTCTCCTATTGCAACTTCCGTACACTTTATTATCCTCTCTATCAACACCCTGCCATACAGCTTTCCAACCACTGACAATAAACTAATACCTCTATAACTTGAACACTCCTGCCGATCTCCCTTCCCCTTGTACAACGGCACAATACATGCACTCTTCCAGTCTATTGGTACCATTGACACAACAAATGGTACAATAACAATACAATATACAATACAATACAATAACCATTCCAGTGGATTTGTAATGCCAGAATTAGTGAAAAAGGACACCTCATTCGTCCTTGTAGCTCATCTGATGCCAGAGATATTACATTTCATGTTTTTCAAGATGGCGTTGGCGGCCATTTTGATAATTGGGATCTAGCAGAGTTAGCCAACATTTTTCAGAGGGGCATAGGAGCTAATTTTCCTTTAAAATGGTTCAGGTTGTCAAATCCATCGAGAGAAAAAGGTAGGAACAAAATGGTCACGGATTCCAAGCAAATGACCCTCTATCCTGTTGGTGTGGGTTTTTTGGGGGTGTCTGACTTTCACAGATAAGTCAACACCTCTGAAAAAAATTTGGTTCGTTTTTCCGGCGGCTTTCAAAGCCAGCTGCTCATTTCTCATCCTGCGGACGGGTACGGAACTTACCAAATGTCCCGGCGTGGTATGCTAAACCATGAACTTCCCGGCGGAAATGCGATTTCCTCAGGGAATAACTCGGCCCGCCGAGTGAACTCGCCCTGACCGATAGCCTCACGCGGCAACTTAGTACGCCCGGCGCACAGTTCATTGGTAACACTGACTAAATAGTCAACTTACAAGAATGCGTGATCTTTTACTATCTCTCTAGTCCAACTAGTCATTGATAGTAGAACGCTTGAGATCGTCAAGGGCCAGTGACACCTTTGTCACATGTAAGCAGTTCAAAGAATCAGAGAAACCTAATAGATTCTCCAAGTCAAGTCCAGCGGAAGGTTAGAGTAGCAGTGGCTATAGCTAATTTTCCGGCGGACTTGAGGTAGGATGTGTTAACACCTCTCAGGTTATCCTTATGAGCATTGATTCCTGGAAATTTCTATTTCCAGATAGCAACACTTTAGTAGCAGTACCGGCGGTAGTTGGGTGAGCCGATTACGGCACAGGGGGGGTCCTAACTCCATCATGCCTCGGTTTGACTTATGCGCTACTCCTACCTGCTCTCTATTACCAGTTTTTGCACACAAATTATGTATAAAATGTGTTAAGTGCCTCGATCGTTCACGAGGATTATGGGTGTCGAAACGATGCGCCGTGTGCTCAGAACTAAGAGCGGCGCTATTCGACAAGAGAGACCTTTCATGCCTTGCGGCTTTAAAAGAGATCAAAAACTTATTTAACGGGTATGCAAAGGACGTAGCCCATAAAGCGTTACACTGTGACGATGAGGCCCTGTGGGATCATCTAGTAATAAAATCTCCTTTAGTAAAATCAACTCCGGCCAAGTCAACTAAACTAAAATCGAAAACTAAAGTCTTATCTAACGCACTGGTGAGTAGTAATAGTAGCGACAGTGAGAGTGCCGAGGAGACCCCCCCTGACCGGTTAAAGAGAAGACGGTCCCCTTTCCCGAGTACTAAGTCTCGGTCGAGATCATGGTACCCCTATAGGCAATCCCGCCAATCTTCAGTTGAGTCTTCTAGATCGACGAAACGGCGGAGGGAGGATTCAGATTCTTCGACAAAACAATCCAGTTCAGGACAAAGTAGTGCAGGACATAAAAGTGCCCACAAGGATGTCACGAAGCCGCGTCACCAGCCTACGCCGGGGTCGCGGCCACTTCCGTCCGCCTCTACCTCCACACCACAAAGATTGGAGGTAGGAGCGGAGGGGACTGAGTCGAGTCCTAGGGAGGTGGATACTCAGTCCTTAACCCGGGAGCTGCGGGGAGACTCTTAAGAGTTCCCCCGGCGCACTGCGGGAAGACTCTTAAGAGTCAGAGAAAATAAAAATCAACTTTTGACATCGAAAAAAAAAAAAAAATTTATATTTTTTTTTTTTTATTTTTTTATTTTTTTTTGGCCCCTGGGCCATGCAAAATCTCAGTCCTCTACCTCCCCTCCTTCCCCACTTTCCTCCTCTCCTTCAGTTATCACCTATTTTCCCTGTTATTCCTTATTCTGAGGTATATTTTCGTGCTAACATTAGAAATCCGATTGGAGGGTGTGGTCATCACTGATAGCAAGCGAGTGCAAGAGAGAGAGAGAGTATCGATCGACTGTGTCTCAGTGGCCTTGGGGGAAATTGGCGGGAAAGCAGATTGCCTCACCCATACATTATACAACTCGCGGGCTATATCTCCGATTTTGACCATCCAAACGCTGTTTTCACTCGTTTTATTGTTGTTTCAGGTTAATACCTTTATAATCAACCCATAATAGGCGCATATGGATAAATATTAATGCTATTAATGGCACAATGAATATTTTAGTGACGGAAACACCTCAAATACGTCAGCACAGGGGGACGTTTCCAATTACCCCCATGCGCACTTCAGAGGTTAAGTGAACCACATGACTTTACTTTTGCAATACCTAAGCTAAATTATGTAGCACGTAGAGCTCCTCCGATTGTGTCGAATAGGGTTTTAGCCGAGAACTATGGGGGTTCACAAGCCTGCTCACGTCAAAGTTATGATGACTCTCAGGTAATACCGGACTCGCAACCACCTGCAGGACAGGACAGGGGAGTCTGGAGACAATCACCCTCACAGCTAAATCCCTCTAGTGATAATCAGACCATGACGGGGGAGAATACTAACTTAGACGCCCTCCCCTCGTCTGTCCCAGATCTCATTTGGCCACCGGATAACCAGGTACCTGAAAACCGGCAACAAACGCCGGAAGTAATAGACTTACCCGGAGAGCAGGAGGACATGGATCTGTCCTCGGCTCAACAAGTGAACAATGAGGAGGAATATGAAGGGAGCTCTCAATCCTCTAGGGGGTCCCACAGTAAATGTGTGACTACAGACGAACTGAATGAAATTTTACATAAAATTATGCAACAGTATGTTCCTACTACCTCGGGTCCTTCCACCAGTACCCCGGTAGCTCCCCCAATTGACTCCACGGTAAGACCTTTACAGCCTACCAGCATTAAATCTCCCCGAGCTTCTTTTCCTCCTCTTAACGTAAATCCGGCATCAGCCACGGCATGTAGCACGATAGTGCCGGCCTCCTTGACTACCTCTAAGGTCCGTGTAATCACGGATGTTACTCCTCCCCCTCTGGATAAACTCCCACAGAGGAGAGGCCCTATGCCTCTCCTGTACGGGCCAGATTGCTCGTGGATTCCGGCGATAGCACAGAAACCACATTTGGCACAGCAGACCGTGTCGGGGGAGCTCCCGGTCCCTAGTGAATGGACCATCAAGGTAAGTAAGAGTAAGAAACTCATAGCCAAAGATGTAGAAGGAAAGTTATTGGATGTTACTATTAAGGCAATACCCAATGTATACAGTGCTGATTTTTTCGTATACTCTGCATCACCGGCTTTACCTCCCGCCTCAGCTGCACGACTTTTCGCAGACTGGGCAAGATCGGACGGCATGAACGACATAAAGTCCCTCAATGCACTGACACCGGAACTGGATACAGTTCCGGCGCTCGATCTAGGCCACAGTCCAGCCCTGCAGGTGGGGCAGGTAGGTACGGGTCCGTGGGTTGACTGGGAAATAGAGGTGCAACAATTCGCAACCACCATTACCTCGAAATCCTCCCATCAGATCCCCCAAGAGAACCACTTATGGGCCTCACTATCAGTTAATAAGGCCGGAGGGGTGTCGCCGGCTTTGTTTGACTTCTTGGCAGCCCCCAAACTCGTACTTTACGAATTGAACGACCCCTTTTGTACTCCTCCTCCGGCCCACTTGGACAGAGATTTCAAGTTACGCAGTAAGGCACTTAGACTATTTTCCCAATATCTAGTAAGTAAGATTGCCCAGTCACCCACGAGAACCGTTACGGCCATCTCAGATCAGAATATATGGAAGGCCACAGAACTATCACGCTGGCTTCTGCTACAAAACTCCATTCAGTCCTTAGGTGATATAAGAATAGCTATCATGGAGGCGGTCAGAGTATGCCAGGACTTAAAGGTGGGGGTGCATGGGTTGAGGTAAACATGGACAAATAATCACCAACCTGCATATAATTATCTTGTAAAATGCAATGTCACTGAAATCATTATTAACAATGGTATAAAGGATTTTGTGGATCGTCTATACTGGGCCTGTGACGTCATAGTGATGTCACACCAGTATCCTTATCCTAGACTGGATATTGGAATTACACTCTTGTGACGTCACAGGGCCGGTATAGACGATCCACAAAATCCTTTATACCATTGTTAATAATTATTTCAGTGCCATTGCATTTTGCAAGATAATTTTGTACAGCTTGGCGATTATCATTCCATGTTTATCTCAACCCATGCGGCCCCATCTTTAAGAGTATACCTAGTAAAGAAGTTGCCGGAAGATGTAGGTCGCTGGGCAACACTTTCCCCAGTATTAACTGCCTCACTACTTAATCAGGATACATGGAGTGCAGTATTCAATATGGTAGATGTTCTAAGGCAGAGTACCTCCCAGCCTAGGAAGGAGCCCTTTAAGAAACCGTACTCTAAACCTAAAGGCGGTAATAAGCCTCAAGCTCCTACTGCTAAATAGTCCTTTTGGGACCCCAGAGCTCCCCAACAGCAGGGAGGTACTCATCACAAACACAGGCAGGGTAAACACTCAGGCAAGTGGGATAACAAAGGTAAGTCTCACAACAAGCCACACCAGGGATCGAAGTCTGCTAAAACCAGCCAGCCGTCTCGTTCCACTACACCACCACCAAAAAACTAGTCAGTCACACTCTCTCTCTCCCGGGGCCTATCGCGGGAGAGTTGGATCCGAGAGCGGTCCCGGCGAACAGACCCAGTACAGAAACTGGGTCGTTCCAGGTATGCCGCAGGGCCTGGCCCCGACGAACGTGGGCCCGGACAGTGGTAAGCAAGGGCATCACATGGCGGTGGCTCCGACGACCTCGTTTACGTCAAACTCAAGAGTTCAATCATGTTTCTTTAGAGGTGGAGTCACTTGTCCAAGAAATGATCACCAAGCATGTCATTGTCCCGGTAAATTCAACTTGCCATGTTTTCACCTCCAGACTTTTTCTTGTGCCAAAGAGGGACAGTGTGCAGATGCGACCAGTAGTAGATCTCTCTTATCTGAACACTCATATTCACAATTCACCCTTCAGGATGCTTACAGTGAATCAAATCAGGCTCACACTTCCGACGCAGGGTTGGATGTGCTCCCTAGACCTGAAAGATGCCTATTGGCATGTCCCCATAAACAAACCGTTCCAAAAATTCCTCGCCTTGAGGATCAGACAAGAGACTACGTCTTTCAGAGATTACCCTTCGGGTTGAACCTGGCACCAAGAATCTTTACAAAATTAGTCTGGCAAGCCCTTATACCTTTATTAGCTCAAGGGATCAAGGTGATGTGGTATCTAGACGACTGGCTGGTAGTGGCAGAGTTAGAGAGTTTATGCCAGAGTCATGTAAACAAAGTCATAAATCATGTACAGACCCTAGGGTTCAAGGTCAACTTGGCAGTCTCTCCTTGTACCCACAAGGGAAATCCAATAGATAGGGCTGGTCTGGGACACGGCCAATCTGACTCGCATTCAGAGCGTGGACAATCGCAACAGATTTCGCAGGAAACTGTTTCGTTTTCTCCACAGTCTGAATACGACGAGAACGACATGGGAGTCCCTGGTCGGTTCTCTCAATTGGATCCAATTAACTGTAAAGTTGGGCTGGCTGATAGTAAAGAGGTTAATCATGAAAGGCAACAAATTCTTCCCGCTTTTGCCGGCGGGAAAATTATGGACCATTCCTCCATTAATTCACAACTTACTGTCGGTTTGGGCAAAGAAGGAAATATTGCACTCAATAATTATGTGAGTTTCTCCTCCGCCTATGGTATGGGTAGACAGATGCTTCAGCGACAATAGGCTGGGGTTATCATTCAAGCCTAGGCCACCAGGGCCAAGGTCTTTGGTCCCCAGACATGAACTTTCATATAAACCAACAAGAACTCTTAGTCCCACTATTTTTCCTACAAACTCACGGCTCTTCATTACAGGGGAAGTCAATTGCGTTTCGAATGGACAACTTGAATGCGGTACACTGCATTCAAAAGCAAGGGTCAACAAGGTCTCGGAGGTTGCTGGAAATGTCAGAACAGATTTTTGCTCTAGCCGAACCGCTGAGCATTCATCTGCATGCATCTTATCTCCCGGGCGTAGCAAACGTCTGGATAGACGCTCTGTCCCGGAGACAGAGCACCTCAGTAGAATGGGCAATCAGACAAAATATCTTCAACAAGATGATTGCAGAGCCATACCGTCCACAAGTGGATCTATTTGCATTAGAAGGGAACCACAGACTTCCTCTCTACCTAACCCGCCGGGAGATAACCTCGGCGGGAGGTCCCAACGCATTATCAGAGGACTGGAACAAGTGCACTTCCATCTATCTTTTTCCTCCTCCAGACGCTTCACTCAGGTGTCAAGTAGTTCACAAACTACGGGGTTACCGAGGCCTAGTCTCGATGATCGCGCCGCTATGGCCGGCTCAGTTGTGGTATCACCAATTGAAGACATGGTGCGAGAACCCGGTATTACTCCCGGTCTCGTCCTTCCACTTGGAAACAATTGGCAAGCTAAAGACCTCGCTGACTTTTGCCTTATGGACATTCAAAATGCCAAATGGCTAACCCAGTATGGAGAGAGTGTTACAAACAAATTTCTTAATCAGTATTTTATGTCCACCAGGAGACAGTACCAATCACATTGGAAAACATTCACAACCTGGATAGTGGAGACAGCACAAACAGACGCCTCAGTGGCTCTCATTTTTAAGTACCTAGATTATTTGTTTGCACATAAACGCTTCTCAGTAGTGACCCTAAAGAATCACTTGTCAGCTATTAGAAACCCCTTTTTCGACCTCACTGGTCTATCCATACCACAGGCAGAAGAAAAAGGCTTCATGAGGGCATGTTTCAAGCTACGCCCACCACCACGCCAGCTCATGCCTACCTGGTCGCTTGACAAAGCCTTATCATTGCTTCACTCACGCAAATATAACCAGGCGCCGGATTTTGATTCAGTATTAAAGAAGGCTGTATTCCTGATAGCTTTAGCGACAGGAAACAGAGTATCGGAGCTGGCGGCGATGAGCAACGAACCCAACTGCCTTAGGTTTGGGAGACAGAACGAACATGTACAAATCGCTCCGTCTCCCACGTTCATTGCAAAGAATGAACACTGTTCCGGCGCTTAAAAGAGGACACACACACCATCTTTTGTGCCCGATACAAGCTTTACTTAAGCTTATGAGGGTAGCACAACCTCGACAACCAAGCTTCCTATGGGTCAACCGGACAGGGAATCGCATCACGAGACGGAAATTAGCTTCTTTACTCGTAGATGTAATCAGGGAAAGTAATCCCGGTGTATTGGGCAGAGCTCATGATATAAGAAAGTGGGCAGTTTCTCTTAGATTCATACAAAATTATTCAGTGGACGACATAGCTAACAGAACGCTGTGGGCTTCCAACAATACTTTCTTGACGCGATACCTGTCGGTGGCCCTGGATAAACCAAAACTAACCTGTGTGGCGTTACTACAACGGGTCTAGTAGTCCATGTGCTATTACTAATTAAGTGTTAATCTTAAAAGGTGAAAAGGAGGGGGGGGGGGGTGCTAGATAGCTCAAAGACCCCTAGAACCCTCCACCGGATATTGTGATGAGATCACGAGCTGTGATACTTAATAGTCAAGCTGGTTCTACAGCTCAATATTATATTTTATTTTGATATATATATCAGTACAACTACATAGTATAAACAAGATGTACAAACAATTATAGAATGTACAAATAGTTTTAAGGCCAGTATATAATCCAAAGTATTATAGGTCAGTACCTGTTTGAAAGGGAATAAGAATATGTCCCTAAGCAATCTTTTAGACGGATCGCAGAGTGCAAATCCAGTCAACTATAAGCAGATCTTCTTTGAAGTAACGCACTGCTTCCCCCTTTTTCCATTTTATAAACATTGTATGTAAACAATAAACACTTAAATTGTTATACGGATTCTTTGTCTCTACCTGAGGTAATTTGTTAGTGTGTTGATATTGTCACGAATGTCCCCCTCCAGTCTTAAGATATCAGCCATATCGTCAATGATGGAGGGGCCACTAATAAATTATAGGTTTGATTCCTGGAGGGAAGAAAGAAAACCTAATATTTAGTAGGGGCCCCGTAATCATTGACATTGTAGCGCCCTCCCGTCCATCCCCTTCCCATTCGCTTGATGTCCTGAGGTGAATCTTAATATGTCAGTGAAGAAGGAATGGCGGCTCAGGGAGCAGCGGCAAGGAACCCCACACAAGAAATCCACAAGATGGAAAGCTATAGTATAACAATTATTAAGTATATTTTTATTTTTTATATTTTACGAAGGTTTTTTTCGTAGAGAGTACCCAATCATAAGACGATTCCATAAGAGAATAAGCGTTACCCTTATGATGGATACTCCGTTCTTTAGATTCCATAAGAGATAAGCGTACCCTTATGATGGATACTCCGTTCTTTAGATTCCATAAGAGAATAAGCGTTACCCTTATGATGGATACTCCGTTCTTCCCCGCGGCGGTAGATTCCATAAGAGAATAAGCGTTACCCTTATGATGGATACTCCGTTCTTCCCCGCGGCGGTAGATTCCATAAGAGAATAAGCGTTACCCTTATGATGGATACTCCGTTCTTCCCCGCGGCGGTAGATTCCATAAGAGAATAAGCGTTACCCTTATGATGGATACTCCGTTCTTCCCCGCGGCGGTAGATTCCATAAGAGAATAAGCGTTACCCTTATGATGGATACTCCGTTCTTCCCCGCGGCGGTAGATTCAAACTGGCTACCGTGGGCGCTTGAATGGAGGCCATTATACTAATAGGCATATCGTCAATGATTACGGGGCCTCTACTAAATATTAGGTTTTCTTTCTTCCCTCCGGGAATCAAACCTATAATTTAGACTTTTTGTGTCAATTAGGTGTCTATTTTTTTCCTGGGGAGCGATAGCGAGCCTGTAATTTAAGAGGAACCGGCCTTCGGCCTGGACATTTTTCTATTGAAAAATATACAAATATATCTTGAAGGAGGGTCTACTATAGTCTATTGAAGGAGGGTCTACTATAGTCTATAGTCTATGGAAGAAGGGCCTACTATAGTCTATTGAAGCCGGGTCTACTATAGTCTATTGTAGACGGTTCTACTATAGTCTATTGAAGGAGGGTCTACTATAGTCTATTGAAGGAGGGTCTACTATAGTCTATTGAAGGAGGGTCTACTATAGTCTATTGAAGGAGGGTCTACTATAGTCTATTGAAGGAGGGTCTACTATAGTCTATTGAAGGAGGGTCCTACTATAGTCTATTGAAGGAGGGTCTACTATAGTCTATTGAAGGAGGGTCTACTATAGTCTATTCGATGTAAGTAGGCGAGAAATAATGACCTCTATCCTCTGTAACTCAAAAAGGGCTAGGGCAAATGGGCTGTAAATTTACACATCTATTCCTTGACTGACTAGTCCCTAATGGTATAAATGTTAGCTCAATTACTATAGTCGTTTTGGAGTTACAGAGGTTAGAGGTCAAGATGTTTCACCTACTTACAGCGAATATACTATAGAAGACGATTTGATTCAGTTTAAACAGGGTCTCCAGCAACAAACAGGCATTAACCCTCTCCGACATATGACGCAATTTTGAGCCTCTTAGGGATACTTTAAAGCCTTTGTTACCATCAGGGGTATTTAGAAACCTTTAGTTTAGTTACTTCAACCTCTGCAGTTGTCTTTGAGTTAGCTGTGGGCAGAAAACTAATTTTGGAGAGGTAATTATAAGAGTGAGAGAACTCTATTTATTATTGCTAATCTGGCAACCTCTGCGTCATATGTGCGTGAAATGGTTAAGGGGGCCCACCTCGTTTTTTCTTTTCTCTCTCCCCCTCTCTCTTTGGGTTGTATCCATTTGGCCCCATTCAGCCTACTGTTTTAAAACGTTTTTCCCCTTCCATGTGTCGAGTTTTTTTCCTGGCGAGGGGTAGCGATCCAGCATATTTAAAAAAAAAAAAAATTAACAGCAGGCTAAATTTTTAAATTTTTCGATAGAAAAATGTCTCCGGTGAAGCCGGATTTCTTCATACAATGCTGGCTTGCTATCGCTCGACAGGCCGTAGCTCGATTGGTAGAGCGTTCGCCTGCTAACCGTGAGGTTGACGGTTCGAGCCTCGGGCCAGCCAGTGTGTTATTGGCAGACGTCAGTCCTGTTGGTGAACGGTGCAGTCTAGCAATCTGTGGCAACTATTCACTAAGTCTCTGATTCATCAGGGCACCCACCCTAGCCTTGCTATTCAGTAGGGAGTGTATGGTGGTAAAAACTGCATCATATGTACAGAGGAACCACCCTGCTTTTATAGTGTTGGAGTTAAAGGGCCATGAGTACCTATTGGACCGGCCTGGTATGTTAAAGGGCCATGAGTACCTATTGGACCGGCCTGGTATGTTAAAGGGCCATGAGTACCTATTGGACCGGCCTGGTATGTTAAAGGGCCATGAGTACCTATTGGGACCGGCCTGGTATGTTAAAGGGCCATGAGTACCTATTGGACCGGCCTGGTATGTTAAAGGGCCATGAGTACCTATTGGACCGGCCTGGTATGTTAAAGGGCCATGAGTACCTATTGGACGGCCTGGTATGTTAAAGGGCCATGAGTACCTATTGGACCGGCCTGGTATGTTAAAGGGCCATGAGTACCTATTGGACCGGCCTGGTATGTTAAAGGGCCATGAGTACCTATTGGACCGGCCTGGTATGTTAAAGGGCCATGAGTACCTATTGGACCGGCCTGGTATGTTAAGGGTGCCAAGGAATAATAGGTATGCACTAACTTTCAGCCTATTTTTCTCAACAATGAATAGGAATATTCACAAACACTGTCACATGAAACTACAGCCATTCCTGCATAATATGAGACTAAATAGGATATGCTTTTGAAATTTGGGAGACGGGTACAGTCATCGAAAGAAAATTATCCATGTTTTTTTTGCATAGCTATTGGTTACCTTACCCTAGTACTTATCACAGATAGTGCGCGGGATGCCGAGGCCAAATTCAGAAGATGGAAGGAGGGCATAGCTAGTGAAGGATTAAACTATCTCACTTATCTCTTTTTACTGCCATATATCCTTCTTAAGCTGCATATATCATCTAAATATAGCTAGGATAAAATGACAAAGACATCGCTGGTACAGCTGTTAAGGGGATTTTGTTTAGTTTACTCCCTAGACATCTACCAAGCTTAACAAAATAGCTCCATTACCCCCCTTCAAGATAAATGTGTATATTCTTTGGTAGAAAAATGTTCCAGCCAAAGGCCGGTTCCTCCTAAATTACAGGCTCGCTATCGCTCGCCAGGAAAAAATTGACACCTAAATAGCACAAAAGGTCTTAAAATTGACAGAAATGGGGGGAAGGATCTTGAAATCACAAAACTATTGGGGCAAACGTCTTAAAATCTTAAAACTAATCGGACTAAACATGAAGGAGATGGGGGTCCAGAAAAAACCCTCTTAAGTGAAAATCTCCCCTAAAAGGCCGCTCTACTGATGATGTTTCCTGGTTATGTCTAAACAAGAATAGTTGATAGTCGTGTGGAAGATTGTGATGGATGGAGGGAGAAACTGGGTCTTGGAAGCGTTGAAAGTAACAAGATTTGATATGCCCCAATCAGAAGTAATTGAAAGCTAAGAAGATAGGCATTCTATGGCCTAGCAACATTTGTTTAGGAGTGCATGCTTGCATGCTAGGTTGATGTGAAAAGCTAGTTGAATAGTGTAAGGTAGAGTCATCAGCATATGAGTGGATAGAACTAGAGGTACTGTTGAGATCATTGATAAATATTTGAAAGAGAATTGGAGACCGGACAGAACCCTGAGGAACGCCAGAGTTGATAGGTTGAGGAAGTGAACGATGGCCGTCAACAACTGCAGCTATGGAGCGGTCTGAAAGGAAATTAGAGACAAAGGCACAGATAGATGGATAGAAACCGAAGGAGGGTAGTTTGGAAATTAAAGACTTGTGCCAGACTCTATCGAGGGTTTTCGATATGTCTAAAGTAATATAGAGAAAGTCTCACTGAAGTCCCAAAAGGAGGACGACCAGGAGTTAGTAAGATAAGCAAGAAGATCACCAGTAGAGCGGCCCTAAAGGAAACCGCACTGGTGATCTGAAAGTAGATTATGGAAATGAGAGCAATTGGACGATAGTTGGAGGGTTGAGAGCGGTCACCCTTCTTTGGGACATTTTGCATAAGTTCAAACTTCCAGCATGAAGGAAAGACATTAGAGGATATAAAGAGCAAAAAGAGTTTGCCTTGGCAGGGAGTCAGCACGGAAGAACAGGTTTTGAGTACAACAGGAAGAACACCATCCGGTCCGCACGCCTTCTATGTATTAAGCCTAGAGAGGGCCGACAGTACAGCCTTAGAAGAGTTTATGATATTAGGCATAAGTAAGTGAGAGGTGGGTGGAGAGGGAGGAATAGCACTGGAATTATCCAAGCGCGGCACCTCTCTTGAAGCTTTATCGGTATATTTTTTGATAATTATACACT
Organism: Paralithodes platypus; assembly: GCA_032716605.1. NCBI lineage: Eukaryota > Metazoa > Arthropoda > Malacostraca > Decapoda > Lithodidae > Paralithodes > Paralithodes platypus. Next base: position 2,854,145 of record CM064578.1, on the reverse strand, counting down.
TGCACAAGTTTTCCAGTCAAAACATTCTTTTTCCTCCTGTTTTTCATGTGATTAATTCGATTTTAGCACCCATTTGAGGAGGAAATGTCCCGCTTTGGCCATACTCCATCACCCTAACAATTTCCATATTTTTGTCATTTTAGCCTAACTTAATTAACAACCTAACCTATCCTGAAAGTTACCGCCCCCAGACCCCGCGCTGGTCTTAGCGTTAATATAGAAGATAAGAAAATACTAAAAATACGGTGGAAAAGGGAAGAAAAATAGATCTCCACTGATTGAAGATGGCCGCCTTTCCCTTATTTAACCCACATACAGTAGTCTAATAAAAACAAAATAATAATAATTTCCACGGGCAATGACATCTAATATAATATAGGAATGATTGATGGGTCATAAAGAATGTATATATGTTATAATAATAATAATAATAATAATAATAATAATAATAATATTTATTCAGTTAGCAATTTACAGAGTTGGTACCACATATTATGTTACAAATATGACATGTACCAGCCTTGCATAATTCCAACTAAGGATAGCCCAATAAGGCCGTTAGGCGTATTTCCATTGGAGTCCTTGTGGGATTAGGTTAGCTGGGGAAATGGGGAGGATAAAGAAATAGATACTTTAGAGAAAGTATTTCTAGGGGGTTATTTTAAGATACCTTACATCCTATAGTAAATATCAGTAATCCGTAATCAGTAATCATTATGTCGTATTTAGTAGTAGACATAAGCTTGGTGCTCCCTTCTCGCAGCTGTCCGGTTCAGGTGTTCCTTCAGGCTACGCTTGGTGTAGTGACTAGCGCCTCGGACTTCCACCCAGAAGGCCCGGGTTCGCGCCCACGCTCGGCGCATTAAAGATTTTTCACAAGCTCTGAGTCGTTACCATCCCTCATGAGCAAAGGGATGGGGTAGTAGTACAGGACCCCAATGGAAATACGCCTAATCGGCCTTATTGAGCTATCCTTAGCTAGCTTAGCATGCGCTAGCTTTAAGAACTATTATTATTATTATTATTATTACGTCTGAAGGAATACAGTGTTCTCTTTTCACGGACTGACTGGGGTAGGTCGTTCCAGTCTTTGATGGCAGTGAAGAAGAATGTTTGCTTACCCTGTCCTTGGATTCTCGGGACCTTAAAATTAAACATCCTGTTTTTTTTATTATGTCCACTCCTCTCATTTTTTGCTTTAACAAAATCATTCTTTAGATACTCTGGAGCTCTGTCATAGAAAATTTTGAAGGCATTAGTGAGCCTGATTTGTTTGGCCCTGTCAGAGACATTGAGCATACCTAGTGACTGAAGTTGTTCCTGGCCAACATGTGATCTGGGTCCTAGGTTCAGCATGCACCTAACCATTTTATTTTGAGTGACCTGAAGTTTGTGCTGTGCTGATTTAGATGATGCAGAGTACCAGGATGACACAGAATAGTCAAAATGACATTGAACAAGCGCTTGGCAGAGGGTCTTTTTGGTCGCCGCGGGCAAGCATCCCACCTGTCTATACAGGTATTTTATACGTGCTCTACACTTACTCAGGATAAAGATTGAGATATCTAGCGCATGTGTAAATCGAAAATAATTCTGATTTATCTATCTTAGTGCCTACCCCTTAAACACCCGCTCATCATACTGCCTGAAAACACTTATAAGGAGAGCGATCACGTCTATAATGTTATAGGTGAACAACAATGTAAATTGTGAGTGTTATATTTGACCAAAGTTAATTAATTATGTTTAGCTAATCGTTTTGCAAAAAGCGAAAATGGTTTTATTAATTTATTCTTCATCTACCTTTCAGTACAAACCCCAACACATAGGGGAGTACTGTGGCTAAAGTCCATTCAGATAAAAGTGACTATGGTCAAAGAGAGTATAGTTTTTTTACTTTACTTTAGTTGATGATAAATATTAGTTTTCTTTATTCATGGGCGATGTTTTTACTAGAGAAAATGAATACGTTACCATAAACTATTATAAACATTACTTGCCAGGTTATTAATATTTATTTATCTTTAAGTTTTCGTTGTATATTTTAAATTGTATCCGATAATAAGCATCAACACGATTTATTTACATTCTATTAATATAATATTTCATATATTCATGAAAATTGTACTGAAGTTACCGATGTCTACAAGATGCACTGTAGGCTACCTGTTAAGTTTATCATAACAGTTGGTCAGTGTAACCAGTTAGCCAGTACCTTGAGTAGCATTCTAGCGTACTACAGCTACCTGGTAAGTGTATGTCAGACAGTGTAACTACAGTAGTTTACTAATACCTTTGGCAGCATTCTAGCGTATTTTTATAATTTAATACGGTAGTAGGCTAGTAGCCTATACATATTTCTATTGTGGTACAGGCCTACCATTCGGGTGCTAAATAAGATGCAAACTCGAAGCAAGTCAGTGAAAGGAAGGGATTTGGTTATAGATACTAGGCAGCGAGCAAGAGAAGCTGCCAGGATGGCCGCCAGGGAGACAAAAGCCAACAATAAAGAAAGCGTCACTACTACATTATCTAGGAAACGGGCGAGGTCTCAGGATAACATGCAGACCGCTACTAAATGTCCTAGGATTGAGGTACAGGGGACAGCTCGAATTGTAGCTGCGAATATGGAGGGTCAAACTAAGAAGAGGCCCATGACAGATAATTCCGCTTCAGTCAAAAAGAGGGCTAGGTTCGAGACGGAAAACACAACCGGGGCAGACACTAGGAATGCAAATAGTTGCATTGCATCCATAAGGGGTAGTGAGGGTGAAGACAACGATTTGGAGCTGAGTTTTGGCTTGACTCCAGGCCTGATGAAAATTTGCGACCCACTGCCAAAACTAGAACAATACCCCTCCGCTAAGCTTCTCATGGGTCAATATCTCAAAGCAACGATCAATGACAAAATAGTCACGTTTTGCCTAAATTCCGGTACGACGGCGAACGTCATGGACCCACGAACTGCTAAAAGGTTAGGCGTTGACCAGATGGAAGCAACAATTGAAAAAATTAAGGTCCATACACCAGAGGGGGTGAAATATATTACCATAAAATATGTGAATAATGTAGAGATTTCTTTAAGTAACGGACTACAATTCTATGCCGATTTTATCGTGCAAAAACAAGATTTTGGACAGGATAGGACCAAAATTCGGAATATTCTAGGTATTCCGACTTTAGCTATACTCAACGCAGTTCAATCGTTTTCATCTCTTTCCCCGAGGGTCTATTTCAAACCAAGGGGAATATTTAGACCTATGAGAAGCACCCGGAAACTGTCGTCAAAGGGTACGTTAGGGATGCTGGTGTTTCCTTTTTCATTGTACGCCAATAAAAATCTTTACATCATGGTGTCTTCGATTGCGCCCCAACAGTTCTACTTCAGCAAGCGCGCCTGCAAGCGGCTTCGCCTGGAAACCAGCCCTCATACGGTAAACATATTTTCACTTCAGGGTGCTTTCCTGACTGCAACTGTGTCAAGGCAGGAATGCCAGTTAGGTTTTGATTTAATAATGGGCTTAAGAATGTTGAATCGGTACAGGTGCCTTATTGATTATGGTGCAAACTTGATTTATTTCTTTGTGGGAAAATGCACTTATGTAACAGCGCTTTATGAATTAGAATAGTCTATAAAACCTACAAAATTAACTAGAAAAAAACAAAGGTGTTAGGCAGGAAAAATGGAAAATATGTATGAATATAGGGTTTTACTTTATTTAATTATTTTATATTATGTTTCATATTTATTTTATACGGGCAGATCATTATTTATACACCTCTAAAGGATAACTTATTTCGGAAACTTTAATTATTCTTTTCATATCTTCTATTTTGCGCAGCGTAATTAACTCTTCCAGTACATGTCGACGCTTTTTATATTCGCTTCAGGCTAAATTTGAAAGATTTTTAACAGTTTAGGAAGGACCTCTACACTGTAATAAATAGAAAGGTAAATACAGGTATACAAAATCATTGGGTACATTGAAAGTGATATACCTTTCTATCGTTATACTAGACAGGTATGTTACTGTCAATATACCTAATTAATAAAGGTATACAGTACTATTATGGAACCTTTATATGCCTTTTCCATACCCATACTTTTTTTGAGTGTAGGATTGAAAGAGGCATATACTCGGTTCACTCTTAGACTACCCGCAAATCCTTCCTAACTTTAATATGTTTTTGAATGATGGCCAGAAGAAAATAAACAAACGCGTCCTCATGAACTGAAAGAGCTAAAGAAAATGTTATGCTAGACATAAACAATATCGTGAATTCTTCTAATAGGGAGAAACTAGGAGCTCAGTATATATAAGCAATCAAATACAAGGCGAGTTATACAATTGGTACAGTTTGCCGCACATATTCTATTCCGTTGGGGTCGTGATTTGGCCGCGCTACACCAACTTCCCCAACCCCCCTCCCTCCCTCCACCTCATATTGGTAGGAGGTGGAGTGAGGGAGGGCGGTTGGGGAGGTGGGTGCAGCGCTGTCAAATCACGACCCCAACGGAATAGAATATGTGCGGCAAACTATACAAGACAACGTTGTATTTATACACAAAGAATACCTCACAAACTGAGACGTTACACATGAACTAAAAATAACAAGGAACACTAACAACACTGTCATATTCATTTTACATGATTTAGGGCAAGTAATAGAGTACGTGCTTGAATTTGAGTTTAAGGGGAGATGGGCCGCTTTTCTGGACCACTTTCTCCCTCGTGTTTAGCCCCATTAGTTTTGAGATTTTAACCCTTTCACGTTTTTATGACTATGTTATGCCCTGATTTTATACAGGATTAACGATTGATCAAGGTGAGTTCTTCGAGACTGGAATATCAGATTTCATGCAAATACATATAAGGAATCAATAGAACACATAATATAATTTCGGAATGTGGTTTGTAATACATCTTTTTATATGTAGCACTTATTAGCATAGAAAAACGAATAAATTCACTTAGTAAAACATGAAGGGGCAAAAGATTCAGTATCAATATTGGTCTTTCAATTCTTCTAGCACGATCGCGGATCTGGATGGAGCGCGCACTACCACTTTCAACACTCAGGTATTATTCTTCTGAGACAGGTACAATTAGGAATATTATAGATTTCACTCGTGGGGTACCTATTAAGTTTTTAGAAGTGTCATATGAAATTAATTGCGTATACCTTGTGTTCTGTTATTTCTTTAGGCGTGCAGATATCTTCCGGTATTTATTCTCACAAAACACGGATTATTAATCATGAAACAAAATTATATATTTAGTCGACTGGTTATGCACGGTATATGAATTCGTCACTGAGATTACTTATTTCACGACCTATCCCACAAACTCTCGGAATCTCGTAATATCTATACCATAGTCTCAAATAGGGAAGACTTATTACATGGCTTAGGGTAAATACTGTCGCTACAGTTAGGCTATCTCTTAGTATCTTAGCACTGATACTGAATTCATTGGCAATGTACAGGGAACACTTGTAACATAATCTGATCACTTGTCATTGGTAGCAGATAACTTAGGGGGGGGGGGGGCACAGGTGAACAATCGATCATAAGTACGGTATCTCCGCACTGATACAACAATAATTAATAATGCACTGTTGAGTTGTCTTCTTGGTATCTCGATGCACTGTCGTTGAGGGTTTCTTGGCTGCTCCGTGGGCCGTCCAGGGTGTCCGGTAGTGTGAAGAAGTTACAGTTGGGTTAATGGGCTTTGGGTCTTAAATATGGTTCCGTAACTATGAGGAGTACAGTTGGTCACCATATCGAACTAACGCAAGTATTCTAGTCATGTAGCTTTTGAACGAATACTTGACTATTCTGACCTTTAATATTAACCGTTGATGAAGTTCCGTTCAGGTACTCTTGAGCTAGTATTTTAAATGTTATGTTTCAGGCAGGGGCCGGATTAACAAAACATCGGACGAACGCAAGAGGAGTTGATACAAGTAACTCTTCTTGACAGTCTCTAATCTTTTTAAGATGTTCAAAGAACTCGGGAGGAGTTTAACCTTTTAGTCACAAATCCTGGTGGGTTGCCACAGACAATTTGTGCCTAGGATCTATATATGCTAAGTGCTCCTGAGAGTATCTCGCATAGACCCTTCTAACACAAAATATCTTTCTATCCTAGATCTCTGTGAGTTAAATGCCAGTATAATGTCTAAAATAATAAATGTATTGAAAGGTAGGGTTGCCTTCGTCTTTCAATATTTTTATTAGGTTAGAGAATAAACTAATATGAATAACTATATTAAATTCTGGGTTGCCAGAAGTAATCAGTTATACGTATGTAGCTACTGTTGCACTATATAAATGATTAGAAACCCAAGTGGAAGAGGCCATACCAACAATGAGTTTTTAATACACTTACTTTGTATTTATATATATAGGTATTATTTAAAAGTGGGGGCTCATGGTTTGAGGTAAACATGGAAAAATAATCGCCAACCTGCATATAATTATCTTGTAAAATGCAATGTCACTGAAATAATTATTAACAATGGTATAAAGGATTTTGCGGATCGTCTATACCGGGCCTGTGACGTCATAGTGACGTCACACCAGTATCCTTAGCCTAGACTGGATGGTGGACTTACACTCTTGTGACGTCACAGGCCCGGTATAGACGATCCACAAAATCCTTTATACCATTGTTAATAATTATTTCAGTGCCATTGCATTTTGCAAGATAATTATGTACAGCTTGGCAATTATCATTCCATGTTTCTCTCAACCCATGAGCCCCCACCTTTAAGGTCTCTATATTAACCGATGGGTGGCCACGATCAATAAAGATCCTAAAACAGGTTTATATATATATCACAGATAGTATACAGACTCCGAGGTGCCGTTCGTCAATAACTACTTTTGAGTTTGGGTATAAAATAGTCTTTAATCAGAGCGGGGTGCCGATCGTACAGAAGCGATATTTCTACGTGCCTGAACTCCCTCCTCCTAGAGTTTATATATAATTTGTCAGTGAGAGGGTAGAAGGGGGGGGGGGGGGGGCACTCGGTAACATATACAGTATGTGCACATTATGGGCTGGCTGTTTGGCAAGAATTTCTTCACTGGGCCGCTCTCGAGGTCAAGGGGGCGGGGCGCGTCGCTAGTTGGGTCGACAGGGGGGAGGCGTGGGTTTTTTCCCAGACTTGACGTTGCCTTCCACTTGGAGTATACCGAATTATATTTAATCTCGAAAGGTTTGATTCAGGGGAACAGGAATTATGGATTTCCTTGTTTCTAGCTGGATAGTATCAGTACCTACCATTTTCGTTCTTGATGGGGTAGGTAGTATTCAGTGAGGGAGGCTTCCTTTAGTGTAGAGGTTAGGGGGGAAGGGGGATTTTTTCCCGGGTGGTCAGGAAGGCCTACATCTCGTTAGCCTCGCACGGTCGCCCCTGCATGTCGGGAACTGTGAAGGTAGGGATGTTTACTAGGGAAGTTTCTTACATATTTGTTTAGCAAGTGAATGCTTCTGGACCTTAGGGAGTCCACTTCTATTTGTCATAGTGGTGTATGATGGGCTAGTTGATGTTTGAAGTTTCTTTCGTCATACTATCATGGGACCTCGGCCGAGGCTACCTGGGTCACTCAGGGACGGATGACCTGAGGGGGTTTGGAAGGCCTTCATTCTGCTAGTGCCGCACATGCCCGGGTCGGGAATGGCAAGGTAGTGATGTTTACTAGGAAGTGTTATAGTGTTCTTTTAGCAATTGAACGTTGCCGGACCCTAGGAAACAACATATTGATTTATCGTAGTGGTCCCTGGTGGCACGAGTTGAGTGATGAGTATCTTTTTGCTATACCATCGTGGGGACTCGGGTGAGGCTACCGAGGTGATTCCTTTGATCTATTTTCGGCAGCAGGTATAGAGGTGAGAGTCGCTTACAGTTGGGAAGGACAGAAATGTGGGTTGCGTGAGTTTAATTGGAGGAGGTACAGGGGTGTTCATAAAGGCATATACATCTTGTTCATATGGTTATCAAGCGTCTCTCTGCGATGGTTGTATTCAGATTCTTTCACAATCAAATACATACATGACAACACAACAATATTGTCATGTATCCCAACCTTCATAATCTGAACATTGTGGGACATGACTCTTGCCTAACTACATACATACACAACTATAATATAAAGAAATAATGAGCATAGGGGACTACATACATACACAATTATAATATAAAGAAACAATGAGCATAGGCGATGGTCTGACAGGCTCTCGTAATTCGACGAGATCCCCAGACATGGTCCTTGCATAATCAATTACATACACGATAACCAACAACCTTGGCATGTATCCTAACCTACGTAATCTGAACATTGTCGGGCATGACCCTTACCTACTTACATACAGTACATACATAACTAAAATATACAGGAATAATAGGCGTCGCAATATCAGACACGCTCTTCCTTGGTCCTTTCGTTTCCTGGGGATTTTGTTGTGGATGGAGATTTCGTTCCCGGGAATTTTCATTTCTGGGGTACTTTACTCCTAATTTATAAGGTACATTTGGTTCCTATATTGATGGTGTCTTTTTTTCTATAATGTTTATTTGCATTAGAAATGATATCTTACTCGTATGAGGTTTTCTGTTTCACGGCGTTTTATTTGATTCTTATTTGTTTGTTTACATGTTTACATCTATATTCTTATTTATTTGTTTACATGTTTATATTTATTTTGCATAGGATTTTGGTTGTCCTAAAAAGGTTGAGAATATAGCACCTTCTTGGGGGTGGTCTGTCGGGGTTCCTTTCCTGCCGCTTCTACTGTTGCGAGGCGGCGGTAGTCCTTTGTTGTTTGGGTCTTTGGCCTTGACTCTGCCATTGGTGCAGTGGGCTTGTCTCCTTTCTTTATCTCTTTTCGGTCCTGGCTCTTTCTTTTCCAGTTTCTTTTGTCTTTCTTGGTTTCTCTTTTCTTCTTCTGTATTTCGTCCTGGTTCTCTCCGTCCTGTTTTCTTTTGTCCTTGGGTTTTTTTCTTTTCTTCTGTATTTCACAGAGGTGGCCAGATTAGCAATAAGAAATAGAGTTCTCTCACTCTTATAATTACCTCTCCAAAATGAGTTTTCTGCCCACAGCTAACTCAAAGACAACTGCAGAGGTTGAAGTAACTAAAGGTTTCTAAATACCCCTGATGGCAACAAAGGCTTTAAAGTATCCCCAATAGGCTCAAAATCGCGTCATATGTCGGAGAGGGTTAAGGGGGGAGGGGGTAGTGGCTTATTTTGGACCCCTTCTCCCTCATGCTTAGCCCCATTAAATTTGGAGAGGGCAGCAACCCCAAGTAAATAAATAACAGAGAGAGAGAGAGAGCGAGAGCGAGAGAGCGGTAAATAACATACCTTTGTAGAATGACATGGGGACAACAATATATGCGTGTTTTTTGTGGCCAACCTTTAGTGATAATGTATTTTTTCTATTTTTACCACTTAGCCTAGGGGACAAACTAAAATGCATTGCTCAGAAATTGCCACAGCAAGCATAATTATCAATAATATAATAACATATAATAACACTGTCTAATATTAGCCATATTAAAAGGAATTAAATAGGTGTCATCATGCTGAAGGGGTTAAGGCCAAGTTATCATAATTTATAACGTTGAAGGCGGTGTCACACAAGCGATTTTTCCGTCAATTTAATGGGCAGTTGTAGTCTGGCAGCTTCAAAATTTAAGTCAGTCAGTCAGTCAGTCGCCTGCCCTTACTCCCATAAGGGGTAGTGAGGATCGGCAATATATTCGAGAAAGGACAAAGAGGTGGCAGGGGAAGAACACATAACAGTTCGCCCACAAAAAGCAAGCACGCAAGCATTCGGAAGCACCAATCACTCATCAGCCCCTGTAATCCATGGCTTCACCTCAGATGTTATACTTCCGGACAAGGTCTCTTCACATCACCATCTGGGATAAAGACCTTCCAGGCTTTCCATTGAAAAGGGTCCTGAGACCTTATGTACTCTCTCGCTACCAAACTTCCTCCATTAATTCCTGTAATTTGCTAATTCTTTTACTTCATCCATTCCCTTTTCCACAAGAATTAATCTACCTAAGAATTCAGCTCCTATACTCTGTTCAGGGTATGCCAGAAATCGTGAACCCTCACCTCTGTAACTCAAAAAAGGGCTAAAACAAATAGCCTGTGATTTTTCACGCCTATTCCCTGGCTGATCCTTCCCAAATGGTAGACATATGAGCTTGATTACGCTAGTGGTTTGTGAGTTATAGTGGTTCATGTTCAAGAGTTTTAGCCTACTTATTTGGAACAGGGTATAACAAGGTTGTCAATATGTAGGCTATAGATTAAAAGACTGGTAAATTATATCTATTATAGGCTATATATTACGTGGAAATCATGACCCGTTAAGAATATAAAAATACAAATAATAATAAATAAATAAATAAACAAATAAAAACATAGAGCAAATGGGCTCTTTTCTCTGGCTGATCCTTCCCAGATGGTAGAAATATATCTATAATAATGGTATTAGATTTTGAGCTAAATGAGCATAATCGGTGACTGGCTATATAAATATAGATATACAAAACCAAGAAAACAACCCGATACGATGTCTCTTTTACTCTATTGATTCTCTCTAAAATCCTGCACGTCATTCTGATCGAAAACATTCATGTATGGGTTCTCTAAATAACAAAAAAACAAATTTCATAAAATATCTCGGTTACCGCTAAAACTTCTTTTTCTTACACTAAAGAAAATCAACATCTACGCTGGTTCAGTAGTTTATACTAATATTATAATTATTAGTTTAACTATCATTGCTCTTTTACTGAATAGTAAAAGTTCTATAACTAATTACAATTGCAATTATAAAACAAATATATACTGTATAGCCTAAATAGTGTCATTCGGTACGTAACATTATTCGCCAAATTTATTATACACTAGGCTAAATTTACACAATAGTCTATAATAGGTACCTAACAATACTCAATTGTGAGTGGCAATACTACGCAATACAATAGAAACCCAATCAATAGTTTCAAAGCCAAGCATTAAGTAGTGGAAACGAAACTTTACAGTGCCGAAGTCTCAACATTTTACAGGGCTCTTCCCGCCTCAGCAGTGTTGCCAATTTAGCTATTGAACATTTTACCTCAATCTAGCAGCATTATTTTAGCATACATCAACAATTATTTGAGACAAATAGTGCATTTTATTCCATATTCTAAATATTTTAGCCTTTTTATCAATCAATAGTCCAATTTTGTATACTAGCTAGCGAAATTCTATGGATATCTTAGAGCTAATCTAGCAGAATTATATATTTTGATTGGTAACACTGCAGAACAGGTGGAGCAGACCCCTTGAAAAGTCGAGATCATTAAACACTGTTCAAACTCGCGTTGCAGCCTCAGTGAGTTAACATCTTGATAAAGTTGTCTCCTGCGCCTTAAATTGGGTATAGGCCAAAGTTATTTATAAGTAATATAATTAAGTTAAGGGTGATACATAGGTAACATAGCCTAAGATAGAAGTTAATTAATTACAGTAGGTTATCAGTGATAATCTGCCATTTGTAATATAGGCCTAGCCTAGCCTAGACTTTTTCGGGTAATTGTCCCTTCACATAAGACAAAAGATGTCTTACAGTGACGCCTACATCAAGAGGGTGTTGACCATCAACCCTGAGGTGGGTACTGCCCCTAAGAAAATTACTTTCCAAAATTCAGGCACGGAAGGTCCTCCCCGTAAGAAGGTGAAGCGTGCTGACCGTCCAGTCCCAAACACTGGACACACTGGACGTACCCAGCCACGCCAGCCTATGACACTCTCTCCAAAATGGTCCAGCATTTATAAGCCATTTGTTTGGCTTGAAGTAGGGGCCGCTGTGGCTTTCCAGCCAGTGATCATAAAGAAGCCTGTGACAGTTGCACCACTAATGTCCAACTGTCCAACCCAGCTAGTGGTCGTGAATAAGCCTGTGACAGTCGCACCAAAACTTTCCAATGGTCCAAGCCAGCCAGTTGTTGCCAAGAAGACTGCGACGACTGTTCCTGCCCGTCGGCCACGTCCTATGCCTTATACTCCGGAGCACATTGTAAAGGTTCTGGATGGGTTCACACAGCGAGCGCGTGCTAGCAATGAGAGGGTAACTCGTTGGGTTGGTCTGCCTCACGGACCCGTTCAAGCCGAGCATAGCTACGACTGGCTCATGGAGCAGCTTGACCGTCCGTACCGCTAGGCTATCTTGAACCCTGCACACCATGCTGCTCAAAAACATCCTTTTGGCGGGTTCCTCAAAGTACCTATGTACAATGGCCTATAAGCAATCCTTATATTGTGGGAATAATATATACGGTAGGCCTAGGCTATCGAACTTGCAATAGGCTAGGTAACAAGTTGCAAGAATATTAGCATAGTGTCTTCTAAGAATGTTGATGTAAAAATGCCAACAATGTCACTCTAGGCTTAGGCTATTGATTTGTTTTTAGTTTGTCCTCAAAGGACTTTCATCTTGTCTTTTTTCTTAAGTTTGTTGTTTTGATATAATTACTATATGGAAGCAATGAACATGAACCATGATCCAACATAGGATTCTAAAGACAAAATGCAAGTTCTTTTAGGAAATTATAGGCTAATGTAAAACTTGCAAAATAAACAAACCAAAACTGGGACGACACAAGATAAATGCAAATGAACTAATCAAAATCGCTATGTGAAAATAACGCTGGTGTAGTGACTAGCGTCTTGGACTTCCACCCAGGTCACAGGATCGCGCCCACGCTCGGCGCATTAAATATTTTTCACAAGCACTGAGTCGTTACCGTCCCTCATGAGCAAGGGGATGGGGTAGTAGTACAGGACCCCAATGGAAATACGCCTAATCGGCCTTATTGGGCTATCTTTAGCTGGCTTAGCATGCGCTAGTTTTAAGGGTCAATTTAAAGATGATGTAATTAAATTGCTAAAAAATCATTTCGATTGTTTTTATCTAGTTTAGAGTTGTGTAAGGGTGTTTTGATGTGTGAAAATAGGCGTAAATTCATATTTACCCATTAAACAACAATCTAAAAACACGTCCCATCACTCGCGAAAAATAACTATTTGGCCATAACCGTTTGCCGTTGGATACAAAATATGTAGAGGGGGGGGGGGGGGGGGCAAGCCCCCCCCCCCCAAGATTTATTGAAATCGTCATATATTTAAACAGTAGGGGGCAAAAAACAAATTTTCCCCAACGCTTCTTCTTCTTCGCGGCGGATGTAAACAAAGCCACCCGCCTCTTGCGAGGTAGGCGATATAGGGGATATTTTGTTTTTTTCAGGATCAGTAATAATTTTTTACGCGCATTTAGACACATATAGGAATGAAATACATGGTATAAGAAACCTGTAGGCCACGATAAAATCGATGTATGAATTTAATTTCATCATCTTTATATTGTCCGTTTTTAAGAACTATTATTATTATTATTATTATTATTATATTTTATTATTATAAAATAAAATTTTGAAATAAAAGAACACAATCCACCACATAAGGTGTACACAACTACTTGAGCAAGTCAATCTGGTTCCACAGGGTGTCAAACGACGCTGTTTTTTGAGTGATAACGCAAATTAACTTTTTGTATAGGCTAGCCTAATGATAACAGAAACTCCCCCAATTGTTTTTGTTTTTTTAAGAAACAAAAAAGGTAAATTGACATAGCCTAGGCCTAATTTTGGTCTCCATATTTTCCATCTTGATTGCTTTTAGATTGCAGGAAATACTGTTTTAGACACCTAAATTCTAAAAAAAAGCGGGGGGGGGGGGGCATGCCCCCGAACCCCCCCCCTAGAGCTCGCTCCGTCGCGCTATAGGCCTAATGATAACAAAATAATAAACCATAGGCCTAATGATAACACAATTCATATTTTGTGGATTGACACCCTGGGGCTATGGGTCATCCAGGGTCCCTGCCCTCTCTTTCCCAGGTAATGTTAAGTTATGACATAACTTATTATACCGGTATATTATATTATATTAGGGTTAGGTTAGGTTAGGTTAGGTTAGGACTTAGCCTAACCCGAGATGGGAATAGCCTACCCAGGTATGTTTTACTCGGCCCAGGGAAAATAATAGACAAACAAATGTTCTAATCAAAGTTTATTCTTGAAACTTGGTACTGATACCGGTATGTATTTTAACCAGTACTCTATAGGCCTAGTAACTCATGTATCATATGAAAGGATATAAATTAAGTACCGGTATGTAATAGTTCTTGGAATGCAACAACAAATATACAGTACATGAAATCTTTATTGGACAAAAGTTACAAAACTAAAACAGGGACTGCTAAGAATAATTTAAAAATCTGTTTTCAATGCCTATATTAGTGGACCTGAAGTGAATCTCTTTGAGACTGAAGTACAGGCAGCCAGCTCCCCTAGTATCCTGATTAAACACCAGTAAACATACATAACATCCCGTTTACTTACAATATTATTCATTCCTTTTAATAAATTTTGAGCATGTATTGTGCGTATATTTACCTTCACATCTCAAAATTTGGATTTTTTTATTTTAATACCACAAATTTTCCGAGTGTTTTTTATAAACAAAATTGGTCATTTGCATCAATATATAGTGTTTGTAATTAATTAGAAATCTCGGGAAAACCTATTTTCCCCATTAGGCCTATCGATGATGTTGAGACAGCCCCTCGATAGTGATTTGAAAAGACATTAGCCTAACCTAACAACCTTTCCTAACATAACCTAGTACTGTATTATGAATGTGGGCTGCCGCCCCCACACCCCCGCTGGTTGAGTACTAATCCCCCCCAAAAAAAAATTGGCTGTCGATTATACGAAGGTGAAAGAAAAGTCGATGAAGTCTATGGGGTTTACTCTGCAATCTTCAGCTTGATTGTACATTGATAACGGGAAAGTACCGTATTGACAACCTTGTTACGAAAATTAAATTTTAGTACCATACTTTTATATTAGGTTTTTCCGAGGGTTTAACACATTTTCATATGATCTTTAGAGCTATCGATGACTGAAAGTACCGTATTGACAACCTTGTTACGAAAAATATATTTTAGTACCATACTTTTTTATTAGGTTTTGCCGAGGGTTAAAACAAATTTTCTTATGATCTTTAGAGCATATAGATTCAATATTTATCTTCAAATATATCAACAAAATTCGTGGTATTAAAATAACATTAAACCCAAAATTTCTCCGGCGGCCGGCGGACCCCCTGTTATGTAGCGGGGGGCTGTGCCCCCCGCACCAAGTTGATCCTTGTAAGCTTAGAAAAATGATCCAGAACTTGATATTTTCTGTTTTGGCACCCTGATTGTGTAGGTGGACAGTGGAAGAAATTAAGCCTAGGCTAGTGGCTAGCCAGGTAAGTGTTATTTAGGCCTAGCCTTGGAGGTTAGATTACAGATATGACGATGCCTAGCCTACTTGTGGGAATAGGCCTAGGCTAGCCTAGGCTATAGGTATAGTCTAATATATTTTTATCGTAAATTTTGTTTCGTAACCTACCGGTACCTTTGGATGTTAGTCTAGGCTAGCCTAACCTAGGCTATAGCCTATGCCAAGCCAGGTCTATTTAACCTAACATTCCTGTTACCTGTATTTTTTTCTTTTAAAGACTAGGCTACATAGCCAAGGCCTAAGAACATAAGAAAATGGGAGTCTGCAAAAAGCCGATCGGCCCATACAAGGCAGATCCCTGTCACAACCAACCCCAATTACAAGGTCCAATTATAGACCCATCTCACTAATACCTTGAGTACTGACCCCACCAAAACGGTCAGCTTAGGCTAACCTAGGTCCTAGCCTAAGCCTACTCTTAAGTTTTGGAATAGGCTTAGCCTAGTGCTGCCTAGGCCAAGCCTAATTAAAAAAAAAAAAAAAGTAGGCCTAAATTGTCACAATTTTGGTCTCCATATTTTCCATCTTGATTGCTTTTAGATTGCAGGAAATGCTGTTTTAGACACCTCAATTCTCAAAAAAAATCCTGGGGGGCATGCCCCCTGACCTCCTGACCTCTTTGGCGCTCGCCGCTCCGTTGCGCTATATATATATATATATATATATATATATATATATATATACATATACAGTAGCCTATGGCCTAATTAAAAAAAAAAAAAAAAAAAAAAGGTAAATTGACACAATTTTGGTCTCCATATTTTCCATCTTGATTGCTTTTAGATTGCAGGAAATGCTGTTTTAGACACCTAAATTCTCAAAATTTTCCGGGGGGGCATGCCCCCGGACCCACCTAGAGCTCGCGCCTTCGGCGCTCGGCGCTCCGTCGCGCTATAATGATAACAAAATAATAAACCATAATGATAACACAATTCACATTTTGTGGATTGACACCCTGCCCCCTAGAGCTCGCTCCGTCGCGCTATAGGCCTAATGATAACAAAATAATAAACCATAGGCCTAATGATAACACAATTCATATTTTGTGGATTGACACCCTGGGTTCCCAAGCAAATTGATCGCACATTTTACAATGCACTGTCATCATATGACGTTCAAGGAATGAGTCAAAATGGGAATCCGGGACGTCCTGGTAAATTTGACTAAATTCTGTATGAATAAAGAAACTACAATTTATATCAAATTTTATAAAGTTAAATTTGCAATTTGACAAGATATCAACAATAGTACAACAAAATATATATATAGCACTCACTAACGATAGTGCTATCGGGTAGGTACCTGTAAGCATAGCATGCTTCAAGTGACCCCTAACAATTACTTGGGCGGGTGCCCAACCCCGAAAGGGGTTGAAATAGGGTAGCTATCCCCCCGCCAAAGGCGGCTTTCTAGGGCCTTTCCTAGCTGATGCTGAGAGGATTGGGTTCTAGTCATGTGGTGATGGGCTGGTCTATCAGAGTGAGAACTGAGCGATCTCTGCCATACCCATAGCTTACTCTGACTGTTCCTTTTACTTATATATTTTCTAGATCTCAAGTGACGGCGTCTCTTCCGTGGATTGACCTCCCAATCTACCAAGCCAAAGCGTCACATTTTTCCTTTGCTCCTCAACTTTCTCTTCATAATTGCTGAGGGGCACAGGGCCCTGGCTGGGTCTTTGGTTTCCCGGGCGTTTCCGCACCCTCCTCAGCTCCCCACCATGGAGTGGCTTCGGTCACCCAGGCTTTATTGTGGTCGGCAGGGAGGGTTCTGTGGGGGCGCTCGGTTATGGCCTTGACCTTGCTCGGGGCCTTGGGGCTGTTCGGCCAGGCAGCTTGGGGAACAACAACAACAACAACTGGCGCCTGACCCCCTCTCCCAAACGACCACGTTTTCACTCCTCTATTCTATAGCATTCTCCATTCATTCCTATTTATTATCACTTCTCTTGCCTGATCTATAGAAATTCCTCTATTTTCTAACGCTTGTACTACACATTTTCTCCATCTTAATGGAGGTCTTCCTACCCCTCTACCTCCCCTTGCTTCTGACTCACATATTCTCTTTGTAAGCCTTTCATTTTCCATTCGCTCAACATGTCCATACCAGCACAGCACCCTTCTGTCCAATCTGGCCAACAAATGTTCCTGCTGCCCCACTCTCCTACGTATCTCTTCATTCCTCAATCTGACTCAAGTCACTCGACACATACTCCTGAAGCAGCTCATCTCCATCACATCCAGCTTTCTTCTTTCCTTTGCCATCAGAGCCCATGTCTCAGCCCCATACATCACCCTTGATACAATTAAAATACTGGTATAAGTTTTCCCTATATAAATACTAAGCGGCATCTTGGGAGTCTGGAGAGAGAATACAGTGTATATCTCAACTGTTGTGTATTTGAATCTACTCAAAGTAGCCTACAGTTTCAGTTGTATGTTTTAACACTTTTGTTGCAGCATTTGTCATATGACAATTGCTTGGTCTGCACTGTACCATACGGGGGTTTTGGACTAAAAGTAACCATCATTCCCTTCACATTTTCATGTATAAACAATAGCTAGAACGTATTTCAATGATATATCCTTGAAATCAGAGGAATAGACCATTCCAATGACACCTGAATCATGTCTGTACGACCACTCGTTGCAGTGCAACGGTATTGCACAGGTGACGCTAAATCGGTAAAAAATAGCGAGTTTGAGCGGTTTCTGCTATTCCCAAGTCTGTAAGGGAGTTGGAGATGTCTCCCACTGCCAATAGTGATGGCCCAGACACGACGGGCGGTGGATGGGACGGTCCCCGCGCTGCTTAAACTCGCTCGTCTGCCTCCCAGCCCTTGTTCAAGGCAGAAATTTGGCAATTGTCATATGACAAGTGCCGCAGTGATGACCGTATATTTTATATTACAGCCTGCACTGAAAGAGTTAATTTCCTATTTTATATGTTATTTTCAGATGTACCGGTAGTTGGCTGGGGAAGTTTGTAACCATGAGGAAGATACGGTTACACCAGCTGCCGGAAGATGTCTCGTGCATCCTGAGTTACTGCCGAGCCAGGGATCTTGCTGCTCTTAACGCAACATCTACCTTGTTCCGTACCCCTGAGTAGAAATCTATGTTGTTGAGGTAAGATTTAGCCTGCCATACAAACTAACTAAAAGTTGACAGAATAAATATAAACAGCATATGACAAGGAGAAAGTTATTGATGTTTTATGCATACATACATACATACATACAATGGTTTAACGTCCTTTTTCCATTACTGTACAGTTGTTGTTGTTCCCCAAGCTGCCTGGCTGAACAGCCCCAAGTCCCCGAGCAAGGCCAAGGCCATAACCGAGCGCCCCCACAGAACCCTCCCTGCCGACCACAATAAAGCCTGGGTGACCGAAGCCACTCCATGGCGGGGAGCTGAGGAGGTGCGGAAATGCCCGGGAAACCAAAGCCCCACCCAGGGCCCTGTGCCCCTCAGCAATTATGAAGAGAAAGTTGAGGGGCAAAGGAAAAAATGTGACGCTTTGGCTTCCAATCTAGGTAGACTGGGAGGTCAATCCACGGAAGAGACGTCGTCACTTGAGATCTAGAAAATATAAAAGTAAAAGGAACAGTCAGAGTAAGCTATGGGTATGGCAGAGATCGCTCAGTTCTCACTCTGATAGACCAGCCCATCACCAGTAATTTTTCATTACATTGAGCGTATTTATCAATACCAAATATCAGTGTGGAATGTTTTCATAGAAATTTAAATTTATTTGTGTTTTTATGTTTTGTTAAAACCTTGTTACTTTCAATGCTTCCAAAACTCAATTCCTCCATCTGTCTACTCGTCCCCTTCCAGAAAACTTATGACCTACTTTTCAACAACATACAAATTAACCCTCTATCTTCTCTTAATTTTCTTAGTGTCTCTTTTTCTTCAGATCTCTCTTGGAAAGATCATATTACCACTAGCTAAAACAGCTTCCCAGAAGCTGGGTGTGCTCAACTGCCTCCGGGGGGTCTTTACTCATGCGCAGCTTCTTTCGCTGTACAGAGGCACAGTACGTCCATGTATTGAGTATTGTTCACACGTGTGGGGAGGATCCTCTCACACAGCACTTCTAGACAAAGTAGAAAAGAAAGCCTTCCGTCTCATTAACTCACATACACTCACCAACTCTTTGTAGTCTCTCTCTTCGCCGCAATGTTGCATCTCTCACTATTCTACTGCTGTTACCATAATCAGTGTTCCTCAGAGCTCTCTCAGTGTAAGCTATGCCACCCCCTCTTCGTAGAGCACGTAGCACCCGTCTTGCAACACAATCCCACCCCTACTCTGTGCAACTCTTCAACCCAAGAGTGAAACGTTATTCTCAATCTTTCTTCTATTCAAAAGCTGAGCTCTGGAACTCTCCCAGAATCAGTATTTCCCTCTTCCTATTACTTAAATTGCTTCAAACTCCGTGTGTCCAGGCATTTTGGCTCGAACATCCCTTAATTTTGGCCCTGTCATTCTTTCAACTCTGGGGGAGGTACTCGCTACAGGCAGTTCTGTCTTTTGTCTCCCTCACTCACTTAGAAACTTAAAAAGAACTCTCCTTGTCTCCCCTCAGTAAAGTTCTGGCTCTACAGGACAGAGCCCTGTGGCGCCCCAGATCTCCATTCAATCTGGCAGCACGACTTTTTTGTATTATGCCCAGTGTTTCGATTCCCCTGATAGGAAACCCCTCATTGACCTTGGTTTAACTCCAATGCATTCAGCAGCTGCTGACAGGGTTCCCCGCTTATAGTTTTCCCACAGTTCTACAGGGTCCTCCAGCGAGTCAAGCAGCACGTCAAGTCGATTTGAGACTGCTACTGCATACTGCCTTGCACAATCCTCATCCTTGAGCCTCAAGATGAAACCCGGGGGGATAGCATTTTGAGATTTTTCTAGTTTTGAGTCATAGCTTTAGTGTAGCAATAACAAGTCTGTGGTCGGTAGCAAAGAACTCGGCACTTCTAAAGACTCTGCAGTTCTGAAGGATTCTCCAACGAGTGCTTACAAGTACAATGTACATCATCAATCTCCTTGGCCACACCACCAGCATTGGAATACCAGGTCCAGCAGTGTGGAACCAGGATCCCGCAATCCTGAACTTCCTGGACCTTGCGAAGGTCAAGAAGAGAGAGCTGTTGACATTCCTGGTGCCAGAGCCATGGGGACCGACACATATCTCATAGCCAGCCCTATCTGTGCCCGTAACTGCATTGAAATCTCCAAGGACAATGATGGTGTTCCGAGGGTGGCACTGTTCAACAATGAGTCAAGTTTGGTGTAGAACAGTTCTTTCTCTTCTAAGTCACTCATCTCGGTAGGAGCATACACTGCAATAAGAGAGGCATATGACTGATAATATATTTTGTGAGGGTATTGACAATCTCGCGGACAAGTTTAACCTTGCAACCCCCCGTTACGACGCATGTGCAAGTAGACTGGGATGGTATGGACATGTGGAGAGAATGGATGAACAAAATTGAGTGAAAAGATGCAGGTCTGTGATTGTGAAGGGAGCTGCACCAAGGGGTGGACCGAGGAAGACCTGGGATCGGACTATACGTGCCGATTTCAAATCCAAAAACTTGACAAGTGAAGCAGCCCTTAACAGGGTTGCCTGGCATGCCAGCATTGGGACAGGAGACTGAAACTGCACGTATGTGTGGAGCACTCAGTCTTAAAATTTTATGTATGTACTGAATGTATGTGATCTCGGAGGTGTTTTTCAGTTTTCACTCTCCCACAGTACAGTACAGTACTTCTTAGTAAGCTGACGTTATCTGCATAATTATTAAGAGCAGCGGGGGTGTTGGGGCAACAGCTTCCATGTTAGGTAGCCTTAGGTTAGTGCGAATATTGTTGTCGGAGGAGTGCCTGGAATTCACTAGCGAATAATGTAGTGACGGTACCAATAGTGGTGGCGCCGCGGCAGTGGCCACATTCAAGTCGAGGTATGACAAACACGTAAGCACATGAAACACAAAGGCTAGCACAACTTGGAGGTGGGCAGACAAGACAAGAAGTCTCTTCTTATTCCCCCCACTAACTGTTACTATAGGTAGCGTCAACAATTTTGATCCCTGATCTCTTTGTAACTCAATAGGGCCTAGACCAATCTGGCTTTAAATATCCACACCTATTTCCTAGTGGACACTTCCCAATTCTTAAATGATAGAAACGTCAGCCCGATTGCTTTCATTCATTTTGAGTTATAAGAAGTTAAGGGGTCCAAATTATTGTCAAATTCGCTGGGGCTACCTTTAGGTAAGTATTACTAGGTAAGGCTTTGTATATGTCCACGAGTATCGACACTAGGCCGCGTTCACGCTCAACGGAAGGCCCAAATCTATAGAATTACCATATTTGACCCCAGCTGGCAATACAGTATATATGATGATGACAATATGTCCCTGGGGGGCGGCAGCCTCAACCCAAAAGCCGTCAAATTAGAAGCTAACGTAACGGTCGTGACCGAGTGTGCAAACCGCGGCGAAAGGCAGGTTGAATGATACAGTTTCTTACAGTTTCTTACAGTAGATCCTCTGGAAAAAGGCAAACTAGGCCTGTGTATCCAGCTCAGTGCCAGTACTTGCACTACTGCGGTCGTTCACTGTGTTGGCGGCGGCGGCAGCAGACGCAACATTTTTACTATTCTGTATTTTTGCTTTATAATCAAACTTAAAATCTTGTCTTCCCCATGCTTTATCAAGATTAATTTCAAACTCCCTTATTGATTCGGAATCGACTACATACTGGGGCAGTGCGTTCCACTTATTTACCACTCTATCACAAAATGAGTTCTTTGCCTTTTCAAGCCTATTTCTTCTTTTGTAAATTTTCTTAGAGTGTCCTCTCGTTCTTGTTCCCTCCCGCATCAAGAAGATACCTTCACACACATCCTCATCATACTTTCCTGACACTATCTTAAGTCTCTATCATATCCCCTCTCTTTCTCCTATATGCCAGTGTCGGAAGTCCCAGTGTCCTCAACCTCTGCTCATAGCCCGCGTTCTTCAACGTTGGTACTAGCTTGCTAGCTGTCTTCTGCACTTTCTCCACTACTTCTATATCCTTTACCATATATGGAGCCCACACCTGGTTCGCATATTCCAGGTGCGGCCTAACCAGCGCTGTATAGAGATTCCTGAATATTTCTTCGTCAAGTGACACAAATGTCCTCCTTATCAGCCCTACAATTCTATTGGCTTTGTTTATCTTTTCCGCTAAATGTTCTGAGAAATTTAACTTATTGTCTATCACTACTCCTATATCCTTTTCTGCATTCACTTCCTCCATCGCTTCATACATACTGTATCCTTCTGTCTTGCTTGTCCCAATCCGCATGTACTTGCATTTTTTTGGATGAAAAGGCATTAACCTCTGAAGTGCGCATGGGGGTAATTGGAAACGTCCCCCTGTGCTGACGTATTTGAGGTGTTTCCGTCACTAAAATATTCATTGTGCCATTAATAGCATTAATATTTATCCATATGCGCCTATTATGGGTTGATTATAAAGGTATTAACCTGAAACAACAATAAAACGAGTGAAAACAGCGTTTGGATGGTCAAAATCGGAGATATAGCCCGCGAGTTGTATAATGTATGGGTGAGGCAATCTGCTTTCCCGCCAATTTCCCCCAAGGCCACTGAGACGCAGTCGATCGATACTCTCTCTCTCTCTCTTGCACTCGCTTGCTATCAGTGATGACCACACCCTCCAATCGGATTTCTAATGTTAGCACGAAAATATACCTCAGAATAAGGGAATAACAGGGAAAATAGGTGATAACTGAAGGAGAGGAGGAAAGTGGGGAAGGAGGGGAGGTAGAGGACTGAGATTTTGCATGGCCCAGGGGCCAAAAAAAAAATAAAAAATAAAAAAAAAAAATATAAATTTTTTTTTTTTTTTTCGATGTCAAAAGTTGATTTTTATTTTCTCTGACTCTTAAGAGTCTTCCCGCAGTGCGCCGGGGGAACTCTTAAGAGTCTCCCCGCAGCTCCCGGGTTAACCAATGTTCAGACCATCCCTTCATGCCCTCCACATCTCCTTGAAGCAAACCCACATCTTCCTTACTCCTCACTCTTCTATACAGCTTAGTGTCATCCGCATACAGGTATATCTCACTTCCATTGGTTATAACTTCAGGTAAGTCGTTGATAAATATAACAAACAGTAGTGGTCCCAACACAGATCCCTGAGGTACCCCACTTGTACTGTAATTTCCCTCCGCCTATTCCATTCACCAGTACCCTCTGTCTCCGATCTTTCAGGAAGGCTTCTATCCATTTCACACATTTCTCCCCTATACTATCGCTTCTAACTTTCTCTATTAACCTTTTATGTGGGACCTTATCGAAGGCCTTCATAAAATCGCAATATACCACGTCTATAACATCACCATCCTCCAGAATTTGCATCCAATCATCTACCACCTTAATTAGCTGTAGTACCGTCGACCTCCCCGGCAAGAATCCGAACTGTCTCCCACTGAAAAGTTGGTTTGATTTCATATGCTCCATTATTCCTTCTCTAATTACCGTTTCCATTAGTTTTACAACACAGTCTTGTCAAACTGACTGGTTTATAATACCGGTAATTATTGTGAGGATTTTGTAAAACATTAGGCCTATAACCCTAACTTATGCTTTTTCAGGTAGGCTAGACTGCTGCCTTTTCTGTAGGAAACGGGTCATGGATGCCAATTTCAGAGACATTTTCGATAGCATAAAAAATGAAACGTGTATGTCTCTGATCCTTGAGTCATTTGTTCATATCTTGTGTGATTATTGGTAATTTTTCTCAAAATGTTTATATTTCAGTGCCAGTACAAGTCAGAACACAGCCCTCCGAGACAAGTTTATGTCAGTGATGGGGCCGGTGTTTGCTGGTGGTGATGAAGGTAACATACTGACCCTCCTTACCTCCCTGGCCAATGTCTGTCAGCACGATGAAGGCCTCCTGGTCACCCCAATTGATGCCGACACTAACAAGAGTGTCGGCGGTGATGCATCTGAGCTGCCCGCCAGAGATAAAGCTACAGGTTAGAATTACACATTCTTACTGCTATAATAACTAAATCTTTAAGTACTGTACAGTACGGTACAGTTTTGCTAATATATACAGTACCGGTAGTATGGATTTTTTTCTTCAGAGAAGCTTGTATTTTTTTGTTCTTACCTTTACTGTATATACAGTACTGTAGTAGCTAAAATTATTTCAATAGGCTTGGCTTTGATGTACCTGCAAGAACGATATCAGGAAGTTTAGCTTCCCCTATAGATGTATTGACAAATGGAATGGGCTGGAGGAGGAGGTGGTAGGGGCAAGGAACATCCATATTTTCAAAACAAAATTGGATAAAAAGTAGACTGAGAGACGGGAAAACACGAGCTTAGCTCAACTCCTGTAAACTACAATTAGGCAATTAGGTAAATACAGTACTGTAAAGTCAGTGAAAATAGGTTAGCCTAAACAGACCTCGGATGCGGAAATACCCTGAGCCGAACAGGCCAAGTGGGATATCTCTATTGGTCTAACTGGTAAGGTGTCTGCCTCACACCCAAGGGTCGAGAGTTCGTGCCCCCACCAGGGCATGATATTTTCGTGAGGCTATTTCCGCATTTAACGAAGTTTAGGTGTGCTGGTAAAATTTTTCAGATGGTTGAGAGTAAGATCGGAGCTCCATAAATCCTCTTTCGGGTATGGTGTAAAAACCGATCCCCACAGGACAAGGAAGGGGAGAGGAGAGACCAGGGAGTGTATGTGAGACGCGCTTGGGTTGGGTTGTGGAGTTGCCAGCCGCCCAAGCGAGTTGCCAACTGGGCAGTTAGTAGGTGCGTGTATGCAGCGCTCAGTGAAGTTGACTCACCATTCCCGTTCATCTCTCTGACGGACTCTCGGTCGATTCGGCTCAAGCTTGTTCCTCTCTGTTCGGAGCTTTCGCTTCCCGGAAGGTGAAGTACGGTAGTGTAAAGTCAGTGAAAATAGGCTAGCCTAAACAGACCTCTGATGCGGAAATACCCTGAGCCGAACAGGCAGATGAGGACATAATAATTTACTGTTGAATAAAATCAAATTATCTATCTACTGTTTATATTCTGGCACATACCCCATTGGGGGGGGGACTCGAGACAGGGACAGAACAGGGACAACACAGCAAAAAACAAAACACGTAATCACACATATCTAGGTCGTCCAAGAGAAAAACCCAGCGACCCAGGCCCATTTGGGGTCCCCAGCATAAGATTCCCAGGTCCCAGATCTGCCGGAGAGGCTCCGGTTTCTGCAAGCAGACATGCAGCAAAGCTGTTTATGTTTTCTGCAACTTTAGGACATAGTGTCAGTTCGAGGGGTTATTAAGTCATGTGAGAATCCTAATGCAGTGGCTCTTTTATTGTTCTTTACGTTAGCTGAACATGTCCCATGTCTATTGATATAATATGTGAACATGTGTGCCACTTGGAAAATATACAGTATAATTGAATTAATGATTACTGATATTTTATTTATTTTTTATATACCAGGTATATAATTACAGTGATGATGATAATGAGTATTATGCTAGCCTACATAACCAGAGCACCTGTAGTATCATTTAATTTTTGTTTTTGTAATCTTATCAGAGAACAAGTAACTCCTCCTGTAAAGGTGGTGAACTTGAGTAAATGGTGGAGAGAGACCCTGGATGAACTGAGCAGGGTCCTGAGTGGATGGTTGGAGGGTGGAGTGGTGGAGATGGAGGTGGAGGTACTGGCTATCCCTGGTGGAGTGGCTGCCCGGGCCAAGTCTCTGTCTCAGGTAACTGTAACCATTTTCCTTCTGTTGGCTTTGAACTACAGTATCTCACTTAACTCTTTTTTCTACCACAGATCCTTGTTAAGCTGCACAAAATCGTCTAAACATAGCTTGATTAAAATTAAAAGACGTTGCCGGTACAGAAGGGGTTAAGGGCCATACTCTGTATGTCATTCCTGTCACCAACCACAGTTATCAGGGCTAGCCTTTACCGTACAAGGCAGCAGAGGGGTTTTGCTCAGGGTTTTTAAAATATAAAATTTGAAAACAAACTCAAAAGTTACTGTTCAAATTAATATAACAAACTCATTATAATTAAAAACTATCGAGACGACAACACACTAAACAAAATCTATCTGACCTTGACCGGGCTTGAGACAGGTTACCTACCAGGGTGAATGAGTCCCATCAACCTCACCTTTTTAGTCACATTTTCTTGTGTGCAAAGGTTTTGTAACTCATTGGTCTGGTTAAACTACCATTAAAATAGAGGAAGAAAGAAAAAACAAATTGTCTGGAAAGGATTACAGGGGAGGTTATCTTTTTTTTTTTTTTTTTTTTTTTTTTTTTTTTTTTTCCTATGTGAATGAGGGAGACAAAAGGCATAACTGCCTGCAGCGAATGCCTCCCCCAGATGCCACCAAGGCTCCCTTTTCTCGGGAAGAATATAATGGAGGGCATATAATATCAGTCTCTAGCGTTCTTCAAATGCAATTTATTTCATAATGTCTACAGAAAATATTGTGAGTGAATATACGGTACTTTACTATCCCCTCATTGTAATATTGTTATAGTAGTGTATCTAATTTATTTGCCTAGTACTAGACAGTTTGATTCAGTTAATTGTCTTTCATCTATCATTACTCTTACTCTTACATCTGAATATTATAATGTAAAACTTGCAAAACAAACAAACCAAAACTGGGATGACACAAGATAAACGCAAAGGAACTAATCAAACTCGCTATGTGGAAATAACGCTTAATAAAATCAAATTTAAAAGTTTTAGAATGACATAGAATTTATATGTATTTAATTTTTAGTTAATAATTGCAATTATTTCAGGTTCCTTTGCAGTTTTTACCAGACACCTGGCTGACAGCTGCTACCGACTCTCTGCTCAGTGTTATAACAACTACAAAAGATAATGCTTTGGTGAGTTATAAATGCTGTCATATTTGTTTCTTCACACTGGAGTACTTGGATTAATTAAACATGTTATGATTTATGTGATATTCATCAGAAAGTTATTATGAAGAAATATATTGATATGTTACATTGCATTCCAGGTGTTGAAGTTACTGGTTGTACTGTGGAGAAAATATATGAAACTATACAACTTACCTGAAATGCATGCCGAACACAGAAACAAAACATTAACTAAAGTCTCTACACCAAAAATAGTATATCAGAATTGCAAGACGTGAAATTTGTTAATTCCTTGAGCACAAAAATAATAAATTATTTTATTTATTATTATTTTTGTTGTTATTATTAAACTCAGGATGGTAGTTGTTGTTGTTGTTCCCTAAGCTGCCTGGCCGAACAGCCCCGAGTCCCTAAGGAAGGCCATGACCACGGTCGGGCTTTCCCACAGACCTCTCAAGGAGTGTAGATTGTGTTGTTGGCATAAGTGGTTGTGTGAAATGCAGTCTTCTATGATGTGTTTAATAGTATGGGGTGCTGTGTTACAACCTGGGCAGGAGTAGACGACGGAGTCATCCAGTCTCTTTTGATAGCTCTGAAGGGCTGGATGGTGTCCGCATCTCAGCCTGGCCAGGTGGACTCGGTCGTGCCAGGCAACTACCAGGATGGTATTAAAGCCTATGGGTGGTGATGTGGGTCAACTACCACACACCATATACATAATGTTATGTTGTGTGTCTCTATCTATTGATCTACCTATCTACCTATCTATCTATCCATCTATCTACAGTATATCCAACCATCCATTCTTCTCCCTCCCCCTCTCTCTATCAGGTGTTGAAGTTACTGGACGTCCTGTGGATGGTGGTGTGGGTCTGGACGGTAGTAGAGCCTCCTCCTAGTGGTGGTAGTGGTGGTGGTGTAGGAGGGAGTCACCACCTACCACACACCTGGCTGGCTCTGGCTACACTACCCTGGTTGGCCACGGACCTTAACCTCCGGGACCTCAAGCCTCAGAACGCCAAGATCTTCACTCACGCAGCCGCCAAGCTCAAGTGGAATGAAAGTAAGGGTTTTTTATTTTTAACCTCCAGCAGGTATAGCTAAAAAAAAAGTATCATACAAGGGCAATACAGGTTGCTTAACTCTCACAGCCTCTCAATTTAGTTCCTTCAACTTTAAATCATTGTACCGGTACTGCGATTTATCCCACCAGAGTTAAAAGTCTACTACTATGTTGAGTATATATCCAACAATATGCTGCTGTTGGTGTAATTTTTGGTTAACTTATTTTATCAACAAACTTTCTTCCTATGAAGAAAGTTTCCCTATAAATCCTACCACTATTGGGATAGCAAAACTCCTTCCATAAGTCAGGAGTTACAATGTGACTAGCAGTCTGCCAATGGTTCCTTCAGCACTGATAGCAGGCGGGGGCTTCTTACATTAATGTTAGTAAGGAAAGACTCTGGGTCTTCTGGGTGACTTAGATGTGTGTGAATTTTTATTATTTTATTTTATTTTGTTTCTTCTGTTCGAGCTCTGTCTGGAGTCGGCCACCCCCAGCTATGGGGTATGTGCCATACATGGACAGGCTTCCAGTAATTCTGTATTTTTCTAACTTTTCAAGGGAGTTTTTCCTTCCCATTTGTGGTAGTGTTTATAGGGTGATGGCCACAATGATGTTCTGCATAGGAAGGAAGAAAGTTGAATGACAAAAGAAGTCAATTTACAACATATGTTGTAACCTTCCTACATGTTACCTTCCTACATTATCCATACCAAGAAACGTTGCATCCCTTGCATTATTCTACAGATATTTTCACAGCAATTGTTCCGAGGAACTTGCTTCAATTGTGCCGCCTCTCCACATCTTTCCCCATAGAACTAGGGCAGCTGAGAGCGCCCATGAATTTACACTTTCTCCTCCCCAATGCAGAACTTCTGCTTATCAGAATTCATTTATCCCCAGAGCTACTACTCTTTGGAATTCACTTCCCTCGAATTGCTTTCCACAAACTTACAATCTACAAATGTTTAAATCCAGTTGTTACAAACATTTTATGAATGGAGGATGCCTTTAGGCACATGGACCTTTTTGTTTTATCTGTGTTTTTCCTTCCTCCGTTCATTGTCTCTTAAAAAAAAAAAAAAAAAAAATATATATATATATATATATATATATATATATATATATACATGTGGGATCACATGTTTTCATTAATTTCATTGGGAGGTCTTTGGTGTAGGGATTGAATTTAATATATATTAGAATAAACTATGTCAAGAACAGCTCGTTGTTTGACCCAATGATAACATTGTAGGCTTTTAATTTCTGTGAAAAATGCACCATTGGTTTGCCTATGCAAGCTCTTGGACTTTCTTGCTCCATTGTCTCCACATGTCATAAGGTATGTCTTGTATCCAACAGAGCCTGAAGTGAAAGCGAAGAGTATGAGGCTAGTGTGTGTGTTGCCGGAGAGTGTGGCTCCCCGGTGGCGGTGTCATGTACTACGCTCCGCCATCAGTGAGAGACATGCGCTCACCATGACAGAAATTGCAACTTGGTTTCCTATGGTGAGTATAATATTTTAATCATGTGTTTGCATTTCTGGAAAGGAAATGCACAAATTTCTCAGAGTGAAATACCTGACTCTTTCAAAATTTTACCTTGCTCTTTTGGATTTTATCAGAAAAATTTATAGTTGAATATTAGCTGTCTAGACATTGACCTGTGTCTATTGACTAAATCTGAATGACTGAGGTAAATGTTCAAACTCAATACCATTGTTCAGACATTTACTTTGATATTCATATTTTTTCACCAACCCATCAAGTACGGTAACTTACAAATAAACCTAATTACTAAAATCAACGAAACCAATGAATACATGTGGCACTCCATGGACTCGAACCCAGGATACTCACACCAAAATTCCGCGCACTAAGCATTACGCTATCAAGACAGTTAAAGGTTTATGCACAAGCCTATGACATATTATTCATTCTCGAATATTGTATATTAATCTAAGCATGTACATATACCCAATTGCACTATGGTAGCCTAATGATTATACAGATGGACTTATACAGAGATAAAGTCAAGATAGTCAATGAAATATATGAAACTCGACCAACGGCCACAGGCCGTAGCTCGATTGGTAGAGCGTTCGCCTGCTAACCGTGAGGTCGACGGTTCGAGCCTCGGGCCAGCCAGTGAGTTATTGGCAGACGTCAGTGCTGTTGCTGAACGGTGTGGTCTAGCAATCTGTGGCAACTATTCACTAAGTCCCTGATTCATCAGGGCACCCACCCTAGCCTTGCTATTCAGCAGGGAGTGTATGGTGGTAAAAACTGCATCAAACTGCATCAACTTAACTGAAATACATGCTGAACACAGCAAAACAAAACATTAACTAAAGTCTAAACACAAACAATAGCAAAACAGAATCGCAATACTGTATATGAAAAATTACAATTTGTTAAGCACCAAAATATATAAATAATAACAATTCTAAAACATTTTTGTTTAGGCCTATATAACTTAGGACGCCATCAGGCCAGCACAGAGCTCCATGGAAAGCACCTCTACTATCTCGGTCATAGAAATAGTCACCACCAACCTAAGTGCTCTCGTCAATATCAAAGGAGAAATTCAGATGCGTGTATCATAAAACCGGATATTTACTGGTAGACCAGAAGCCTTGAGTTTTTGCATCTCTGGGGTCCAGACTGTGCAGTCTTTCTTTTTTGTTTCAGCTGATGCACCAGCTGCGAGGGTCTGGTGGGTGAGGTGGTGGGGGCGGTGATCAACTCCCCGGACATGGTTACGGTACAGGCTGCTGCTCACTCACTCAAACATCTCCTCTGTGCTCTACTCAGCTTCACCTCTATCAAACTGGAAAGGTCTGTATCCTCAGCATAGTAGTTTTTGGATTTTGGATTTTGTTTTGTATATAATATAGCCTACTGTATACGGTATATATATACTGTATATATATATATTTTTATTTTTTTGCTGTATATTGCCTGCGGAAATCTGAGTCTCCGGGAGATCTGGGACCTGGGAATCTTTTGCTGGGGACCCCAAATGGGCCTGGGTCTCTGGGTGTTTCTCCTGGACGACCTAGATGTGTGTGATTTTGTGTTTAGTTTTGTTTTCTGATGTGTTGTGATGTCCCTGTTCGGGCTCTGTCTCGACTCGGCCACCCCCATAAAAATAAGAAGAGAATAAAGAAAAGAAAACTGGGGTAAGTTCCAGAGCACATACATACATACATACATACATACATACATACATACATACACATATTGCTAAATTCTATCTATCTATCTATTGCCTGATGCCGCAATCCCCGAAGGGGTGGCCACGAACGAACCGCCCCCATGCACCTCTGTCCCCAGTCAGTCGACGCCCCTCCCCCAACCAGCACCGCCTTCATTCATGTACTTCCTCACTCCATCCTTCCACCTCATATTCGGTCTACCTCTCCCCCTCTGTCCCTCCACCTCGCTCTCGTACACCCTCTTAGTCATTCTCTCGCTTTCCATACGTTCCATATGGCCGAACCATCTCAAGTTGTTCCTTTTCACACTTTCCAGCACATCTACCTCCACACCACACCTCCTTCTTACTTCCTCATTAGTCTGTCTATCCCTCCATGTAACTCCGCACGCACTCCTTAAGTAATTCATTTCCACTGCTCTCACTCTTGGTCTGAGTCTCTCAACCAACGTCCATGCTTCGCTTCCGTAAGTCAGTGTCGGGATTACCACACTGTCATGCTAGGACTTCTTCACTTCCATACTGACCACCCTATTTCTTGTTACTGCTTTTAGCGTTCCTACAACCCTCTTCCCCTGTTGTACCCTCTCCCGCACTTCATCATCCATAGTCCCATCTTTACTCAACACACTGCCCAGATACTTGAAAGAGTTGACGATCTCCATAGCCTGACCGTTCAGCTTCACCTCACACTCTGTGACTTCACCCCTTTCGAAGACCATAACCTTGCTCTTCCTCGCATTTACCTTCAAATTCCGTTTTTCGCACACTGTTCCAAACTCATTTACCAGACCCTGCAACTCCCATTCATTATCACTTGTCGGGAATAGGGTAATGATCCCGACATGGTTTGGTCCAATGGGACATTTGAATTTGGCGGTATCGTATCGCTTGTACGATTTCGGCTGGTTCTTTGTGTATTGTAGTTTATTCTTAAGTTAGGTTAAATATTAACTGTAATGTATAAATATCTACATCAGCTCTAGATGTATTATGAAACCAAGTTATGGGTTATAATTATTATGAGCCGGCAGCCATATGTAATTTCGCGAAGCGATCGGACGCCGGCCCTTTAGTCTCTCAATCAACACCAAACAGTCAACATCTCCTCCCCCGGCCCTGACTCAACCCACAGTTCACCATGTGCTACAACTACTAATAATATTAACAACAGTCCTACATCACCAGTCCTCTAAGCTAAGTTCATTGTATCGATATTGTATTATGTGAACATTCCTACATGTCATGCAATTGAACTAGCCGTGTGTGGGGGACTGGATTACACCCATCGACGAATCCCTTGTTGGTAATTATATTATAACTATTTGTTGGGATATTTCATGTACCAGTGATATATAATTTAACCTTTATCTAAATTCCCGATAAATATTGGTCCTTCGATCTCTAGTACTTTCATTACTGCAGTAATAGTGTTATGTTTGCATCCGCTTTCGCTTGGTGTTACTAATGGCTGCCGCGCTAGAAGTTGGGCAGACTTCCCTTGCGTTGTTTTATGTTACCTTTGTTGCCTGGCTATCCCTGTGTTTTTTTCGGTGGCGCCCCGTCACTGTTATAGTTTGGGGGAACTAGTTTCCCACTTTTTTCGGCGTGGTGCTGCTTACCTTGTTTGGGGGTTTGCTGGGTTAGGTATGTGTGTGAGGGTGTCACGGTTTGCTATCATTTCTCGCGGTTTTTGTGGTTAGGCCTACTGAGTGTCTGGTTGTTTTGATGACACTGTTCGTGGTAGCCTACTTGGTGACTTTCAGTTTAGCCTTTAGGCCATAATTTATGTGACTCTTTTCTCGATTTTGCCGGTGGGGAGGGTTCTCATGTGACTCGTTTAATTAAATTTTATA
Organism: Paralithodes platypus; assembly: GCA_032716605.1. Lineage (NCBI taxonomy): Eukaryota > Metazoa > Arthropoda > Malacostraca > Decapoda > Lithodidae > Paralithodes > Paralithodes platypus. The sequence continues at coordinate 2,820,615 of CM064578.1, read as the reverse complement.
GCCTAGTTGCCTAATTACGGTCATGGGGTTCGGTCTCTGTTGATTCCTAAGCGATTGACAGCCAACAGACCTCATGATTGTGGGATGGGCAGCTGGGCTAGGCCTAATACTTATTACTAGACCTAGTCAGTTCTTTTCATTTACCCTTCTTTCTCTAGCCCTAGTTTGTTTCTGCTACTTGTCAATTTCTTATTCAATTAATTCTCCCAACTGCAGCTAGTAGCCTAATGACCGTTTCCAAATTGGGAGTGGCAATGCTATTGCCACATTTTTTAATTTAAATTAATTTGTGTAATAGTTGCTTTATAGTTTAGAGAGTTAGCCTAATAGACTTAACGATGACAGATTTAAAGAAACTTAAGATTCTTAACACCTTACGAGCGGCCTATGCGGTTTATTTATATGTACCGCCCATCGGGGTGTTTTTAGCCAAAATAGGGCTGTTTACGTGATCATTTCATGCCTAAATAAGACCCAGAACGTAAAACAAGTACCTATCCCTGAAAGGGCATAAACAGAGCTTTCGAATGACACCATAACGATCCTTTTATGATGGCTAGTTTTCTTGCAATAACCGTGCAACGCGAGTGCAAAAAGCATGTAATTCGGTACTTTCCCCATATAATTCAGTATGTAGCGAGTGAGAGAGGGAGGAGGGAGCTGAGATTCATGTCAGTAGGTTCGCCGCGGTGGTCTGGAGCAGTCATACGCTCGCTAGTCTCCTGCCACCACTTGTCTCTCTCTCTCAGCAACATTACGTGCTGAAATTTGCCACTCGACCTATGTCGAGCGCCGCCACATAGTCCAGCTTTATTTAACTCGACTTATGTGGTGAGCCTCTAATTAAGGGTTAAGGGAGGGATGAAGGGAAGTTTAAATAGAGGTTTAAGAGATCTTGATGAATTTTTAATAAGTGCCACGGCTGATCAGATAAAAGGTAAAATTGCTACTGTTACTAAATCGCTAGCTACTTATGATAGTTATTCTCAGCAGGTATATGGTTTATTGACAGTTACTGACGATGTGGAAGAAGAAATGTCGGCAGATTTTGAGTACTTTGAGGACGTTAATACAGCCTTAGCCAGACTATCTTCCACCCAAGAATCAACCTCTGTTAAGGATACCGGTACACCAAAGGCGACTGGTTTTAACCTGCCGAAGCTTACTTTGCCTACCTTTTCCGGGGATTCGGCTACCTGGACTGGATTTTGGGATATTTTTGAGTGTTCCATCCATCATCATAAAACACTCACATCCATCCAAAGGTTCACATATCTCCGTGGTCAATTGAAAGGGGAGGCATTGAAGTTAGTCGATGGGTACAAGCTAGAAGCTAACAGCTACGAGTCTGCAGTGGAGTTGCTGAAGAGAACTTACGGGAGAGTGGAAGTCATCAAGACTGCGTTAATTACTAAGTTCTTCACGCTAGATCCTCCATCCTATGATGTGACGGCCCTAAAGGAGTACTACGCCTCCTTTGAGAGCCTCCTCCGATCTATGGAGACAATGGCCGTCACCAAGGAGGAGATATTTAGTGTGAATATCTTGAATAAAATACCCTCTCCCCTAAGGGAAATCTTAAGACGACAACTAAGCGACTCTCCACTAAACTTGGAAGCGTTGGTGCAGGTGCACCAGACTGAAGTCTTCAATATGGAGAGTACTGGACACTACCGACAAGGGGAGATGTCGCCATCTACTGCAGCTTTCCCGGTACAGACTTCTCCTAAACAGAAAAGGCCAATATCATTAGGTTGTAAGTTGTGCAGTGTCCACGGTCATCTGTGGTATCAGTGTCCTAAGTATCCTAAGGCTACACAGAAGATTAGCAAGGCTAAATCGCTTAAGTTATGTACCAGCTGTCTGGCAAGAGACCACTTCAACAGTACCTGCACCAATTCCTACATCAAACCTTGTAAGTATTGCAAGGGGAAACATTGGTTTTCCCTTTGCACCCAGTCTGATCGGCACGACGGCAAAGAAAAGGGGAGAACCCCCAAAGAGTCACATGAGAAAAGTAAGAGCGAGGGTGATAAAGTATCTGCCATGTCCATTGCTTCTCGAGAATGTCAATTGCTTCCTACTATGATGCTGCCAGTAGTGGGGAGTAATAATAATACTATAATGACGCGCACCTTACTTGACCAGTGCTCACAGAGGTCATTCGTTCTGCAGTCATCATTACCCCAGCTCAAGTGTACCAGCAAGGGTCAAGAGAATTTGCGTCTCCATGGTTTCACTGGTGAAATAGATTCCAGTGACTATGATATAGTGGAGATTTCATATGTTTGTAGAAAAAAGGTATGTCCCATCAAGGCTGTTGTGGTCGACACACTACCCAGTTTCTATATAGCATCAGAGATTCAACCACATTTGAAATATCTCAGAAGCAAGGGTTATAAACTGGCTGATGATCAACTCTCTGCTAACAATGGTATTATGCTACTGGTCGGAGCTGATTATTACTACGACCTGGTTCACCCTGGATATCGGCGGGTAGATAAGCTAATAATGCTCCCCACGATCCAAGGTTATGCCATTTCTGGATCCTATGCCACTTCCTCTCAAGACACACAGGTGGAGGTGGTTACGGTCCTCAAGGTAGCAGTAAGCCCCATAGATAAATATATTAGGCCAAATGTGCCTGATAATACATGTACTGATATAGATAAGCTATGGGACTTGGACAATATTGGAATTGACCCACATGAACTTGATCGTGAGTCCAAGCTAGCGTTAAGCTCGTATGAAGAGACTGTAACGTATGACTCTGGCAGAGGTCAGTATGTGGTAAGGCTCCCTTGGAATGATAACAAGAGTAAATTACCTACTAATTTCCATCTAGCACTTGGTAGGTTACGTGGCCTTCAGAAGCAGTTTGTCAAGGATCCAAGTTATTGCGAGACCTATGCGGCAGTTTTGGCCGAGCAGGTACAACGTGGATTTGTGGAGAGAGTAGATCTCAGTGAGTATGGGGATAACATCCATTACCTTGCTCACCATGGGATTAAAAAGGACAGTTCCACCACTCCTGTTCGAATTGTGTATGACTGCTCTGCTAAATCCAGTGTTCGCTCCTATAGCCTGAATGATTGTCTGTACACGGGTCCGTCCCTGGTCTCTGATCTAGCGCCAATTATGTTGCGCTTCAGATGTCATAAGTTTGCATGGGTCGCCGATATTGAGAAGGCCTTCCTGATGCTTCAACTCCATCGTGAAGACAGGGACTCGACAAGATTTTTTATGGCCACGGGACCCAATGGATCTAGATTCAGAGTATCTGGTCTACAGGTTCAGAGTCGTCTTATTCGGGGCGACCTGTTCCCAGTTCCTTCTCAACGCTACTATCTTGCGTCATCTTGAGGAGGCTGGACTAGATCCTGACTTCAAGAATGAGATCAAGCAGGGGATCTATGTGGACAATCTTCAAGGCACCGGAGACAATGAAGATTTATTGCTCAAGAGATGCTGGGAGATCCGCGATATATTTGCCAAGGCTCATTTATACTTAAGAGAATGGGCCACTAATAGTGATCTTTTGAAAGGTCAATTTGCTTCTGACGGTGTAGCTACTGAGAATAGTGAGGTGAAGTTTTTAGGCCACAAATGGGACACTACCACAGATTGTATATCCTTCTGTCACACCCCATGCGGCAGTGAGCTTATGACCAAGCGAAACTGCTTAAGCTTGTCAGCGAGGTTGTTTGATCCCCTAGGTTTTTTGCTGCCTGTTACAATCCGTGCTCGTATGTTTTTACAGCAACTGTGGCGGCTAAAACTAGATTGGGACACGCCCCTCCCGACTGAGTTACAAGATACTTGGCGGTTGATTCGGTCAGACCTTTCCACATGTTGCAAGGTCCAACTTAATCGTCAGGTTATTAGTGGTCAACAGGTGGATCTACATGCCTTTTCTGATGCTAGTAATAGTGCGTACGGTACTGCCATATACATATGCAATGGTAGTGAAGCGACGCTGGCTATAGCGAAGGCCAAAGTAGCCCCTATAAAGAAGATTACAGTTCCTAAATTAGAACTTACTGCATTGCTTCTGTCTGCTCGTCTAATAAAGTTTACACTGGATGCTTATACAGACGTACTACAGATTAATAACGTCTATGTCTGGAGCGACAGTCAAATAGCGCTTTCATGGGTACACAGCCAGAAAGTGTTACCTGTTTATGTTTCTAATCGCACTGATGAGATTCATGACTTAGTTCCTACAGCTACATTTCGCTATGTGAGCACCAGGGATAACCCCAGTGACATAATTTCCCGGGGGATCTCGGCACAGCAGTTTATGTCTTCCTCTATTTGGTGGCATGGACCTCCATGGCTTACATCTCCAACTGAATGGCCTCAGGATTTCAGGGAATACATATCTGATCCTTCGAGTCGGCCCCAAGATGATGTGTTAAGTAGTTCGAATGCGAGTACTACACATCAGGATAACAAGTTGGTAGAGTGGGAACGTTACGGCAGCTATGATCAAGTAATACGGGTATTTGCATGGATATACCGTTTCATTAACAACATGAGAAGTCGGGCTCACGGGTCTTTCCTTAGTGAAGATTCGAAGCATATCAGACTCCATGAATTGAGATCAGCAGAAGCAAAACTAATATGTTTAGTACAAAAGGAATCTTATCCTACTGAACATCAAATCCTGAGCAAGGAGTCAAAGGCCAAACCCTCAAACTTAATGAGGCAGCTAGGATTATATATGGAAGGAGGCATCATTAAGTGTAGAGGCAGGATACAAAAAGCGGACATTATTGATTCTGCAAAATATCCTGTCCTCCTTAGCTCCTCTCATTTGATTACCAAAATGTTGATTCGCCAATGCCATCGGACCTGCCTACATTTTGGCGTAAATTATGTTCTGGCGTATATGCGACAACGTTGGTGGATCCCTAAGATGCGACAAGCAATTAAAGGGATCCACAATAGCTGTACTATCTGTAAAAGATTACAGGGTAAGCCTTACTCCCCAGTTGATCTACCTCCCTTGCCTGAGTTCAGGGTACAAAGGACTGAACCATTTCAGGTAACCGGGGTAGACTACACCGGAGCGATTCATGTTAGAGAATCGCCCGGTAATATCATAAAGGTATATGCCGTTCTATTCACATGTGCGGTAACCAGAGCGATTCATATTGAATTGATTGACGACCTATCCAGTGAGGGGTTTTTGCATACTCTAAGACGCTTTGCAGGCCGCAATGGTTTCCCTCAAATTATTATGAGCGATAATGCGACTTGTTTTGTCGGGGCCTCTAAATATCTCCAGAGTTTAATGGATGACCCGCAGGTTGTGGCTACCCTCACTGGAAAGGGTTGTCAATGGAGATTTATACCAGCACGTGCACCATGGTTCGGGGCGATTTGGGAGAGAACAATCGGTATCGTCAAATCTGCCTTGAAGAAGGTATTAGGAAAGGCACTGGTGACCAGACGGGAGTTGCAAACCATCTTAATAGAGATTGAGATGTTAGTCAACGACAGGCCCTTGACCTATACCTCGGCAGATGTTGATGACCTCTTACCCATTTCGCCTTCCATGATGACACGTGGACGAACCCTTAATACCTTTCCTAGATCGTCCGTAAATGACGAAGATCTGCATGACCCTACGTTCGGCAATGCTGACGCCACACGTCGTCGCTTCCAGTATGTAAACAAGGTGTCCGACGATCTATGGAAACGGTGGACCCAAGAATATTTGCTGTCTCTTCGCGAGCGTCACTCTCATAAGATCAAAGGGACGAATCAACGATGGCCTCGTATCGGGGATATCGTCCTGATTCATGATGAGCGTCCTAGGTTATTTTGGAAGCTTGGGAGGATTATCGATTTGTTCCAGGGCATTGATGGTCTTATAAGGGTTGCTAAAATACGAACTTCGACTGGGGTTACTACTCGCCCAGTCGTGAGGTTATATCCCTTGGAGCAGGATGTAGAACTGCCGGATTATCCTGGCGTCTCTACTGATACCCCTCCGCGGGAGAGTGCTGGCGACAGTGCTCCTCAAGGTGGGGCAGCAGATGATGAGAAGGATGATCCTCCTCAGGCTTCAGGTGGCGCTCGTCCCAAAAGGAGGACGGCTATGAGTTCCGTGGATCTTTGGAGATCAAAGATCAAACAAGGTGATCTTTGACTTCGATGTCCTTTTTTTTGTTCCTGTATATCATTTTTGGTGGCGGGCAATATGTCGGGAATAGGGTAATGATCCCGACAGGGTTTGGTCCAATGGGACATTTGAATTTGGCGGTATCGTATTGCTTGTACGATTTCGGCTGGTTCTTTGTGTATTGTAGTTTATTCTTAAGTTAGGTTAAATATTAACTGTAATGTATAAATATCTACATCAGCTCTAGATGTATTATGAAACCAAGTTATGGGTTATAATTATTATGAGCCGGCATCCATATGTAATTTCGCGAAGCGATCGGACGCCGGCCCTTTAGTCTCTCAATCAACACCAAACAGTCAACATCTCCTCCCCCGGCCCTAACTCAACCCACAGTTCACCATGTGCTACAACTACTAATAATATTAACAACAGTCCTACATCACCAGTCCTCTAAGCTAAGTTCATTGTATCGATATTGTATTATGTGAACATTCCTACATGTCATGCAATTGAACTAGCCGTGTGTGGGGGACTGGATTACACCCATCGACGAATCCCTTGTTGGTAATTATATTATAACTATTTGTTGGGATATTTCATGTACCAGTGATATATAATTTAACCTTTATCTAAATTCCCGATCATCAGAACTGTATCATCCGCAAACAGCAGTATAGGTAGCTTCCACTCAATTCCCTCCCTTTCAGTGATACACCAACATCCACTGCTCTTGATAGTATTTCTTTCATGACTCCATCCATATATATAGTAAACAACCACGGGGGAAATCACACACCCCTGTTTCAAACCAACATTCAGGTCAAAGAACTCACTCTGCTCACTCTCCACACGTACTGCCGCCTTTGCACCCTCATACATGCTCTTCACTGCTTTCAGCAACTTGCCCTCTACTCCGTATATTCTAAGTAATTTCCACAAACCTTCTCTATCCACTCTGTCATAGGCCTTCTCTAAGTCCATAAAGGCAACATACACTCTTTTTGTTTCTTCTCCCCTCCACCTCTCCGGTGACGGTCGACAGATATTTCTCCCACAAAACACAATTCAGGGTAAAAATCTGATCTACACATATTCTTCCCTTCCTAACAACCATCCTGCTCGTCGCGGCATAACAGCGAGGACATTTGTGTCACTTGATTGAATAAATATTCAGGAATACTATATGAGCGATGGTTAGGCCGCAAACATGGAATATGCGAACCAGGTGTGGGCTCCATA